>CM060258.1:1177853-1502853 GCA_030684275.1 Acipenser oxyrinchus oxyrinchus | reverse complement strand
AATACATTTCGAGTTTTTAAAGTCGAAATTTCGAATTTCAAATGCGATATTTCGAGTTTTATAGACGAAATTCTGAGTTTTTAAGACGAAATGTCGAGGTTTTATTTTAATATCGCATGGCCCTAATACTCTTCGGTACAATTAGGCATCACTTCACGCTGGTTTTAATCTTTATTGTTGTATTCTTTTTTTTCGCAAGGGTTTACGCTTAAAACGTAATTCTTCCAATTCCTCTACAAGCACAGACCACGAGGGACGTTTTAATGTTTTATTTATGAGTAGTGGGAAAGCCTGAGTTTTAATCTGTACTTTCCACTTCCTCCCCATCTGAAAATCATTTTCCATTCCCTGTTAATCATCTAGTCCAAATGATTTTCTCCCTTCAGCTGCGGTTTATTTGGACAAATTTTCCCAGTGTCTTTGGAAACTCTTCTCCAGGGACCCGGACGCTAGATTGTCTCTTTAAGATTTGTTAAGATTCTTTTTTTCCGCAGTTATGTCCTCGACAAGCGGGTTATAAGCAGGGAGCAACTCGAATAGAAGTACGTTCACTCCACTGAGCTAACCCCATTCGCCTCTATTCAGAGCCCTGTAAGCTGGGCAAACTGAAAAGAAAAACAATAATTAGAGATAACTGGCTGTGTCCAAACACAGGCATCAAAGCATGTTGGGTTCGTTTGTAACCAGCCGTGGTGTGGGATCCCGGAGGATGACCTTTTACAGATCCGGGGGGAGGGGATCAAGAGCTGGCAGATGGACTGAGCCCCTGCACCCTCCCGTGGCTCGGCAGTGCCTCCCTCCTTCAATGAGAGAGAGAATCCCGGATAAAAGCTACAGAAAAGAGGGTCAAGGGAGAGTGAATAATTGCTTAAGGTGGCTGTCTGTAAGAAAGGGGAGAAGGGGGGAGAATAAAGCACAGAACACCTCCACTGCCATCGATTTAGCCAGTCGATGTGCAGAGGGGTGGAAAGCCTCGTTTGCGGTGCCTGGTGCTGCTAATTGATGCGACGTGCTGGTGGGTACTAATACGTGTGCGCGCTGTTTATTGGCAATGCAACGCTGCATCACTGATCGTGCACTCCACTGGTGTATCTTTATGTTATTAGGGAATATGCCAAATGGGGTTATCCTCCTCCTCCTCCTCCTCCTCCACCTCCTCCTCCTCCTCCTCCTCCTCCTCCTCCTCCTCCTCCTCCTCCTCCTCCTCCTCCTCCTCCTCCTCCTCCTCCTCCTCCTCCTCCTCCTCCTCCTCCTCCTCCTCCTCCTCCTCCTCCTCCTCCTCCTCCTCCTCCTCCTCCTCCTCCTCCTCCTCCTCCTCCTCCTCCTCCTCCTCCTCCTCCTCCTCCTCCTCCTCCTCCTCCTCCTCCTCCTCCTCCTCCTCCTCCTCCTCCCTCCTCCTCCTCCTCCTCCTCCTCCTCCTCCTCCTCCTCCTCCTCCTCCTCCTCCTCCTCCTCCTCCTCCTCCTCCTCCTCCTCCTCCTCCTCCTCCTCCTCCTCCTCCTCCTCCTCCTCCTCCTCCTCCTCCTCCTCCTCCTCCTCCTCCTCCTCCTCCTCCTCCTCCTCCTCCTCCTCCTCCTCCTCCTCCTCCTCCTCCTCCTCCTCCTCCTCCTCCTCCTCCTCCTCCTCCTCCTCCTCCTCCTCCTCCTCCTCCTCCTCCTCCTCCTCCTCCTCCTCCTCCTCCTCCTCCTCCTCCTCCTCCTCCTCCTCCTCCTCCTCCTTCTTCTTCTTCTTCTTCTTCTTCTTCTTCTTCTTCTTCTTCTTCTTCTTCTTCTTCTTCTTCTTCTTCAGTAGAATGTTAAATATATATACACATGCATACATTTTAGGTGCACTAATATAATAATAATAATAATAATAATAATAATAATAATAATAATAATAATAATAATAATAATAATAATAATAATAACATCACATTTCAGATTAATTAATTTATTGTCCATACAATGTATTATTTTATTGTTTCAGTGCATACAAAACATATAGCCTACGTGTGGGTGCCCAGCCGTCTTAGGCCTTGGTTTCTGAAATGCTCTTGTGTAAATGCTTCGGGGTTTCTTTGTAGGTGTTTTTGGAATGCAACATATAAAACACCCTGTTTCTTTTCACACGGCTCTATTGTTGTCAGATTGTCCTGTTTGCAAGCAGCCTATAGAGACCCGAAGATGCGAATTAAAGGAAGCAGGAGAGAGCCGCGGGAAGGCACCCCAGATCCCACCCACGCATCTCAAACAAGGGACATTGAGCTTGAAGAAGTGAATTAGCGATGAATAGACTCGGCGGGACAATGACAAGGACTCCGGGGTTCCTAGTGGAGTATTTAGAAAAGCAGTGTTTCGTGTGATAAGATAAAGTGGGGTTTTAAGAGGATCCCAGTCTATTACACGGTAATGGGGTTGGAAAGACCTAAACGATTTGTTGACTAGGACAATAACTCTGTTGTTTCTTCTTGGCATGTTGGAGGAGGGATTACAGGTTTCTCCACAAAGGAATGCAAATTGCTAGCCAAACTAACGGGGTGTTACAGGAGACATTTCTGTGCATTGGGGGTTCTGGGTTTCTTGTCTTTATTTGTACCCGTACACATAATGTAACCACTTAAATCCATGCCGATGAACGGATTAACTGTAAAAAAAATAGAAGATATTACATTATATTCATGGGGGGGTCCAGCTAAAAACATTTAAGTCAATACCCTAATTACGAGTTCCAAATTGGATGCGTCACATTTGGAACCCTTAATTATGGGGTTATTCAGAACCATTTGGTTTCACTTTGAACCAACGCACTCTGTAGTTCAATATGTAGCAATGGTTCTGTATAGATTATTAACACAATGTTTGTTCCAAGTTTTTTTTAACTAAAGAATGTAAATATAAGCAGTTTTGTGGTGGCGTGATGACTCTATCAATACATTCCAGCATATTACATTGCAATGCATTTCTATCGAATTAAGTAAACCCCCGATACTCGTTTAATAGTGGGATACTCGTTTAATAGTTTCTAGCACAAACAACATCTTTCTTTAACATTTTACCGAAAATGTTAGTCTCAGTAGTATCAATTAGTCGCTGAACAAGAGATGTGACATAGAAGTCCTTATCAATTTCAAGCGATTAAAACTCTCGGAACGCTGAGCTGGAACACCAATGCAGATCGAATGGGAAACCAGTTCCAATAGCAATGCTCCCCTCTAGGGGCGAAGAGGAGAAATACACGGCAGAAATGTGACCGCCCCCCCCCCATCTTTGACCTCAGAAACCAATCTCAGTTAATGATGGCTGTTCCAGCTCTAAATCTTTGTCATTTTTATTTTCTTCTCTCTGTTTCATACCTTGCAAATATGTCTGTCGAAACATTACGTTATATTCCCCGTGAACGCGCTGTTTAAAACAGTTTATTATATTATTATTATTATTTGTTTATTTCGCAGACTCCTTTATCCAAGGCGACTTACAGAGACTAGGGTGTGTGAACTATGCATCAGCTGCAGAGTCACTTACAACTACGTCTCACCGCTCAGGTTTCCACGTTTATTTCCATGTCTTTTAGTTTGCAGTGTATTTTTAACACATGCATCGTTGTATACAGTACAGTGATCCACTTCTCAACGTTTATTATTATTATTTTTTTTAGTTAATCTACAATGTTACAGAAAATGCCAAACCTCCGCAGCAGTGGTGACTGGAACGTGTTTCTTTGTAATATCATTTTTGTTCTTTGAATTTCGACAGGGCTGCTGCGTTTTCTGTTTATTTAAACTGTGATATATGAATTAGTCCGAGGGTTATGGGTCTCATGAATTTGCATGCATGCGTGAACCTTTATTATTATTATTATTATTATTATTATTATTATTATTATTATTATTATTATTATTATTATTATTATTATTATTAATTTCTTAGCAGACGCCCTTATCCAGGGCGACTTACAATTGTTTCAAGATATCACATTATTTTTTACACATTATTTTTACATACAAGTACCCATTTATACATTTGGGTTTTTACTGGAGCAATCTAGGTAAAGTACCTTGCTCAAGGGTACAGCAGCAGTGTCCCCCACCTGGGATTGAAACCACGACCCTCCAGTCAAGAGTCCAGAGCCCCTAACCACTACTCTACACTGCTGCCCTTACTACAGTGGCTACTACATATTTTCCTGAGTAAAAATATAAACAAACAATTTGGTTCAGTGGTCTCGACTTTTTGTGCTATATATGGAATCGGAAATTATTTTCCTTGTTTCAAGTCGATATGATTTGTTTATTTTGCCGACGCTATATTGTGAGAAAGGCTTTTGCTTTATTAGTAACTCCCACAGACTGGGTCGTTGTATCACATGCGCAAGGAATCGCCAGTCTTGGATATTGTAATGGTACAAATCATCTTATCTCCAGTACTGAGCTTCCCTGCACTGTGACAGAATCGCTCCCCAGAGAATAGGTTCTACCCCTTTAACACACCCCACACCTCCTTCTGCGTGTGCGTGCGTGCGCGTGCGTGCGTGTACGTGTGTGTGTTTTATTATTATTATTATTAATGTTGAGTAATCCATGCTGCGATTTCCAATTGTACACTGTGCGGTTTATAAACAAGTGCCCACACATGTGTAATAGTTAGGTGTGCTAATATTATTTGGGGCGGCCGTGCGCTGTTTTCTTTAATGAGGGACCCGCCTCGCTCCAGTACAGTAACCAGCCCACACTTAACCTTTCGCCTACACGGTCCTGATATCCACACATGATCTGACAGCTTTAATTAAGCAACAACAACATTGGCTTAAAGACAGTTAACTCCCTGCTGTAAAACGAGCACTTTGACACACTTCGATGGTTCTGAAAACAGGAGGAGGAGGAGTACGCGATTACACGCATCAATACACACATGTCACAGGGTGGCACTGCCCGGGAAAAAACCCCACCTCCGTTTACACTGTCGACAGTAAAAGGGCTGTCACGTGTTAGAATTACGATGTTTTACAACACTTATGTAGGGCGATAGGCTTGGTTATTGCGTTATAACTTTTTCTTATTTCAACAGGTCCGGACTATTGCGTGATGTGAGTGGATGTGGGAGTGTATTTTATTATTACCATTATATATATATATATATATATATATATATATATATATATATATATATATATATATATATATATATATATATATATATATATATATATATCAGTGTGTTAAATGCATGTTTAAGTCAATTGCAAGAGTTCTATTCATACACCAACAACAGCTAGCACTTAAACACAAGGTCACAGTAATGAAGAGCTATATGGACGATGACTGCATGTTGTGTAAACTTTAAAAAAAAAACATTGAAACCATAAACCTGGAATCCAGGAGGACATCAGTAAAGATAAACAAGCCCAGCTATGCCTCCAAGCTCGTAAACTCGACTTTATTCCCTATTACATATCTGGCATTGACGGCAGCAGATTGCTAAAAGAATAGTAAGTGATACATTATTGTAGGTAACCACACCATCTCACCAAGGGTGTACATGGCTATAAGAAACGGGATATATTACATTCTGGAGTGGGCTGCTGTATGAGTTAATGTGCAAAATAATCGAATATATATATACCAGTATCACAATTAACATAAATGGTTCTCATTATGGTGATTTGTAAATACAGCAGCATGTTGTGTTTGTAAGTATAACCAGGTACTGTATGATATCTAATAGCAAAGTGCCCCTCAGAGCATGGAAGAGTACCCCTTAGCATCGACAGCGATGGCTCTGTGCCCATCAGTCTCTCTATCCCATCTGATCTTGTAATCCCTGATGGGCCATTCCAACTCAAGTGGACCAAGGGGAGGGGGGAGTTCAAACCCTTTACATTGAGGATTTACTTTATTGAATTCGTTTTACATCCATGACTTCCTTTAATGAATTTGTTTTACATCCATGACTTCCTTTAGTGAATTCGTTTTACATCCATGACTTCCTTTACATGACACCTACAGGGATGGAAATAAGACTCCCAGTGCAAAGCCGTTTGTTCCATTCATGGCTTAACTTTGAGTTTAATAAGACACACAGGAGCTTGTGCAGTACAGTAGAATATTATTTGATCTCAGGGGTTGGGAGATGGGGTATATTAGTTAACATACTTTTGCAATTGAGAATGAAGTGTTCACTGTAGCTGCTTGTTTCTTGTTTATAATTGAAGACTGATGAGAAAGGAACACAGTCTGGGAAACTGAATCAGATGGCCAAGTGACACTAACAAGCAAAACCGTCACTGAGTTCTGCCTGTTTTTTTTTCAATTTGTATTTTTTCCCTTGCAAAAACAAGAACAAAAAAACATTTACAGAGGTCCACAAGCACTGCAAAAGGTTAGTGTTATCAAAACAATCTCATTCTGCTATTTGATATAGCACCCTCTACAAGGAAAATAAAAAGCCATCATCTGGAACTGAAATCAACTCTATTCACTTGAATCAGAGTGTAGCTGGGTTTCTGAAGTATACTTGTGAATAAATGCATCAGGTGGAAATTTCAAGCTAATTCAAGTTAATGGGGGTCAAAGGTGGTTATTTGTGTTTTTTGTTTGTTGTTTGTTGTTTGTTTACAGATGGAAACACATGAGCAGTGGTTGTTACTGCCAGCTTAACAATATGATGGTAACTAATGTAAGAGACCCCTGTCCCTTCTGCATGTATCAGCACGACACCTTCCACCCAGTCACTACAGAGATCTGAATCAATGGGTTTTTCTCTGTTTGTCACCTGGTGTAAACTAATATTACTTCCCCCAGGAATATTTGTTCCCATCAGTGAATATTTGTTCCCCCCTACATGCATATTTGTTATTTGTATGTACATTCTGCATGTATAATGCTAGTGAATGTGAGTAATGTTTTTAGGCTGTTCTCATGTATGTAGGTGTATGTAGGTGAGACTGGACTGGATGGTATAAGTTTAGTGTTAGGGTTAGGGTTAGGATTAGGGTTAGGGTTAGAGAAAGTGGGCTGAAAAATAAGGGTTTAGTTGAAAATGAACAGATATAGACTTATGTGCAAAAAGAAAAGATTACTTTGTTACAAAAAAAGGGGGGTACAAATTTCAGTCTCAAACAAGATCTTTATCACCTCCAGTCCATGGCAGTGGTATGTACCAGATCCACTGCTCTCCAGAGCTGAGTGAACCATTTTTAATTAAAGGAGATTAACTGGATGTCATGAGAGAGATGTAATGGTTAACAAGAGGATTGCACTTAGCCAACTGCAATAAATCTCCCAGTTTCCTTCGCTAGAAAAATAACTCTTCATTTTGTCCTTTTTTTGAGCTGCCAAGTAGACAGCCAGCCCGAGTTCACGTTTCTCATAATATTTCTGTGTTCTCCTTAGTAACAGCCCTTAGTCTTCCTTGGTGTGTGTCTTTTCTGTGTACACAAAGCTATGCTCTCTCTCTCTCTCTCTCTCTCTCTCTCTCTCTCTCTCTCTCTCTCTCTCTCTCTCTCTCTCTCTCTCTCTCTCTCTCTCTCTCAATTCAATTTCAATTTCAAGTGCTTTATTGGCATGACTGATTTTTCACAAGTATTGCCAAAGCAATGATGGGTAAATTCCATCTTTACAATGAACATTTAAAACTTTGAAACTTTTAAAAATAAAACAAAAACAACACAGTACTTCAAACACATCACAACAACAATAATAATAATGATATACATTTATATATGTATTCTGCAACATTTATTTATTTATTTATTTTTCTTTACCTCCCTGTGTGAGGAGCCTCTCTCTCTCTCTCTCTCTCTCTCTCTCTCTCTCTCTCTCTCTCTCTCTCTCTCTCTCTCTCTCTCTCTCTCTCTTTATTAATCTTATCTTGCTCCATGTTGGCTGCTTGCTCAATGTGTTTCTGCACTGTGCTGAAAGCAGGGTCCAGATCACACTCTGGCATGCTGCTCTAGGATGGTCCATTGATCCGTAATGATCAATATTTAAGAGAGGTAATAACCAAGTTGTCTCCATTAGCCTAACAACCATCCGAATATTTTTGTACTGGAAAAAAATCTGAAAAAAAATTAAAATGGATTGCTGCCACACAGTCATAATAAAGAAAATGCACATTTTATTTATTTGGAATTTAAATTGTCTTAACACGAAGGTGTGGACTAGCAGTGACAACGCATGCCTACATCATGATCAATCATACAGCCTAGCAGAAGGAAGATTTCAGTACATGCTATTACCATATCCAGTGAATATATCCCCACAGGAATTACACTTTTGATCCAGTACAGAATATATATATTATAGACAAACTGAAATGCTTAACTGACCCTAATTGATTTCTTCCTAGTTTTTTTTTCTTTTTTAGTTAAAATATTGTCTTGGAGCAAAAGAGCAAAAGTGTAGTTAACTAGGTCCATTCTGTTCAACTAGGGAGGCTGTGTAGTCCAGTAGTTAAAGAAAAGGGCTTGTAACCAGGAGGTCCACCAGTTCAAATCCCACCTCAGCCACTGACTCATTGTGTGACCCTGAGCAAGTCACTTAGCCTCCTTGTGCTCCGTCTTTCGGGTGAGACGTAATTGTAAGTGACTCTGCAGCTGATGCATAGTTCACACACTCTAGTCTCTGTAAATCGCCTTGGATAAAGGCGTCTGCTAAATAAACAAATAATAATAACTAGCTATTTCCCCAAAATATGTTAATGGTTTCTGAATTTTATAGTATGCATACACAATTAAATATATGCAGCTGAACATGAATCTGGGCCAGTACTGTATATGTACCATACTGTAAATATAAAAATGTATATCATAGTGCAAAAAACCTCTTGGTCCCTAAATCAGGCTTCTGCTCACTAGATTTTAACAATGAAGAGGGCTGTTCGGAGGGGGCTGGAAACTTGCAAACATAATAATGCTGTCAAACAATTAAAGGCAGACGTGTATTACTTGCATTTCCTTCATCATAATCCAAGGTCAGAGCGCTGTGTGTAAATAAGGTTTATGATGCAGGAGAGTGCAATTACCTTGACTCTGGCATTTTAACAGCAAACTGTCCTTGAAGTTACCTGGATACACCTGAAGCAGGTGATAAACTCACAAGGCATAATGGAGCTGCCAGGCTAGTTAAAGCCATGGCTGTGGGATATATGGCCCCTCTTTTCACTCGTCCCTAACAGGAGATTTAATGGGATGCTTGATGGACTGTTGAAATTACAGTACCACTATGATTAACGCCATGGCCTGCAATCACCACAGACGTCTAAAAACTTTACAGTCTTCGGGTGCACCTTTCCCTGGTCTGATTGCAAATCTCTGCTTCGAGTTATCTTTTAACGCTGGTCTTAACTGGCAGAGCTTTATTTGAATGGTTTAATACTTAAACGCCAAACAGTTTATCAAAAAAGGACTGGACCAGGTCCTCATACCTCGTTATCAATAAAACCGCCCCCCCCCCTACTCCCCCGAGACATAGAGACTTATGTAGACTTACAGTAACCTTTCTTTCTTTCTTTCTTTCTTTCTTCCATTGGAAATATCAGTTTTCTGCAAAACAATGGTAGTTGTAGGCTAATAATCCAAAGTGTGTTTTCAAGAGCATTCATACTTGATCTTATTCTCCAACAGCCGAGTACCATTAGTTTGTGTTTGAGAAGGCAGCTCCCCAGGGAATTGCCCCCACCCCCACTGACCTCAGCACACCTCAGCAGCCCTGATGAGCTGGACAGCTTCTCTTCTGGGATTCTAAATTGGCTAAGGTTCCATACAGGACGCCTGTGTGTTTGGTCATCTTGTAAATACAGCAGGTCAAAGAACAAAATAGAGGCCTCTCCTTGTATTAAACCCCTCATCTCCTCTGATACATTTCCGCATTCAATATTTTCCCCATCTTTGTCAACACAGACTTCTAGTGATGCCTACCTGTGACATGTCCTCATTCTGTATAGAGGTAGTCACTTATACTGAGACCTTACTGCTTGTACACAAATCAGCATGTTGTCTTAAACGTTACCCAGCTGTGCATTGACGCTATTGTTTCAATGGGTTTGTGCCTCCCCCCAGTTTTTGAAGTTCAAATACATAAGCCCTGTTGCTGTGAGTTTTCTGTTTTGGCGTTCTGTGGAAATACAAATGACTTGGCATAGAGGATTGCACTGCGTGTAGCATGCTTAACTCTATTCTATTTGTGTGTTTTTGTAACTGGTAGCAGGAATTTTATTTTTCTGCTGTTGTTGTTTTGTGTAAATAAAACAAAATAAAACCTGAAAGGGTTAATCTTGCTTTACTGCTCTACCCAGGTGTCATTATCTAATGAAGTGTGCAGAAACAAAGAAACAGACAGCAAAGGAGTGTTTAACGTGACCCCCTGTCCATGCAGAGCTGCTGGCTCAAGCACTGCTGCTGAGACATTGAGACATATTTTCAAACCCTTTCCTCCTTTCTTTCAGTAACTTTTTTAAAGGAGAAAAATTCATGTTAATGTTACAAAAGAAAAGAAAGCTGCTTGCAGATCTGTATCACTCAGCTGCTTGCAGATCTGTATCACTCAGCTGCTTGCAGATCTGTATCACTCAGCTGCTTGCAGATCTGTATCACTCAGCTGCTTGCAGATCTGTATCACTCAGCTGCTTGCAGACCTGTATTACTCAGCTGCTTGCAGATCTGTATCACTCAGCTGCTTGCAGATCTGTATCATTCAGCTGCTTGCAGATCTGTATCACTCAGCTGCTTGCAGATCTGTATCACTCAGCTGCTTGCAGATCTGTATCACTCAGCTGCTTGCAGATCTGTATCACTCAGCTGCTTGCAGATCTGTATCACTCAGCTGCTTGCAGATCTGTATCACTCAGCTGCTTGCAGATCTGTATCACTCAGCTGCTTGCAGATCTGTATCACTCAGCTGCTTGCAGATCTGTATCACTCAGCTGCTTGCAGATCTGTATCACTCAGCTGCTTGCAGATCTGTATCACTCAGCTGCTTGCAGATCTGTATCACTCAGCTGCTTGCAGATCTGTATCACTCAGCTGCTTGCAGATCTGTATTACTCAGCTGTTTGCAGATCTGTATCACTCAGCTGCTTGCAGATCTGTATCACTCAGCTGCTTGCAGATCTGTATCACTCAGCTGCTTGCAGATCTGTATCACTCAGCTGCTTGCTTCTAATTTTGTACAATGGACAAGTGTTTTACGTCGTTCAAAAACTAGGAGTTCATTAAAGACTGGAGCAAACCTGATTTAAATATATCCCATTCCCCTTCGCTTTTTCAGAGGTTGTAAGCATGAATATGCAGCTCTACATATTTAAAAAAAGACTAACTCATAGACATGGTTTAACATATTTCTTAATATATTATAGTTGGATACTGGTGCATTTGATTTAAATGGCAAATCTAATAAGGAAATTTTATGTAAGAAAAGTATGGAACCCTTTATTATTAAGTCTTACAAAATGCACAGTTACCACATATCCATACTGAAGAAAAGATATAGTCTATCATTGACAGCAATTTCAAACTACACATATGTAATACTTTTTTTTTTGGTAATAATAAATATATTATAGGTCGGAATGCTGCCATAAGAAATGCGTTACGATAAATGCGGTCTTATGTGAAAGAGGGCTCCTGGGCATATAGAACCCTACCACATGTTCTCTGGAATTCTTATTTTTTTAAGGTTCCACAATGATTCCATATGGTTCTAGGGTTCTAACATTATTATATAGGTTTTTTTCCAGCCTTGCCTCCAGCCTCAATAGTGACCCCACATCTAAGATACCAAAAGCCCTTTTAATTGTAGCCAGCTACATCCATGGCAACAGGACCTCCCAGGAGGACTTAGAAATGACCCCCATGACGGTCTAACCAAGAGCCTTTTCAGCCCTATCCTCATGCATTGGGACAGACCCTTCAGTGAATCAGGGAAATGTGTTTTTAATTATCCCATTTATTTTCATGTGACTGAGATATCAATATTTATATCAGGAATGTTATCATATAGGTCTGCATTTGTGTTATTGGAGTATTATTTCAGATATGCCAATGAGACTATATTTATTTTGCATATGGGTAAAACCCTGCCTTTGTATGGAACTCTTGTAACACATTCTAAATATATCCTTTATATATATAAAAGGATCTCTTTGAAGACGTGATGCTTTTCCATTTAGAGAGAATGAATGCAAGATCATTTTTTTCCACAAAATCCTGCAATATATATATATATATATATATATATATATATATATATATATATATATATATATATATATATATATATATACAACTGATTGTTCTGTGAAAAATTTAATTATGTTTTTCTTTGTAAAAATAATTAAAAGCACAATCTGAAGAAAACAGAATAAATAAAAAACACTCTCCATGTGGTTAAAAAAATGATAGACGTTATTTAAAAAAACAAATAAATAACCTTTGCTTTGTTGCTATACTCACAGACTTATTCAATAACCCTGAGGAAAAAATGTTTTCATTGCAGAAATTATGCATTACATTATCTGCGGCCTCCTTGCTACTGGCCAGCATTGTAATAACAGCATTCATTTACATAGGAGATGTATTGAGGTATTTCAGCTATACAAAAAGAAAAGAAAAGAAAAACCGTGTTTAGCCCATTGAATGTTTAAAAATTTGTGTAACTTATGCTGTCCAAATTGATTCTGCACGTTTCTGTTTTTCATCCGATATACAACAGCAAAAACAAACACGCAGAAGAGGTCTGGTTCCGAGCCGATCTTGCTCTCGTTTTACATGTCCCTTATGTAACCGGGATTACCATATTTCATTACGTCAAGTGTTTTCGAGCTGCGGCTCCGTACTTCCATCAAAGCCCGCTGTATTCCAGGCTCCAGTAGTGCCCAACCTTTGAAAATAGATTCGCGCGGTCGGGCGGGTTAAGTGTGCTTTTGCCTCAGGCTTGCACTTATCACAGGGAATGCATCTCCTTTGTTGGACGTGCTTGTTAGGAATATAATCTGCGCCGAGACGTTACAAAGCTGGGCTGGGTGAGAACGGGCTCAGTAAAAGAGCGGTTGTTTTAAATTAGCGGTGTCTTTAATAAATGCTGTTTCGTGCCAAAGGGATTACATTTTACATGTCTTTACAAAACTAATAAAAGGTGTATACAATAGACTGAAATTGAAGAATCTCCTAACTAATCTGTTTTAACTCTTTACTGCCCTGTGTATACTATCTTCCCATACCTACTGCATATTTCCTCAATGTCAAATATATTGGACACTGGGCAGCAAAGGGTTAATATCTGATAATACTACTACTACTACTACTACTACTACTACTAATACTACTAATAATAATAATAATAATAATAATAATAATAATAATAATAATAATTCGGATTGTAAACAAACGAGTTAAACGAAGGCAGAATGTGTCATTTTAAAACATGACCTTGTTTATTAATGCTGAATGCTGAGTTCATGCAAAGACTGAATCATGCTCTTGTCGGCGGTCTTTTGTCAAATGCACATCTTTTTATAAAACATCGCTCCTGAAATGCTTGGAGAATTGAGACGGGTTATTGTATCCTTCAGCTTGTTAAGACCTTGTCTGCGTCTTGAACCTTTCCACGTGACTCTGGGATCCCGCTCTCCAGCACCCTGAGATTTATAAACTATAACCTGGGCTCGGGAGCCACCATTTAACCTTGGCGTCCCTAAATCAACAGCTCTCCTCTCCAAAGAGGAGCACCCAAGGGCTTGCACATTTTATGCTTTACCATGGACGGCAAATCCTGAGCGGTTAAGCAAACTTAACCTTCATTTATGAAACGCTGTGAACCAAAGGGCAACAGCGACTTGTGCAAGTAATTACGCCAAGGGCTGGGGAGAGAGGGAATCGTTTAAGAGGATGACGCATACCTGATGAGTTTACCAGCAATCGATTCTCACTGTAATCTTTCCATTTATATGCAGGCCCCTCTCTCTGAAAGCTACACAGGCACCGGCCGGGTCAGCCCACTTTGAACCGAGTCAGTGTCAGGACCCCCACTCTGGCAAAATGGTATTTTAGCAAAAGCCAACATTGTCCTGGGGGGCTAAAGGGGCGGAAAAGCTGTTGGTTTTTAAACTTGTTCTATAAACCAGACAACTGTTTCCTGTTACCGTGCAGTCTCGGGTTATCATGCTTTACCTTTTTGTTTTTGCTGCACATATAATAATAATAATAATAATAATAATAATAATAATAATAATAATAATAATAATAATAATAATAATAATAATAATAATAATAATAATTATTATTATTATCATTATTGTTTTTGTGTTATACTTATTAGTGTTATTATTTTTACTTGTAGTTCTAGAAGCAGTAGTTATATTAATATTTTAATGTTTGCTGTATTGTTTGGAATCGCCTCTTATTCTATTTCCTCATTGCTTTTAAATACAGACTCTTGAACATGTACACACACAACTCCTTTTCTTAAACTAAAGACAGAGAAGAACATTTTTAAATCTATAACGCTGTCCAGTTAGTCCCAAGTTAAAAACATATACCTAAATGTGCGAGCTCTATGAAACCATAAACAATACCCACCCTTCAAAAACAAAAAAATCTACCTTTTATTTGATAGATGTATTGCGTTTTATTTATATTAGGTAGTGCGTTTTCGTTTCAATACAGACAGGAGTGCATTGGTCTTGATGTCTGATAGGAACAGAACGCAGCGCACGCCTCGTGGTTATGACGAGGGAGGGATTGCTGTCAATTGCTGTCAGTTTAACAAACTCCACGTGAGGTTTCTGAGCTCTCTTCAGAGCGTTCTGTTTAATTCAATAATTCTCAAACATGCCAGTTATGAATTCGCCTAGTATTGGTTTCATAATTGCTTTTATTAAGAGGTTAAAACGCATCTCGCAGCTCTGTTTTGTTAAATGGGGCTATCTTGACAAAATAGACAAGAACATTGTTAAGAATTCAAGAAGGAAAAAATGAAGAAATATATAAATGCGAACACGTTGTTCCTCGAGCAGTGTGTGTGTGTATCCTGCAGTCCTTCAGAGGGCGCGTAATGGAAAACCCAATTCAATGTAGCGACATTTGATTTTTACACCCACTCTGGTTTATTTTATTAAGGGACCGGATACTCTTTTATATATTTTGCATGCAGGATTCATGCTATTTAAATATGTAATGAACACGAGTTTATGTGTTTATTTATGTCGGTAATCATTTTAATTATCATATTAAAAGTCCAAATGGTATATTTACATTCAAACGGTAATTAATTAGCCTAAGCTTTTACAACAAACAATTTAAAAATACTTCAATCTAAGTGTCTAATTTAGGAATCGTATTTTGCAAGTATTTGATTTGAACCCTATTTATTAATGCTACGAGCCGTTTTGAGATGTTTGCCTTGTGTTGATGTCTACTGTATTTCTATTGGTACATCTCTTAAAATGAATTGCTTAATATCTCTCGCCATCTAGATGTGTGTTTGCCCTTTACCCAAACACCCAGGTCAAAGACTGTATGGGATTGCCCTTCACATAGCGGTTTATTGTTTAAACGTATGCCTTTATTCCCAGCGATTTATAAGAAATAAATGCAGCGTGTGATCCGAACCTTTCCATGGAGTGAAAAAACAACGAAATAAAAAACACACCTGCATGTTAAGTATGTGGATAGCTTTAAAAAAGTGTGAAACGTGATATTATTATTATTATTATTATTATTATTATTATTATTATTATTATTATTATTATTATTATTATTATTCATAATAATTTTGTTTCACTACAAAGTTGTTTTTTTTAATTTGTTTTAATTTCCTGTTAACGCCAGTTACGGCGCGAGTGTTTTAATTCTAACATATGCTTTTTATAGTTCAAATTTGAGCAGAAACCTTTCCCCGGGTTGCGATGCTTTTATTGAAATGGTACCAAACTATTATATAAATTATTTCGAAATTTCGCTTTCGAGATGGATTCAAATAGAACCCCTTGGCTCATTTGTTGAATAAAATTGTTTTTTTTTTTTTTTTTTTTTTTCTTCCTTTGCTCTCATGAACACATCGCTATTATAATTCAGGGATGGTGCCCTTTCATAATTGGTTGAAATGGGTTATTATAATTAATTTAAAAACAGCTCTTAAAAAACATTTAAAATTGACATAGATTTAATGGTGTGGTTTTAGTTGAGGACAGTTACGATTATGAATACATTTAAAAGGGTTTTAAACATTAGGTGAATAATATTGGTTTACACACATCATGCAGTAGACCTATGTAAAAAAAAACAAAAAAAACATTGCAATATAAAAAATACAAATATTGGCCAGAAAACCCCTTTATTGCGGTTCCTTTTTTCTGCACATGTTCTTGTGTATTTGCTGTCGAGGTTGCATTGGCCCGTCTCTTGTTCTGTTTTCTAGTTGTATGTACTTTTGTCGCCATCTAGTGGATAGAATATGATTAGCAGACCTGACCTGGACATGTTTTAACACTCAACAGAACCAACCTACTGCTTTTTGGGTGTCCTAGGCTCAGGAAGCACTTCAATATGACCCTCTATCATCAGTCTATCTGATCGGCAGTCTTGCCCATCATGGCTGAAACCAAATGCAGCTTTTATATACTTCAGAATGCACATCTTGGTGCAATTTACTGGTTCTTTCAGGTCACTTTTTCATATCCTTTTCACACTTTCTTTCATTCGTTATCTATCAGGGGAAACAAGATGCTTCAATGGTGTCCAATGGGGACAGGTTCCATTGTAACACGGACAGTAACACCACAGTGTCCATCAGACCCAGCTGTAATCTCATGTACTTGCCTTGCACTCTCGTCTCTTGTAGCTCTGCTCCTGAGAGCTCCCGTTGGGCTGGGCCAGATGGTTTATGATTTGCAGATGCCTAGATGCCTTTTAATTCACACAATGGATTTTAACAGGACCTTGCACTATTGCTTCTTTCTATCCATTAACCAAGCTAACCTTGACTTTCTGCACCATTTCTAATCTTGTAAACACACATTGAACTGTCTAATAAAAAAGAGGCAGCTCAGTGCAGGTTCACACGCTGCCCCACAGCAGTGGAAGGAGACAGGCACTTTTTATGTGCTGTGATGGTGTTGATCTTGTTCAGTTTTATGTGATCAAAGGTTGTGGTGAGACCTGCCCACCACACAGCAGCAGTAGGGATAGGGTGCAGCATTGGGCTTGGTTTAAACAACATTACTACAGGTAAAACCAATGACACAGAACGCTTGGATCCACCTCTAAATGAGTAATTAACAAGCTTTACAAACATATCCTACCTATCGTTAACAAGGCAGCTTTCAGTGATGCTTTATTGTGTTAACTAACATAACACAAGAAACAGAGTAAATGCTAATAAAAGTTTTCATAAAGTGACCCTTAAAATAAAGCTTGACCCCGTTTTCTTCATGTGGTTTCCCTGACCTTGTTTTCACACTGACCCTGGTAAAGTCCAGTTTGTTTATTTCGCAGACGCCTTTATCCAAGGCGACTTACAGAGACTAGGGTGTGTGAACTATGCATCAACTGCAGAGTCACTTACAATTACGTCTCACCCGAAAGACGGAGCACAAGGAGGTTAAGTGCTTGGGTGCTGACAGGGTTACTGATTGTGAAAGATAACAGAAAAGGAGACCCCCAGACAATCTCACTGTGTCCACTAGTGGGAGCCATGAAACACATTGCTGCCACCCAGCGAGAGAGGAGGGAGGGATGTGTTCTGCATTTCTGTAATCAAAAGCACTGCATATACAAAGGCATACATTACATTACATATAAAAACAAAAGAAATGCTGTTCCACGGTCCTATAAAATCTGGGCAAGCCACAAGGGGACCCATTGATTGCCTTTTTAACATGAAGTGAAAATGCTAATGCTGTATATTCAGTGGCTCTTTGAGGATGCAGAAGGGCTGATGTCAGCTTCTCTCTTCTGTTGCCTCAGGAG
Organism: Acipenser oxyrinchus oxyrinchus; assembly: GCA_030684275.1. Classification (NCBI taxonomy): domain Eukaryota; kingdom Metazoa; phylum Chordata; class Actinopteri; order Acipenseriformes; family Acipenseridae; genus Acipenser; species Acipenser oxyrinchus. The sequence goes on along the minus strand of CM060258.1, from coordinate 1,484,914 downwards.
TGGTTTCAACCCCGCTGGAGACGAACTGCTGAAAGCGTTGACACGGCTCACCATCGCACCGCCTCTAGCCAGTATACGCTGTTGTCTCTGTAATGGCCGGGGCTTCAGAACACTTCAGCACCTCTCCATGAAGCAGCAGCTTTGACCCAGGCTATGGCTGGTGTGTACTCATAGTTACATGCACCATTAGTTCAGAATCAGCAGAGATACCTGGCTGCAAGGAGATCATTAACAGAGAGACAAAGAGAGTTGGGGTGTGAGGAGATTCAAGGTTTCCATTGGAGCCATCCAATGAGCATCCAGGCACTCGGCAATACAAGAGCATCATGGGATACCACTGCCAGCAGTCACCTATCATTGCAGAGACCTCTTTGTGTCCAGTCAAGGCTAGTTCCCATAAGAGGAAAGGACCTAGTGGCGGGACGAGGGTGTGGTTTCCACTAGGGGCTGGCACAATGACTTTTTGTTTAGCTATATCTCGAGAATCCCTCATCCTTGTAATGTGATAACACTTTGTATCAGAGTTTAGGTTTAGGGAAGTCCTTGCCTTTGATTGTTTAGGGCAGGTTAATAGAGGTTATATCTTCAGGACCTGCCCACCCTTTTCATTTTTTTTTGCACAACAGAAATGGCTGTCATCACCTTCCATATCGTTGGTAGGGAGGGTTACATGACCTTGTTTGTAAGGCAATAGGTTTTATTTGTTTTCTTATATATTGGACTTCACGCAGACCAGAATCCATTCCAAGTCATTACTTCACTCGGAATGCATGCTCTAATCACACGGTGCACTTCTCAGAGAGATGTGAAAACAGAAGTACCCTGGGTTTCTGTGGCTCTGCATGCATGCCTTATACTCAGAAATTCAAGTGGAAGAAAGTGTAATTACTTCCACTGAAGCAATCTGACCATTTTCTTCCCCTAATTGCTCAAATGATTGTTTTTACTAGGTGTTACAATATTCCCATAAGAGAACTTTAAATTGGTTAACTGTTGGCAGCAATTTTGCACAAACTGCAACTGACGTGGAATTATGTGCAATTGCACGGAGCTCAGACTGAACAAATACAACATGACAACATCAGAAACAGGCTGGTGTCGTTTGAACTTTGAATGTGGTCTCGAGCAACATTATCACTGGCCCCCTTTGTTTTTGCTTGTATATTTTCATTAGGAATAGCAGTATATGTATTTTTAAATAATGAAATTGATTTTTAAAGGCTTGGTGTAAAATAGTACCTGTGGCAATACTTCAGCTTCAAAATCAGATATTGCTTAAAAAGAGTGTAAAAAGGGAAATGCCACTTCAAATGTGTACCGTTGCAAATGTCCTAAAAAAAACTGTATATGTAACTTTTTTAATGCAAACTATCCATTAAATACAAAAAAAGCCTTTAAAAATATTAAACAGGATGCCAATTTTACTTAGAGTGTGCAAATATTTTCAAACATTCGGGGTATACACTTTTAATACTCCCTGCTCTGTATGCAATCCTTCTCTGCACCACTAGAGGGCACAGTGAGCTGTTCTAACAATCGTATGTTCAACCGCTGTACATCTATTAAAAGGTGATTTCCATTACATGAGTAGATGCTAAAACTTCATGCTGATTTGAACTTGGCTCTCGCCAAGATAAGCACCAACTAAGACGTAGCTTCACAGTAAACTAATGTGATACATATGTGTCTCCATCCATTTGCGCTTCCTTCCATATGATGATGTAGATATCCTTCTGTCTGGTGTTGATGGCTGAAGTGTAATGCTGGCTCCAGGAATCAGCTTATTGCCTCCCTAGCGCATCAGCACACACAACGGCTGCGATGCTGGCTCCGGGGATCAACCACAGTGCGGTCTCCCCAGCGCATCAGCATGACAACCGTCTGGATTGAGCTAAGTAGGGCACCTTCCATCCTCGGTGTTTTGTCGACCAGCCCACGACACCTCAAGAGGGCTCGACGGTGATTCTGGCGTCCCAGCATCACCCCCCTCCGTCCCCCACTCAACTCAGCCCAGCTTACTACATTGAAATTTATAGATTTGCTGCTTTTGATTTATTTTTGTTTGTGACACCTTAATGAATTGGTGATTAAGACTGTTTCTTATGTCTTTATTTTCTGTTAATGATGTCACAGTACTGATGTTATTCTGTCCTCCAGATTTCCACGCTCTTGTCTTCAAAAATCATTTGTATTTTCATCTGGGATATTTTGGATTAGTCTGTTTGATTTCTCCTTCCTGGGCTGCTGGGCTGGTATTTGCGATGGGACACACCGCCATCTGGTGGGGAGGTGAGGGTACTTCCAGCCACATGGTGCGTTACAGCATGAATACTTCCACACACTGAGTCTGTTTGTTGTATTTACCCAGTTTTAAGGTCACTACACTGGCTTCCTGTGAAGCAGCGCATTGCATTTCACTGCTCCTCTCATACAAGGCTGTTCATGGTTCCAGCTCCTACTTTGAGATCAGCAAATGAAGGCCTCTTGATAATTCCAAGCACTCGATTATAAACCAGTGGTCTGAGGGCTTCAGTTTACGAGGGCTTTGAGTGTGTGAGGGCTTCTGTGTGTGAGGGCTTCAGTGTGCGAGGGCTTCAGTGTGAGGGCTTTGAGTGTGTGAGGGCTTCAGTGTGCGAGGGTTTCAATGTGCGAGGGCTTCAGTGTGCGAGGGCTATCTGTGCGAGGGCTTCAGTGTGCGAGGGCTTTCAGTGTACGAGGGCTTTCAGTGTGCAAGGGCTTCAGTTTGCGAGGGCTTCAGTGCGAGGGCTTCAGTGTGCGAGGGCTTCAGTGTGCGAGGGCTTCAATGTGTCGAAGGCTTGAGTGTGTGAGGGCTTTGAGTGTGCGAGGGCTTTCAGTTCAGATGTTATGGTATTGCAGGGGGCCATTTGCACCATAGGAATCAATGTTCTGTAATAGAATCACAGAGAGAGATGAAGAACAACCAGGTAAATACAAAATAGATGTTGTTTCTTTTTAATGATTTGCACAGAACCACTGATTGAAACACTAATTGCTAATAATGTATCTTTTGAGCCAGGCTATGAAGCTAAGCAGAACCTCCAGCCTGTACAACAATCTGCTGCTTCATTAGAAATTACTAACTTTAGTGTCAGTACAAGGTCTGCTTTCTTTTTTTTTGGATCAAAACACAAACACAACAAAATAAACTTTTCTTTTTAAGGGTGAATAAATATACATTATCTTGTATGAACAAATACATTTTTACAAAAAAGTCCCTGCTTGACAGAGTAGCCAAGTGCAGTGAGTTTCTCAGTCTTTTTGAGTTGCTCTCCGTAGCGAGGTTGAGGTTCGCTCTGCTGGTCAGGAGGGCTGCAGGAGCCGGGGCAGGAGCACAGCGAGCAGGCAGACCACAGCAGCCTGGGGGGGGATGACAGGGGGCGGGGACGAGGGTGAGGTGGGGTCCCATCTGGGGGGGTGCAAATTGTGGGCTTCCGTTCGTTTTTGCTGCTCCTGCGATGTTAAAGGGGGCTCCACTGTGACATAGCCCTTGGTGGTTCGGATGTTTGGTAGCTGTATTGTGCTGAAAAATGTAAAAAAATAAATAAATAAATAAAGCAAATGATGCATTTCCATTGACAGCATGTGGAATTAGGATGTATCAATAGTTGATAGGATCTATCAACTATTTCAGCTGGTTTGGACGTCCAATCGATTTTTGGTAAATTATTATTTGTTACAGTGTCCCAGTGTACCTGACTTAAAATGAGTGTAAAATGTTACTGTTTAAATTACAGGGTATGAATTAAGATAGCATCTCTCTGTCCCCCTCAGCTGGTGAGGAAAGTTACTGCACACCTCCGTAAAATAATTACAAGCCAGGCTGAATCTGTTCTGGAAGTTTCTTTCAATTAAGAAAACCCTTGAGTCACCCCTCAAATAATACAAGAATATTCCAAAATACAGGGTTGTGGAGGATATTTTCAAAGTGCTGTTGATCATGGTGGTGGTCACATGTCTAAGGCATGCATCCATGCAGGAATGTGTTAGAAAGGAACATGGAATGAATACAGAGCTCCAGATCAAGCGGACCAGGTTCAATGCATACATCATGAAGAGAGAGGCTGTGTAATTATAATGGACCCAGGTCTGGTGTGTACATCATTAAGAGAGAGCCTGTGTAATTATAATGGAGCCAGGTCTGGTGTGTGGTCATTAAGAGACAGGCTGTGTAATTATAATGGACCCAGGTCTGGTGTGTACATCATGAAGAGAGAGGCTGTGTAATTATAATGGACCCAGGTCTGGTGTGTACATCATTAAGAGAGAGCCTGTGTAATTATAATGGAGCCAGGTCTGGTGTGTAGTCATTAAGAGAGAGGCTGTGTAATTATAATGGAGCCAGGTCTGGTGTGTACATCACGAAGAGAGAGGCTGTGTAATTATAATGGACCCAGGTCTGGTGTGTACATCACGAAGAGAGAGGCTGTGTAATTATAATGGAGCAAGGTCTGGTGTGTACATCACGAAGAGAGAGCCTGTGTAATTATAATGGAGCCAGGTCTGGTGTGTGGTCATTAAGAGACAGGCTGTGTAATTATAATGGAGCCAGGTCTGGTGTGTGGTCATTAAGAGAGAGGCTGTGTAATTATAATGGAGCCAGGTCTGGTGTGTACATCATGAAGAGAGAGGCTGTGTAATTATAATGGAGCCAGGTCTGGTGTGTACATCACGAAGAGAGAGGCTGTGTAATTATAATGGAGCCAGGTCTGGTGTGTGGTCATTAAGAGAGAGGCTGTGTAATTATAATGGAGCCAGGTCTGGTGTGTCGTCATTAAGAGAGAGGCTGTGTAATTATAATGGAGCCAGGTCTGGTGTGTAGTCATTAAGAGAGAGGCTGTGTAATTATAATGGAGCCAGGTCTGGTGTGTGGTCATTAAGAGACAGGCTGTGTAATTATAATGGAGCCAGGTCTGGTGTGTGGTCATTAAGAGAGAGGCTGTGTAATTATAATGGAGCCAGGTCTGGTGTGTCGTCATTAAGAGAGAGGCTGTGTAATTATAATGGAGCCAGGTCTGGTGTGTAGTCATTAAGAGAGAGGCTGTGTAATTATAATGGAGCCAGGTCTGGTGTGTGGTCATGAAGAGAGAGTCTGTGTAATTATAATGGAGCCAGGTCTGGTGTGTGGTCATGAAGAGACAGGCTGTGTAATTATAATGGAGCCAGGTCTGGTGTGTGGTCATGAAGAGACAGGCTGTGTAATTATAATGGAGCCAGGTCTGGTGTGTAGTCATTAAGAGAGAGGCTGTGTAATTATAATGGAGCCAGGTCTGGTGTGTGGTCATTAAGAGAGAGGCTGTGTAATTATAATGGACCCAGGTCTGGTGTGTGGTCATTAAGAGACAGGCTGTGTAATTATAATGGAGCCAGGTCTGGTGTGTGGTCATGAAGAGACAGGCTGTGTAATTATAATGGAGCCAGGTCTGGTGTGTGGTCATTAAGAGAGAGGCTGTGTAATTATAATGGAGCCAGGTCTGGTGTGTAGTCATTAAGAGAGAGGCTGTGTAATTATAATGGAGCCAGGTCTGGTGTGTACATCACGAAGAGAGAGGCTGTGTAATTATAATGGAGCCAGGTCTGGTGTGTGGTCATGAAGAGAGAGGCTGTGTAATTATAATGGAGCCAGGTCTGGTGTGTGGTCATGAAGAGACAGGCTGTGTAATTATAATGGAGCCAGGTCTGGTGTGTGGTCATGAAGAGAGAGGCTGTGTAATTATAATGGAGCCAGGTCTGGTGTGTGGTCATGAAGAGAGAGGCTGTGTAATTATAATGGAGCCAGGTCTGGTGTGTGGTCATTAAGAGACAGGCTGGCACTGACCTGTCCTCCATGCGCACCCACAGGTCGCTGAACTGCCGCTGTCTGCCCTGCTGCCGCTGCTGTTTTTTGGGGCGCTTCTTCTGCCTCCCAAACTCCTCCAGCTGGCTCAGGCTGTCTGGGAGCAGCAGGTGGGGTGTCAGGGGTTCCTCTTCAGGGTACACTGCATCAGGGAAGCCCGTCCCCAAGGGGTGCCTCAGGGGGGGCAGCTCTGTCTCTGAGGGGCTGCCTGCAGATGGGTAGGGCTTCCTGCATCACAGGAAGAAAAGGAAAAGAAAGAGCTGAAGCGATCACGCAAATGTTACCATACAATACAGCTCCCAACGTTCTTACACAGTTTAGCCTTCATCAGATGTAACCTGCATGCTACAACATCATTTTATATATATGTAATTCCACTCCAGGTTTAACAGGTACAGTGGTATAATTAACTACTTCAGAGTCTGAATGGAGGTTTAACTGGTTTGATTAAACAATTTAGAACAGGTTTGGAATAAAGACCTGCCATGGAAGAGCCATCTCTGGACACCCCAAGCTCTCCTATATCAGCTGCAAACGTTTTACAATAAACCCATCACCCTTAATCTATCGGTTATAGTTGGGAATATAAGATCCTCTATCTTTCTGTTTCCTTGTTTGCTGTGCTGCCCCCTGCTGGTTGTTATCTTGTGCGATTGCAGTGGTATTGTGTTCAGGCACTGTAGGCTTCGCTGTAATTCCTTCAGCTTGCTTCATGAAGTGCACACAGCCCTCTCCTTTAATCCGCCCCAGTGTGAAAGCATGACAACACGCTGCTGCTGGTGGTCTCGGGACTGGCTGATTGTTTCAAACATCCACACGCTCAGCCTCTGCCAACAATCACACAGCCATGCAATTATTCTGGGAGTTTGCACTTCTGAAGATATGAGAGGAATGGGCTGTTAATGTTGCTTTGCCAATTTCTTTTATAATATATATATACACAGTATATATATATATATATATATATATATATATATATATATATATATATATATATATATATATACAGTACTGTGCAAAAGTTTTAGGCAGGTGTGAAAAAATGCTGTAAAGTAAGAATGCTTTCAAAAATAGACATGTTAATTGATTATATTTATCAATTAACTAAATGCAAAGTGAGTGAACAGAAGAAAAATCTAAATCAAATCCATATTTGGTGTGACCACCCTTTGCCTTCAAAACAGCATCAAGCATCAATTCTTCTAGGTACACTTGCACACAGTTTTTGAAGGAACTCGGCAGGTAGGTTGGCCCAAACATCTTGGAGAACTAACCACAGTTCTTCTGTGGATTTAGGCAGCCTCAGTTGCTTCTCTCTCTTCATGTAATCCCAGACAGACTCGATGATGTTGAGATCAGGGCTCTGTGGGGCCATACCATCACTTCCAGGACTCCTTGTTCTTCTTTACGCTGAAGATAGTTCTTAATGACTTTCACTGTATGTTTGGGGTCGTTGTCATGCTGCAGAATAAATTTGGGGCCAATCAGATGCCTCCCTGATGGTATTGCATGATGGATAAGTATCTGCCTGTACTTCTCAGCATTGAGGAGACCATTAATTCTGACCAAATCCCCAACTCCATTTGCAGAAATGCAGCCCCAAACTTGCAAGGAACCTCCACCATGCTTCACTGTTGCCTGCAGACACTCATTCGTGTACGCTCTCCAGCCCTTCGGCGAACAAACTGCCTTCTGCTACAGCCAAATATTTCAAATTTTGACTCATCTGTCCAGAGCACCTGCTGCCATTTTTCTGCACCCCAGTTCCTGTGTTTTCGTGCATAGTTGAGTCGCTTGGCCTTGTTTCCACGTCGGAGGTATGGCTTTTGGCCGCAAGTCTTCCATGAAGGCCACTTCTGACCAGACTTCTCCGGACAGTAGATGGGTGTACCAGGGTCCCACTGTTTTCTGCCAGTTCTGAGCTGATGGCACTGCTGGACATCTTCCGATTGCGAAGGGAAGTAAGCATGATGTGTCTTTCATCTGCTGCAGTAAGTTTCCTTGGCCGACCACTGCGTCTACGGTCCTCAACGTTGCCCGTTTCTTTGTGCTTCTTCAAAGAGCTTGGACAGCACATCTGGAAACCCCTGTCTGCATTGAAATTTCTGCCTGGGAGAGACCTTGCTGATGCAGTATAACTACCTTGTGTCTTGTTGCTGTGCTCAGTCTTGCCATGGTGTATGACTTTTGACAGTAAACTGTCTTCAGCAACCTCACCTTGTTAGCTGAGTTTGGCTGTTCCTCACCCAGTTTTATTCCTCCTACACAGCTGTTTCTGTTTCAGTTAATGATTGTGTTTCAACCAACATATTGAATTGATGATCATTTGTACCTGTTTGGTATAATTGTTTAATCATACACCTGACTATATGCCTACAAAATCCCTGACTTTGTGCAAGTGTACCTAGAAGAATTGATGCTGTTTTGAAGGCAAAGGGTGGTCACACCAAATATGGATTTGATTTAGATTTTTCTTCTGTTTACTCACTTTGCATTTAGTTAATTGATAAATATAATCTATTAACATGTCTATTTTTGAAAGCATTCTTACTTTACAGCATTTTTTCACACCTGCCTAAAACTTTTGCACAGTACTGTATATATATATATAGTTGAATTCAGTGTTAGCAGTACATGATCAATAGAAAAGTCATGAAAACAGGCCCCTGACTCATATCAATACGGAGAAACAGTTCAAAGGATTGAGTGACTAGGGGTGTGTTAATCCTCTAAACCTATTTCAAATATGAAAATTTGGTCACTTTCCTTAAAAAAAAAATAAAGTCGAGCATTGATAAAAGAAAACTATATTGTTAAAGTGAAGTAACAGAAATGAAACATTCAAACACGAACAGCAAATCTGCCTTGTTGCTTTTGTGCAAGCCAGTTTCGATGTGTCTTCATCAAACTGTGAAACGGACAGCCGGCCTCGCAGCTCTCCCGCCCTGCCTGCAGGCTGTGCCGTTGGATTCTTCTCTCTCTGGGTTTGCAGAACGAACCCTGCCTGCCAAGGGGACTGTCCTTGGATCTCTCGGTCTGGCTGGTTTCCACGGACATGAACTTGGAGATAATGCAACAGGAAATCCATTTTCTTTTGCATTTTTTGTTTCTCTAAATTGCTGGAAAACAGCCCTTTGAGACCCGGCAGGATGCAGGCTGGTGTAAGGGCTGTGGACGGGGTCGCTGAGGAGGGCTCCATGTTTGGAGCTAAAGACTGGTCGCTTAGCTGGTGTGGATCAGGCAGGTGCAGCTGGATTCAGTATGTTTGGGAAGCTAAGATGCATAATTCACGATTCTGGGAGTCCATTGTTTTGAGATCCACTGAAATATCACTAATAAGTGTTTACAAAGCTTATAAACACCTTGAAGCCAGACAAAACTGATGTAATTTGTGTCAGTTTCTGGAATACCAACAGCATAGGCCACAGAGCTAGACCATTGAAATAAAGAGCTTTGGATTAAGGGAGCAGCTGATAACTTCAATGCCTCATGAAAAATGTAGGATTCTTAAAGCATTCTCACAAACAACTCTACTGTCTTTAGTGTGAACTCCCTATATCTTTACAGCCTCGATTCTTTAGACCAGGGTTTCCTATTCCTGGTCCCGGGGGACCCCTGTGTCTGCTGGTTTTCATTTTCAATTGAACCCTTATCTGAACTATTCATTAACTTAATTAGATCTTTTTAATTGTGTTCAGCTTTTGAACAGTCGGAGGTCTAATTAAGCACATTATTAGTTCAATTAAGGGTTTGATTAAGTAATTGAGAGGCTCAGCTGGAATGAAAGCCAGCAGACACAGGGGGTCCCCAGGACCAGGGCTGGGAAACCCTGCTATAGAGAACCACAACCATGTAAAAACCAAAAGAATGCCTGTAAGCAAATTGGGTAACACTTTACATTAAGTGTTTCTATTTACTGTGTATTTACATAGTAGGTACTTAGTAAATACATGTGTACTTACACATCATTACAATGTTATTATGCATAGTTACAATGTACTTAACATATAAATCTTTTTGCCCTGTCAAAACTTTGAAAAAGCATATAGATACATAGATAGGAAACACACCGTGGTACAATAATGCATGCAGTGACTGAAGGGCATATAATTAGAAACATGTGCTGAGAATTTGATTAATATACTATCATTGTGATATATATTGTGAATGTGATTAATGAACAGCATCCTGGACTTATCTTCCTGTTTTGAGCCGCGCTTCGTGGTATCCGTAGTTCAGTTAGCAATGCACTGACCAGGTGGTGCCAAGCTGCGTGACTATGTTAAACATAGCTGACAGTGTTATAAAATGTTAGGCTCTACTTTGTATTTTGCTCTGAGTGTGCGAGTCAGGTGTTTGGTTACTGCCTGACTGCCAAGCGTTCCTTTCTGTCCTCTCCAACACCCCGCTCACACTCCGAAAAAGCTTTAGATGAACTTGGCTGTTAAGATGTTGCTGCTTATTTTTCTTTTAAGGCTGGAAAACTTCCTAATGGTGTGGGGGAAAAAAATCAGTTTCGGCAACATTACCGTGTTCTTTTTGCATGCAAAACAGAGAGGTCCCACCAATACAATCGCTACTTTGTGGTGATTCCTGTCCCTAGCATGCAGTGCATCATGGGTGGAGCTCTGTCTCTTTGATGCACGTATGCATCCGAGAAGCCAACGTTGTCCCTGTTACAGAACCCAATAATCAAAATGAAAATGAGGGTGTATACACAGGTGAAGCAGAAGTGAACCAAACTTCAGGAAGAAAGATGAAAGCCAGGGTAAGAGATCCCTTGAAGATGCCATGATCACAGATCACAAGATGACGCTGCTTTTACAACAGAGCGGCACTTGGCTGATCTGTCTGATCTTAAACATACATCTACAGCAGGCGATCTGAACTGAAGAGCAGCACTTGAACTCGGGTAAGAGCTCCTTAACACAGATCCTTCTGAACATGGTTACAAAATGCAGTATTTGAGAATATGTGATAAGAAGATTTCAAACATTATAAACCCAAGCTCGGCTCTAACCTGAAATAAGATGCTGCTAGAGCTGTGATATTCTGTGTAGGTAATATAGCCGGGCTACTGGTTTTCCGTGACCGCAGAATCGCGGAATTAGGCATTGGGAATAGAACTAGGCATTTTGGGAATGGAATTGTCATTTTCACGTTGCATCTCCAGTTTTCTGCGTTGTTTTGTTTTTTGCACTACACCCAGTCAAGTTGACTTCATTCATCATGTGACTTCATTCACATGCCTCTGCTGAAACTCAACATGGCGGCAGCACCAATGAAGAAGAAAAAAAAGCAATGTTTCAGCAAAAGACAAGAGCTAAAACATTTCCTGATTATCTATATGAGGATGGTAGGATACTATTCTGCACATTTTGTCAAGTCAATACCATTAAAGATCATACTGCCAGTTGTAAACACGTAGAGAACAAGAAAGCAAAAAAGACTTCAACAAAAAAATGGCAAAGCACTGCATTCTTCTGCTGAAAAAAACTTACACCCAAGGCAGGGCTTTCCCGAAGTAAGGAAGCTAAATTAATTGCGTGTTTAATTATTGTTTAGTTAATTTCTTTCCACTCTACCTGTATTTAATAAAACTATAATTAGCAATGTTAAACCATTACCTTTTCTTAATTAAATTATCTTATCTGACGATGAAGACACAAGCTCAAAGCTATTTTTCTAGCTATGCATTTCCTAAAGGAAATGGATCACTTTACTGTGTAAGGGATGTAGTCACTGCACTACACACCGTTTGTTTCAGAAAGACATTCTGTCTGGAGACACACCTCGTTGTTAGATTTTTGCAACTAACAAGGCAGAATTAGCAAAGAAACAATTGGGAGGATTCATTACATTCTGCGTTTACATTAAAAGGGGCGCTATATAAATTATAACCGGGTGATACACATCAGCGAACATGTGTAGCAACGAGTCAGTCAGTCTTTTTTATCAAAGTGTTTCATATGTTATCCTGGTTATTGAACTGTGGTGATATAATGAAGTTTTCCTGCTTATTTTAATGCCAGCAATGAGCCAAGTGATGACTATAAACATTCTGACATGTAAGTGTCTCCAGGTGCTTTACTATTACAGCAACAAGAGTCTGATTGAAAATCTTGACTTTAATAAAAGAAAAATTAAAAAAAGATCATTGTGGTAATATTTATGAATTTACTTATTTGAACTATCAACATCATATTTATGTTCAAATGCCATGTTTACTTATCAATACATTGATAAAAATAGATCATAAAAATAAAGTACAAAAATGTAAAACTGTTTTACAACCGCTTACCTTTCCAAATACTATAAATGCAAGGCAACTCTGCCCCCTATCCCCCATGCCTTTGAAAAAAAGAAGAAAAAAGTCACTCTAATAGATTTTCTGTAGTGAAAGGAAGGGTGATTGCTCTTTCTCTCTGCAGTTTCTTAAAGACAGTTCTTTGCCTCTGGGGCTGAGACTAAACGTTCTGCAGCTGGATCAGAGGACTGAAGGGTCAGCTGTTTTCCAGAGCCCTTTACTTTAAACACTCCGCTCCTTTCTAATTATCTGGCTCCAGGTTTACTGATATCCCCGAAGAGACGGATTCGAAAGGGGGTAAAGTTCAGCTGGATTGTGGTTTTCAGTCTCCCTCGCATGGTTCTGTATGTCACCTTCACTTAAACTGCAATTTTTCATCACTGACACCTTATACCACACATATAAATCACTCTTTCACTCCGCTTTCTCCTCTTACTCCTTTTATTTAAAAAGAAAAGGAGGGGAATGTTCTGTTCTCTTTAAAATAATAAATATTGCATTTTGATATTCTGGTGTGTTTCTACAGAACATGTGTTAAGAGACCGCCAGTGAAATATATCCACACCTCCGACTAGCCAGAGAACAGAAGACAGAGCACTAGTACTGTTCGAGCTTGTAAAAACGAAGGGACTGGGAGCAGGGAACACAGAAGCTATCTGTCTACTGAGCACAGCAGGCACTGCATAAGGAGAACGTAATACCTTGAAACGGTCAGGAAATGCAATGCACTGTTTAACTGTCAGTGCTGGAAGAGCAGACACAGACTGGAATCTAGCATTAGGAGGGCACTAGGGCACTGCAGACCCCAGTATCCACAGGGCAGGTACAGCACAGGGGTAGATTCCGTGTAGGGAACTGATACCACAGCGCTGGAGAGATTAATCTTCTGCCTGCCTGCTGCATAAGCCAGCGTCGGCAAGAATTCAGTGCTCGCGTGAGCTGAATATTGAGACAGAGAGCTATCAAACCCCTGTGCCAAAAACTGTATCCAAAAGGTGCTTTATGATGCCAGTAACTTCTTTTAGTGGGCAGGTATTGATCAGAAGGGTTTCTGATGGCGATACGAATGAGTTATTCTCATGCTATGTTCTTTCCTTAGTCTGACCCCTCCGAAAAGGCCAGTGACGCGACTCCTCATGCAGTATTGTGCCAGTGTGGCCCTCAGGGGCCCACTGTTGACTCCTCGCAGCAGAAATCTGGCCCTCCTGAAACAGTTAGTGACTATATTCTGTCAATGTGTATGTGCTTTATACTTGCAGCTGAAGTTATACAAAACATGAAATAAATAGCAACCGTGCACCTGCTTTCAATTGTGCTGGCTTCTCTTTCTCTGCATGTCTGGAGTTCAGAGTATGTACGTTGTCTTGCAGATGTGCGCAAGCGGCTTGCTGTTTTGCTATGTCGTCTTTGGGGGAGACACTGAAGTGTGATGTTCAATCTCCATTGTGTTTTGCTAAAGGTTTTTGTTAAAATAAACAACTGAGCATACGAGTACGCGGTACCAGTATGAAATAAACCAGCCCGTAACCCTTCAAGCCTCATCCCCAAACCCCCCTGCATGATGTCCCCCTGCCTGGATGAAACCGATACAGGAAATGTCTGGAGGGCAGGGGAGCTGTGGGCTCCTCGGAGTTATCCTTCCACACTCTCTGTCATCTTAAATACAGACAGGTCTCTCTCAGATGCAACCCGCTAGAGGAACAGATCTGCAGTAAAAGTTGCTGTGCATGGCTGTAACGACGTTAGCAAGGTAAATAAATTACTGCTTGAGGGGGAAAACACCAACTATTAATAATGCAGAGCTGAAGGACAGCAGTATTACGATGCACTGTTGAGATTATTGCTCGAGACAGACCCCATCATTTCTACAGTATACAGGCTGTTAGATAGCATAACAGGTGCTGTATTCCAAAGGAAAGGAAAGGTAAAGAAATCGTTCTGGTTCTGTAAGTCCCAGGTTTCCTTTTCTGTGTTCACAGCTCTGTTCTGTTACTGTGTCAGTCTCTGCCTTTACCAGGGCAGTCATCTTGGGGTTCACCTCCAGTACTGGGGTTCAGACAGGCTGCAGAGTGAACTCTGTGCTCTGGGGGGCTGTGTATACTCCTGAAGGGACATCACATACGGGGTCGCAGGTTTTACACGCGTCTCAGCAGTCACACTTTGATGTCAGTTATAGCCAGCCCCTCTTGTGGACTGGAGAATGCTTCACCGCTAGCCAGATATTTCGATGTTTCAACTTTTTCATCACTTTTATTTTTTTGTTTGTTCAGGTTTAGCTCACAGGACCTCCTTCTGGACCAAAGAACCACATGCACGGAATGGCTAGCACATTTATTTCAGCACAGCTAAACAAACAGGACACCTTCGTAAACCAGATGATGTGATCTCAAAAGGTTAATCCTGGTAAAATATTTGAAATCTCTTTGCAGTCTGTTTAGTTTTGCTGAAATTGTATGGATTTCTGATCTGATCAGCGTTTTTTTTTATTATTATTATTTGTTTATTTTAGCACACACCTTTATCCAAGGCGACTTACAGAGACTAGGGTGTGTGAACTATGCATCAGCTGCAGAGTCACTTACAATTACGTCTCAGAGAGCACAGGGAGGTTAAGTGACTTATTCAGGGTCACACAATGAGTCAGTGGCTGAGGTGGGATTTGAACCAGGGACCTCCTGGTTTCAAGCCCTTTTCTTTAACCACTGGACCACACAGCCTCCTACTGGACCACACAGCATTTTTGTAGAACACAGTGAACATACGATGGATGCTGTAGTACAGTAATTCATTATAGATAAGTATTGTATAGCAGTGGTATATATATATATATATATATATATATATATATATATATATATATATATATATATATATATATATATAATTAGTAGTTTTACAAAGTAAGAACTGTTTTTGAACTTTTTATCATTATGTGATAATGATTTAGTGGTGAGGTTACACCCACAAAGTAAGTAAAACCTGGTAAAAATGTCCCTGTATTTCATTGCATCCTTTTGCTAAAGTCCCCATGAAAGACTGCGGTGATGGCAGGTGTAACAAAGACACTGAAACTCGTTAATCTTGTATAGACCAGGACTGTCATTTGTAAACTGTGTTTGCTGTAACTGCCATAATGTTTCCACACATATTTGTTAGTTTGTGTCTTTTCTCTGGGAAAAGCACAATATTCCAGTATTCCAATATTCCAATTCCAGTATTCCAATATTCCAATTCTGACTGGATCACACAGCCTTCAGGCTACAATCCCAGAGCCCTAAACCAGAACTGGTTGTGTTTGTAATGAATTCTTTTATTTTTTGCTATTATAATTGTGCCTGTTGAAGCTGTAATTCCTCCTGGCTGCAGGACCGATCCACACCTGGGAGTGCTTACCCTGCATGAGTCTTCAGAATAGGGTCAGTGACAGGGGCGGGGGTTATTATTCTAGCTGCACTTCTAAGACAGAACAGCTGGGGGCTGACTGGGTCGGCAATAAACGAAGTGAACCTTTTACCTTTGAAACTCTGTCTCTATTTCTGGGCCAGGATGTTAGCGTTTGAAAGTTATTTCAATCTAATAATGGAACCATGGGGTCATTAGGATTAAACAGAAATCACAAAATCAGCTAAAATGAATAGCATGTTTTTTTTTTCAGATTTAAAGACTACCTGGTTGAAAACAGACAATATACTGTATGCTCAGACAGACTTTTACAGACGGGCTGCATTCAGCAACCAGAGGCTTTCTATACAGCTGGGCATCTTCCATACACTGCAGGGCTCAGCATTTAAAAAAAACACTCACTCACTAACTCACTCACTCACTCCCTCACTCCCTCAGGGCAGTGGAGTGGAGTGTCTTCGTCTCTCGCAGTTGCCAAGTGGATAAGAACAGAGGCAAACAGCAGCACACAGTGGGAAGTCAGTCCTTCTCATCAATGGAGATCAAGGAGTCTGGGGCGCCCAACCTCCCAGCATTGCTTGTTTTCACTGCCCCCCCCCCCAACCTCCCCCGCTTCCAGATTGCTGTTTATTTGATCTTATTTTAGACTTGAAGAATATGACTTTGCTTTCAGATTACCCAATGGTTAAATGCTCTTTCAACAACATCTCGCCAGCCAGGTCTATCTACTGCCCCCCCCCAATGACAAGCATTTCGACCGGATGCCTCTCACGGAACACATTGACTTATTATTAGTATAACTCGTCACTCATGAACCAGGTATAAGTCTGTTCAGGAGGGTGCAATGGATCTAGCGGATAACTGCCGTTGGTGCATTACGGACCCTGGCTAGGCGCAGTAAAGACTCACTCTGTGATTGGCTGTCCAGAGGGCGTGTGCTCCACCTCATAGCCCTCCTGCCTCAGGATGTCCAGCACGGTGTAGTTTCCCAAGAAGTGACCTGAAACAAATCACAAAAGAGCTTTCTTCAGAAACAGGTAGGCAGAGAGAAGCAAGCCTCATGCATTCCAACTGGCACTTCTCGGCATCAGCCTGGGTTTACTGTGGGAAAGGATGTTCCAGTTGTGCAGCCATTACCGTCCCGGGTATAAAAGAATATAGATTCATTTAGTGAGCAAAGTTCCACCAGGGCTGAACTTCACTGTATACAGATTGTACTTGCCTCTTGAGCACAGAGCTGGCTCTTCAGTTGAATGGGAAGACATTTGTCTTTGAACCGCATGGTTTGCGGTTCACGTCCAGTCTTTGCATTTCCATGTAATTCAATAGGCTTATAGTGGCGCCCCATGTAAACCATGCAGTCCAAAGACGAACGTCATTTCAAGATCTTTAGCACAGAGGTAAGCACGTGTCTTATGCGGATGTCAGTATTATTGACTCCCCACCTGCTAGGGGGAGATTCAGTACAAGATGTAATTCAAAAGTAACTTAAGTCCTAGCATTTGCTTTAAATGGATTCCTTCCCTGTTGTATAACCTATGCAATTATTCACTTGTTGGAACTCAAGAATCCACATACACGGTACATCTAGAAAGCCCCAGCTGAAACAGACCACATCCTTTGTTACTCCCGAGACCACAAACATCATTCACAACAGATGATTTTGGCAGGCTTTCAAAGGCTTGTGGGAACAGGCTTGTTTACGCTGCTGACTGGAGTATGCTATTTCAGTATTTACAGGCACACAGGCCGTGTTCTTCTCTGGGGTCAGGATGGCAGCACAGAACCACACAGCTTGTAAATACATTTAAAAAAATCAAGTTTACAGATGCCCAGGAAACACACAAAGGTGAGGAATTACCAGCCTGGAAACTGGCCTGGTGAAGGAGAGAGAGTGTTTGGGTAAAGCAAGTGACTTACAGTATCTATCCACAGGGTAGGATCATTCAAAATCCACATCCCCACCACTGCATCACACAAAACTGCAGGATGGCGTGCGAATCCTTGAGAGACAGTGGGAACAGGAAGACTCCTCCAGGTATTGACAATGGAAGGGCTGCAGCCCAGTTCCAGTCATGGATACACTCTCGCAGTCACACAGATGGCTGCGCTCTGTTTTTCTTGCACCGTTGTTTCAGTGTTGTTCAGAAAGCTGAAGATTCCAGAGTGGAACCTGATATAATCAGGATGATACTTTTGTTCCGCACAAGTGTTGCACACATATTCCTTTTATCATTTTTAGCATTTTCATTGATCAACCCCACGGTTTTGAATCTGGTCATCAAAAGGGAGAGTTACAATGTCCTTAATGTGTAAATCTTGTTGCATGATATGTGTAAGTGCACAATTGTAACAGAAAAGGGTTAGGGTTAGGGTTAGGGTTAGGGTTATGGTTATTTTGCCCTTATATGCCTAGAACAAACAAAACAAAACAGAGAAAACATGCACTGGAGTCTGGGGAGAGAGTGATAACTCGAATATTGCAATCTCAGCCTTTGATTCCACAAAAAGGTTTTGTTCAGCTTCAAAGAGGGTGTGATTTGAAACACTTCTCTGTCTGTTCTGGGCTGTGTCTGGATACCTGTCTCATCCCTCTCCCAGACATCTTGTCCGCACTGCAGTTCAATCAGTGCTGTGGTTTATGTGCAAGAGAACATTTTGTACACTTTTGAAAGGTCTTAACAACTTAAATCTAACTTCTCAATGTTTTCACTCAACTCCGATCACGGACTTGCACGCGAAACCTTACGCATGCTGCAGGCATGCTGTAAAATTTCTCTACGGGGCCAAGACTTCCTGGAAACATCTCAAATTAAAAAATAAAAAGGCACATGGATTCTGAATATTAGATAGGAACAGGCTTTGCAACACTAAAAAAAAACACAGCTTACCACGACAGCAGGATCATTAAAACTCCAACAAAATAAACTTTCTAACACTCAGCATCCCTCCAAATTCCAGCTATTAATGAGATTTATGCGCCTGTATGCTTGGCTAGCTCCTAATGTCCCATACACAGTAGATACACAGCACACCTTGTCTGGAGCACACCTTCAATCAACTTGAGAGTTTCTGACAGTTTACAAAATCAACCTACTATTTCCGATTGGGACAGCAGTACAGAACAGCTGCATATAGATGCCTCTTGGTGCTGGCAGGCTAAGTACACAGAAACCACTGGTCCTCAGTGCACCTGCTTTTGAATACACTATAACAGCTTTTTTTTATACCTGGTAAGAACAGTGGGCAGTTTTAAAACCCTCCCATCCAGTTCCGATGGAATCCCATCATGCACAGTACACAGAAAGAGAAAGGAAAAGCAATGTGTCAACGCTGAAATGATTTTACGTTGTGATGTTGTGATGTGATGTATTCTGTTGCTGCATTTAAGGTTTCACATCTCTATTGCTGAGAAAGTTAAATGTTGCATTAAATATTTTGTTATAAATGCCCACTAAACAGGGAAGCTTTCAGGCAGAGTTAATTGAGCTTGTCACAGCAGCCGTGTGCCATGGCTGCACCCCGAATGCCACCATCCAGGTCCTGGCACCAGGGCAGCCTTTCGGAGCGGGGGGGCCTTGGCACGGCACGCCTCCAGCCCCAGCGCCATCAGGGCTGGCTAATCCTCAGTGGTAAACATGGGTAATGCACTCCACATGTGCATATTTCCAGTTCCGCTTAACAAGTGACAAATCTGCCCAATTAAAAAGACATCAGGCGTCTCATTTTGCAGCCCTGCTGGAATCAGGTTTCATCAGTTTAAAAAAAAAAAAAAACAACTAGGACATTGTGAAAATCCATGCTGTTTCCTTTTCCATGCTGTAATAGTTTGTATTCATGACCAGATGAAATGGCCCACTGGAAGCCACACAGTGAGACAGGGTCCGTTCTGGAAGGGCAACAGGCCAGGGCTTAATAGCAATGCCTCAGGACAGTGATGATGCGCTACAGTGGAAACAGCAGGGCTGCAAATGCCATAGTCCTACACTGGCATAAGCAGCTACCTGAAGAATATGGGGCTCTGGCAGCTATATCAATGCAAGGAAATTACTTTGTAAATAATAGTAAAGCTATCATTTTTTAAACCTGTATTTTAACGTAACTAAAAGTAACACATTTGCACTGTAAAATATAGCATTTTAACTAAGAAACAGATTGAGAGATAAATTAACAGGTGCCTTGACCTCTCAGAAAAGAAAAAGGCTGCCCACACAGTAGACACAAACTGTCTTGTCCTATTAGGATTCCACAACAAAGTTTGCACCTAACACAACACTAGCACTGAGTTCTGTACTAACCTTCAGAATTGAAGGCAATGTGACCACAGGCATGAATACTGGGCTTGCTGACCAAACTGTTTATGCTCCCAGCAGACATAAACTAAAACTTACTTTCAAACAAATGACACAGACAGACAGACGCTGTTATTCAACAAAAGCACAACCCGCCCTGTAACTGCATGGCAAATTCATATTGCACAAACTCAGCTAGGGAATATTAAATCAGTTTACATTCAGTGCAATGTTAATGTACTGGTTTTAAAGCAATTGTTATCGCTAGCTACTGTACCAGTACAGTAACTGTCACAATTATTTGACAATTGCAGTACCTTGTCTGGCCATGCACCCAGGATGGCGCCACTTGCACATGGCTTTGCCTGAGAGGCGCATTCCATTAGCAAGGCACCCAGGCAGGAAGGATTCTATGTTACTGAGGCATGGGATTTGTTTACGTGCTTCTCCCACAGTACCAGGCATCCCATCTGCATGGCATTAGGGCCCTACGGAACAACAAGTCAGGATCTCTCAATAGATGAAGGAAGTGGGAGAGTTGTCTTTAAAATAAAAAATAAATAAAAAGTCATACACAGCATTTCATTAAACATCTATAGGCTGACATTTTTATGTGTGCCTTCGCAAAAACACTCACCATTTATTTATTGTTACTTTTTGTTTATTAATGAGCAAGTCAACACATAGGTGCAGAAACATATTAGACAGCAGTCATTTGACATGGATACGTCTCTCAAATGATGATTATATATATATATATATATATATATATATATATATATATATATATATATATATATATATATATACATACAGTACAAGGTACACAACCTGTTAGTTTTTGTTAAACGGTACATTCTTAATGATATTTGATGTGAGTCTGGCTCACCCTCAGATACAGCCTCTTTACCAAGTCAGGTGCGCTGATCAAGCCCTCATCGTTTATTAAGAAAGTTTTAATGCAGCTGGCTGTATGATGGAGCTGAACGTATTGCCCAGCAGTTCAAATACTACAAAAAAACAAAAAGAATGGATTCATTTTCCATTTCGGTTCAGTCCGAGTCTTTCCAAAGCCGGGCTCATCGAGATGCTGTGTGATAGCTAGCGGGCCCCCATCCCTGGTGTGCAAAGAAACGGCTGCCACATGTGGACTGGTGGAGCAGGCAGGGCTGGGGATAATGGAAATAAAAAGACCCAGAGTGGCTGGTTCGCAGAAGAGTCACATGTTCATTTATACTGGCTGTTAATCTTCATTAAGAGGGACAGGCACATTAATCCCTGCCGTTACTGGAGGTCTCTGAGAGGTGGAACTGGCTCATCTGAGAGGTGGAACTGGCTCATCTGAGAGGTGGAACCGGCTCATCTGAGAGGTGGAACTGGCTGATCTGAGAGGTGGAACTGGCTCATCTGAGAGGTGGAACTGGCTCATCTGAGAGGTGGAACCGGCTCATCTGAGAGGTGGAACTGGCTCATCTGAGAGGTGGAACCGGCTCATCTGAGAGGTGGAACTGGCTGATCTGAGAGGTGGAACTGGCTCATCTGAGAGGTGGAACTGGCTCATCTGAGAGGTGGAACCGGCTCATCTGAGAGGTGGAACCGGCTCATCTGAGAGGTGGAACCGGCTCATCTGAGAGGTGGAACTGGCTCATCTGAGAGGTGGAACCGGCTCATCTGAGAGGTGGAACTGGCTCATCTGAGAGGTGGAACTGGCTCATCTGAGAGGTGGAACCGGCTCATCTGAGAGGTGGAACTGGCTCATCTGAGAGGTGGAACCGGCTCATCTGAGAGGTGGAACTGGCTCATCTGAGAGGTGGAACCGGCTCATCTGAGAGGTGGAACTGGCTCATCTGAGAGGTGGAACTGGCTCATCTGAGAGGTGGAACCGGCTCATCTGAGAGGTGGAACTGGCTCATCTGGCAGGACTGTGCTGCTGAGTGCAGATGGAGCTGTCAGCTACAGTCAGCTGCTGTCAGCACTGCATTCGTCTGTTTGATGCAGCACCTCACATCCAACCAGTCCACCAAGCTTGGCCTGGTGTCCCGTTGTCCACAGCATATTTAAGATACTCCTACAGGAAAGTCTTTTGACCATGAATTCTTCATCACAAAGAGGCTCTGTCCACTTTGTTAGCCGGGTAAAGTCAAGCTATTGCTCACAGGTTAGTGCAATGTTCATGCAAGCTCCCCTTCAAAGAGACCATGTCCCCACGCTGAACAGGATCAGTGGAGACTTGACACCTCTCCTTATTGAAGACAGCCCCCGAGAACATCAGCCACATGTTTTTGTTAATTGAAGTGTGTCCACTCATAACTCACGAGACCTGAGGCAAGCATGCTAACTGCTGAGCCACCAGCCCCCACTGGCATCTCACCCTACCTGTCGATTATTTTCCATATCCAACTCTCATGTGCAGCATGGTTTGCTGTCTGATCCCAGACAGACAGAGGGTGGGCAGTGCCCAATGCGTTCCTCTACAACGCTAAACCGATCCGTGCACAGCTCTGTTCTCTGCCTATTCTGTGGATGCTGCCTTGGGGCGCTCAGCTGTTGTGAATCCCTCCCCCTTCACTGCCACCAATCTGCCCAGCCATGCTTGCTTTCAGGTAGACAGACAGCTGCAGTGAGTTCATGCAGGGTGGTGGCATCTGGTTGCTAAGCTGTGAGATGCAAATAAACAGTAGTTCCATGTTAGTGTGGCTGTAAAACAGCAAAACGGGCACTCCGCACAGCAGGGCACCGCGGCAAGCACACAGGCGGCCCCAGCCAAACACCAATTCCTTTCCATAATTACCGGGCCATTTCTATTGAGTTTTCATTGCTAACTATGCGATAAACCTCTGACGTGCTGGAAGCTGCGTGGGTTCAGCAGGACCCAAGAGAGTAAAACCTGGATAAAAAGTGCAGATTTTCTTCAGAATCCTCCAAACAGATTGGAGTCATACTTAGATTGGGTCTTAAAGACTAAAAATATTGGTTAAATCATGTATTAATTAATTGGTCAGATTTCAGGCGCATTAAATTGTCTGAACTTAATCACTAATTAGGGTTAGCTGGGACGCTACAAGTGAATTCATTTTTACTCCAGTGTTACAGAGAGCGAGTCTATCTCTACCTGCTTTCCTTTGAGACTTATGCACCCATACCATACGCTTGCTGGATATTGGGTGTTATTAAAAATCTAATTCAGAATAAATAAATACATAGATAAATAAATAAATAAATAAATAAATAAATAAATAAAGGCTAATCTCTCCCCTCTAACCTTTTATCCAAATATAATTTTTTTATAGTTTTCAGCGCCACCTGGTGACAGTACCTTGTAGTGCAACTTTCTTTTATTGTTTCAACTGTCTTCACATCCTATGCATGTGTGGGGTTGGTGTGTACGTTGGGGCAACCACTCATCCCACCCAGCCTGCTCGTAAAAAGACCAACCCTCCTAGAAGATGACTGCTCTCCAGTGACTCTCAGGCCAGCGCCAGGGTCAGCAGCTTTCTGTAAGAACATCTAACCCATTTCCCCTATCCTCTAAATATTTATGGAACATTTGACATGACTGAGTGCTGCGCGCATGTAAAGCAAACAAGGCAGGCCCCACCAGGTCAGGGCCATGTTCCTCAGGCACTGAGCGGTTTCAATGGGGAGAAAGTGCAGGCGTCTGAAATGCAAACCTCTCTCTAACATTCTGCTACCATTAGTTTCTGTAAATGGCTGCCGGCAGCATTTAATACTGCATTGCTTCATATACAATTTAATACTGCATTGCTTCATATACAATTTAATACTGCATTGCTTCATATACAATTTAATACTGCATTGCTTCATATACAATTTAATACTGCATTGCTTCATATACAATTTAATACTGCATTGCTTCATATACAATTTAATACTGCATTGCTTCATATACAATTTAATACTGCATTGCTTCATATACAATTGTTTGACATAAATACCTGATAACAAAACAACATCAACACATTTCAAAATGTATGTTTAGTTTTGAATCGATCACGCACAATTGACCAATATATAGGGTGACAGGACAGTCCCACTTCTCCATCAAAGGTCTCGATGTCTCGACATTTTGCTCAAAATCTTTTTAAAAAGTCCTGTAGCGTGACATGCTCTAAATACCTTTCATCATTATAATGTAAACAACCGCTTCCTCTATAACTAAGTTTATAGCACCTGCACAGAAAACAAAATCAAATAAAACAAGGTTACTCGGATAATCAAGAACATTTATAAAGTGATTAACACAGACAGACACACATGCTTATTCCTCAGTGCGCCATGCGTTTTCATTTAGTTTATTTATTATTATTATTATTATTATTATTATTATTATTATTATTATTATTATTATTATTATTATTATTAGTAGTAGTAGTAGTAGTAGTAGTAATATACTCAATATAAAAGTAGCAATACTTATACAATATGGCAAGTTAAACTAATTAGCCACAAATTATACACCTGGGAATGTAAAATTAGCTAGCCCCTTAAAAAAAAAAGATAATACTAAGAGTGAGTATTTAAATGACCATTAAATAGCCTACATGTAAATTGTTTAATTAGTCTTATCAATTATTTAACAATGTGTTCTGGTTCTGAGCTTTGAAAATCTGGTCACTCTACCAATACAAAGCATATATAATAGCAGCCCCAGAGCCAAGCATTTATAATTTTTATATTGATGTTACTGCACAACCCAGAACAGTGCCAGTCAAAACAGAATTGAAACAACAATAATAATAATAATAATAATAATAATAATAATAATAATAATACGAAGAAGAAGAAAGTTAGAAATGAATAGAATGAAGGAAGCAGCAGGATACCTCTGGGAATGAGAAAAAGAAAGACATACAATTTGTGAAATGTCAAGCTGTGGGCTGACGTCATATTGAGTTCCTTCAGTCATCAGAACAAAAAACTAAACAAACGCGCACTGCCATCAACAGAACATGACAGGACAGCTCTGCTAATTATAGGCAAGTCTGCTGCAGGGATGGCAATAAGACTCCTATTGCATAGCAGTTACAGCCATTCCAGGCTATGAGCCTGATTAGCCACAGTGCATATAGGTAACATATGGTCCATTTTGGGGTGAAGTTCTATTTTAGCCTCATTGGACCAGAGAATTTTGTTGAAGAATGTTTCAGATTCCTGTTCATATTCCTTGGCAAATTTTAAAAGGTTTGTTTTATGAATTTTCTTTAAAAGTGGTTTGCAGTGGTCTGCGTGCACACAACTCATCTTTGGTCAGGTGACTACAGTTATTTCGTAAACTATTATGCTTGATGCTTCTAAATCTTTCTTTAAGTCCTCGGCTGTTAATCTTTAATTTGTTTTAGCCGCTCGGACAATTCTTCAACCTGTTGTACCAGTAATTTTCTTTTAAATGTGTTACTGTGTCTTTAGTGCAGCACACCGATGACCTTCCCCTTTTAACTTTGTCAAAGCTTGTTACTCTAATGTGAGGCCTTGAGATTCCTCTTATGTTCCAGACACTCCACAGAAGTGCTACTGTCGACCCAGGAAGGTTAAAAGCCTTTTCTGTGGAGGGAAGAAGATGGATGGAGGGCTTCAATGAGGGGCTGCTAAGCACAGAGACTGTCTGACCGGGGGAGAGAGTTCCAGAGACACAGAGCAGCTGAGGCAGAAGAAAACCTGGCATTGTGTTCCAGTAAATATTTTAAAAGAGGTTCAGTCTGCGCTTGGCAAAGGGCAGGTTACTTGGAGCTCAGGGTGGTATTCCTGTGAGCTCTGCAGAAAGGGTGACTGATTAATTAAAAACTGTGGCGGGGCTTTGCTTTCAAGCACGTCTCATGTGTATTTGGAAGAAAATGTCAGTGGATATTAAGAGAGGCCATTCTCTTTCTTGCTGGTCATCCATTGAAGAAGGATTCAACATACCCACTGCGTGACAGCCAGTGAAAACCAACTTCCAACAGCCAGTGAAAACCAACTTCCGACAGCCAGTGAAAACCAACTTCCAAAAGCAACTTCCAAGTACATCTGTCTGGGTGACAGCACTGCTTTTCATTCAGATAAAAATGCAGGAATATTGTAAAAAATGGAAATAAGTAATTATACACCCAACAACATGTCACAGACAAACAGTCACAGACACAGACTTTGCCCCGATGGAATTAACAATACTGCTCCGGAGGGATTGTGCGGCTGCCTGGCTGCCTCTCTTGGCTCTTTTCATGACGACTGTCACACATTACATCAGACAAACTGCCCATAATCTATACAAATGTGCGCCACATGTGCCCCACCCCCCCACCCCCCACCACAGTAGAACACACACAGACACACAGACAAACACGCACACACTGACACACACACACACACACATGCACACAGCACACACACACACACACACACACACACACACAGAGCCGGAAAAACATGATGTCAGGGATGTCTGTGAAAACAAGGATGGGCAGAACCTGCTCACACTTAACTCGATTCCAAAAGTGTGGTTCCTTTCCTTGTTTACTAGGATCCCAGTGCTTTCTGCACGGGAACTTACAGTCAGAGAATTAACCACAGGCAGTTTTTCCCCCTATTACTGTATGTTTGGATCTCCAGTATTTAACACAGAAATTAATTTTCTGGCTCCTAGATCTTCAGGACGGTACCAGATTCACTTGAAATACATTTGCATGGGTTAAGATCCAAGTTGTTTGTGTCAGTAGTGAATTCTACTGTAAGAATAGCTCTATCTTCCAGAAAGGTGTCTTGCTCTCATGCCCACATGGTTAATGCCTAGTTTTCCATTTCCAGTTATCCTTACTTTAGATCCCATTACAGAGATTGTTGTACTGAATGTGTTGGTTCTCCGATCCCATTGAGGTGCACCACAGTTAAAAAAAAAAACAGATCAGGACTTTAACTAAGTCATTCCAGAACCTTGATGTTATAATTATCTAAGGGCTTCAGATAGCTCTTTGTTTTTTTCCATATTGACTTATTGGTAATGACAGCAATCACCCTTTACCTAGCCCTTTTATACTCTCTAAGAATGTTCACCTACAATCCAGCATTTTCTAGACTTTTCTAGAATTAGGTTCTGCATTATCATAGCATCAAAGAGTATGAATACTTTTGAATTAGCAATTTTGGAGTTTAAAAAAAAAATGGCTGAAATAAATAATTGTAGAGATATATTTCTTGTAACTTGTTTTCCTCATCCACAAAAGCAAAATTTTAGCTACAAAAGATGTTTTTGAAAATTCTAGAAAATTCTAGAAATTACAAATTTCCATTGGGGTGTGTAAACTTTTGACCACAACTGTATATATAAAGGAGAAAAAATCAATTCAAACCCTGTCAGTATTTCTCAGTAAAACCGCGCTCCTTTAGGAAGGAAAGCAGGTGAATGGATGTGTTTGATTAAGTGTGAGTGTAGGAGCCTGCGGTCTGTGCAGAATTCTATCTGAATCCCTGGCTCACTATCAATGGTGCCATTGACATGATACTGACAACTATCACTCCACAGACAGAAAGCTTTTAGTCCTGTCCATCACATCATGTGGCTAGAGTTAAACACGTTATCATTGCGGAAGCTAACTCAACAAAATTGTTTTTGGTAACTGGCCCGAAAACAGAGCATTTCTTTGAAGCTGTCTACTAATTGACAAAGCATAAATAGAAAACTAACCATGACTGATCACGCATCATTACATACTGCTGTGGACCTGAGTATTGCTGCGGTCCCCATCTTTATAAATCGTATGAGATAATGAGGATCTCATGCCTCCAAAAATCAGTAAATAAGATATATGAACCGTTACAAACAGAGGATGAGTGATGCTATTTTAAAAGCATGGTCCCTTATGTTCAGCACACAGCCATTTGCCCTCCCATAACCCTGAACTGAAGTATTTCCACCTCGACTCTGGAGCACAATAAAACGTTAGTAAAACACTCTATTCCCTTCTCTCAGGCACCTTATTGAGCATGTAAACACTCCATTATCAGTTCTGCAGAGCTCAAGTCCCTCAATGAGCATTACAAACATCAACACAGTATGAAACCTAACATTCTTTGGAACCTGGTGTTTTTGGCAGGTAATGCATCACACTGATAATTGCATATAAAATACAAAATGGTAAAATTGTCCCTGCATGGTTTCTCGTGCCAAGCCTTGCAAGAATAATAGGCTGTTTACTGTGGAAAAGTCCCAATACAAGCGACTCCATTCAGGCAGCCCTTGCACCTCCAGGAACACCTCCTGCAGCCCCGCTGTGGATTCTCAGGTTCTGGAAGGGCCGATGTGGGCGAGCGAGCACAGTGGGGGTCCCTGTGGCTGGACTCCGCAAGGGGGTGGGGGTCGCTCAGGACAGCAGGCTGGGTTCAGGGCCTGTTTCAACTAAGGTTGAAATAGGTACTTGATTAAGGCCTCTGTTTCATATACGGTTGTTGCTGATCTTTTAATATGATTTATTTTTTATAGTTACTTTTATTGCTGATGTTAAGTTAAAAACCTTAACATCAGCATTAAAAGGGACTTAGCCAGCATACAACACTCTCAAACATTACTGTATCAAAACAATGGAACACATTTTTTTTTAACTCAGCATATTCCTCCAGTGTCAGGTGGAGAGATCCAGGCCGTGGGTTTTGTTAGATCTCAAGTGGAGAGATCCAGGCCGTGGGTTTTGTTAGATCTCAAGTGGAGAGATCCAGGCCGTGGGTTTTGTTAGATCTCAAGTGGAGAGATCCAGGCCGTGGGTTTTGTTAGATCTCAAGTGGAGAGATCCAGGATGTGGATTGTTAGATTTCAGTTTGCCCGTGATTGACAGATCCAGGCTGAGTTTTAAGCAAAGGTGTTGCCTTCAATAACTCAGACTGACAGTCTAATCTGGTTGGGAAATGAGGTGTCAGGTTTTGGTTGGTAAGCTCCAGCATGAAAGATCTGTCCCATATGCTATAGTTAAGTTTGTCCAAGAATGAGATGTCAGAGGATGCGGTGCTAAAGCGCTATTGTCTCATTCCGCAGGCCTCCTTCACCTCATAGCTGAATTGAGGGATGAGCTAGACCTCAGCGTCAGTCTAGGGACCACCATCTCTGCACATGTGAACGTGCTGTGTTCTCTGCACTACTTAGCCTCTGGATCCTTTCAGACCACTGTTGGAATGTCTGGAGGGATAGCCCAATCCACCTTTTCCAGTGCTAGGCACATTTCTGGATGTCATGCTAAAAAGGGCAGGCCAATACATACATTTCCTAAGGATACTAGCATAACTGATGTTGGCTGAGGCTTTTCCAAACAACTCAGTTTCATGCTGAGAGCCCTCAGCCGTACGGACTCTCAACTCCTTCTCAGAAAACTTTTATTTTCTTTTTCGTGCACCAAGTGGACTTTACTGCCCTTCCTCTGACATTTTTTTTGGTTTGTATTTTTCGTGCTCCACAAATGTCATACAGCGACTACTGCTCTCAGTACTCCTAACTCTGCAAGCGTGGTCACTAAATAGACGATGCGGTCATTGAGACTCTCATTATCATAATTGCAGATCATTATTTGTGCGTGTTGAGTAATTTGCATTGCTCTTAAGCTTACATAGGGCACAGTGCAAAATAATTGCCTGGCCGCAATGCAATTAGAATTTTGCATCCACAATTATTTGCACTGTGCCTATACTTACATCACCCCCTTAATGTAAAGTGTTACCGAAAACAATTTGCAGCGTAGTAGAAAGAGTAAAATCGGTTCCATCTGTGGTAGAAATAAATGTGAATTACGTAGCAGCGACAGGACTTCAGTGCACACTGTAATACTGTACATTGTTCTTTTCAGAGAAAGACATACAAATCAGCAGCAGCACTTTCAAATAGAACATCAGTATACCCATGACTGATACATCAAAAACGTTCCGGAATCCGCTCTTTAGAATTAGAGCTTCAGAGGAATGTTGGGAGGGACAGCAGCCTGGAATCGGAGGCATTGTGTCCTGACATCCAGATCAACCTGCAGAGTACTGAAGTAAAGCACAGATATCTCATAGCTGACTCCTTCACTAGAGTTACAGGTCAGTGAACTTTCATCAATCCACTAATGCGGCAGATTAGTTAAACAATCAAACATACTACTCAAATCCTGCGGTGAGGGCTGTGTTTTCTTTTTCTGCAATAGCAGTCATTTCCTACAGAAAACACGTAGGATTTTGCTCAGTAAAGGTCAGAATGGACTTACAAACATGAAACGAAGGGCTTACAGAGAAAAAGAAAAGTGACTGGAGAATTCTCTGCAGGATAAAATGTTTGATTACAGGAGGGGGAAGCAATTGCAGGCCATGATTAACTGCAGCCTGGTAAGAGAGTGTTCCCAATGAAAAGCAGCGTCCGCTATGCAGCCTGGCTTTGCTCTCTGCTTGTGAATTTAGTTCTCTTCAATAGTTTCATCAGGTTTGTTCCAGTGTTAGTAGCTGGCTGGAGAACGTTTTATGCCACCCATCCCTCAATGCAAAAGTATTTAAACACACACACACGCACGCCACACACAGATATTTGGCATGCAGCTATGCTCGTAATCCAGTTGTTTAATAATTTCACAATTCCAAACTGTTTCAAGTGTTCAGCATCAGAGAACTCGGCAGAACACAAATCATGACAGATGTGGCACCTTCAAACTTTCCTCTGCGTCTCTGTTGCCAGTTTTACATTTTAATCCGTTGATTAGACAGAATGTCCGTTGATTAGACAGAATGTTCATTGGTTAGACAAAATGGCCAGCAGCAGTCCTGTAACTGACAGGATAGCTCCAGAAGCACACTCAGACAGAGACAGTTCAAGGGGCCGTTCCACACTCTGTCCTCCGAAGCGTGTGCCGTCAGCCGACCGCTTCTTTTCACACTGCAGACTCACCATGCAGCCACCTCGGAGGACAACGCAGCTCCGGGCAGCTTACAGGCAAGCCAGCAGGCGCCCAGCCAGACTACAGGGGTCGCTGGTGCGCGGTGAGTCGAAGACACCCTGGCCAACCTAAACCCCCGGGCGGCACTCAACCAATTGTGCGCCACCCCCTGGGAACTCCTGTCAATGGTCGGCAATGGAATAGCCTGGACTTGAACCGGCAGCGTCCAGGATATAGGGAGCATCCTGTACTCCATGCAGAGTGCCTTTACCCGATGCGCCACTCGGGAGCCCCTCCAACCCAATCTTCTTTATTCCATTGAAAACAAAATGCAGATCGCATAGAAACAGGCATTTAAATACTGCTTCCAAGTTCTCAGCGCTTGTACTTTGTTACGTACAATAAAACTGAAATTAATCATCCTGTACTCAGCTTTGTGTCTGGGGAGATAAACAATGTATCAAAACCAAAATAATTGTAATTACATGTTGTTGTGACGAGGCAGTGGCAGAGATGGGGTCCCCGCCAGGGACTGACAGTAATTAGCACTTGTTTAGTTCCACTTTTTTTTTTTTTTTTAATAAGCTGGCAACTGTTATTCTTAAAATGTTCACCCACAGCCGTCAAACCAAGAAACACTAGCCTGTTTGAACAGAAATGATTTGCACATGCTGCTCCTCTGAGTCGGGAGAGGGGACTGGCTGTGTGTCAGCTGTCTTTAATTCATTACATGCAAACTCCAAATTCATTAAATGTGAAGTTTCCTCTCTGCAGTAATGCAGATCTACACGGACGACTTAAACCCACATGTTACGCTCCTCATATTTTCGGCACATTATCGAATGGAAATGGAATTTAAAAATCGCTGTAATTGTGATATTGGAAGTGCAGTTTAGCATCACTAAATAAGAACACATTTCTTCTGTTAAAAAGGTGAAGTCACAATCTAGTCGCCTGCTCTTTCACAGTTGAAATGCTTTTCCACGCCTGCAAAATGCAACACAGCTCCTATTCGTGGACACTTCTCATGAATGTCTGTCTGTGTATTCTCAAAATCAGCCCTCCCTGGCTGCTCCTCAAGTAAACATATTGACAGCGTGGAGCGAGGAGCCAAGTGGCTATCGAGAGTCATCTGGAGGCTGCTGGTTCAACTCCATCCACTATCGCGTCATTTCAAGTCAACAGCCCGGTTTGGCACAAACAACAGCAGGAAGGCCAGCACTTCATTTGTACAAAGTTGTAGAAATCACTCTTTTAATGCGCAATTTGATTTATCTCTCCCTCTGCTATCTCATGTGGTAAAATTATATGCACATAAAAATATTCCGTGGTAAGTGTGTTTCTAACCAGCCGTGTTATGTCTGGAACACTGGGCCAAAAGCTCCCCCCCACAGAGTAAGCAGTTGAAGGGGGGCACAGCTGAGAGCTGCACATCCTTTTTAGTGTTTGATAACATTATTGTATCTAACAGTGCTCTCGTATGCAGACTATTTAGTGTCCCTACACTGCAACTGCAAATAATATCACATGATCGTCTGTGTCTTTCTCTCAAATGCAATTCTACAACCCCTCCCAATGCAGTTCTTACATGCCATTTACATGTTTTTTTTTTAAGACAAAGCAAAATATCACAAAGTATTCCCAGGGGCATAATAGCCTTTCAGATGTAATGCAGAAGTTTATATACTGTACATGAAGTAAAATGGATCCCTAAAAACACAGCAATTCCTGGAACAGAAATGGGTCTAGAGAAGAGCTTACTGTAGTACAACCACAGCTGTGTTTTATCTTAAAATAATATGTACCATGGCTTACACAGCATTATATCAAAACAATCTTTGTAAAATTAGCAAATCAAACCCATTAAACATCATTAAAACATCTCCACATAATAGCTTACAATGCTCTGTCCACTGTTAAAAAGCGCCAGCTGAATCAAAGAATACACACATTATGCAGCTGGATCCAGTTCAAGAAGCATTATACAAATAACTCTGAGAGGCAGTAAGAGTGAAAAACGCACACAGGAAGGAATACTGCGATCACCATGAATCATATTTCAGCTTTTTAAATTGCATACGACTTTCCAAGCAGTTGTGTAATGGTAAGGGAGTTGTCTAAACAAAAGAAACAGGTACCACTGGGGGCTGAGAGAGCATATCAAACGAGAACGGATCACCAAAGTCAGCACGCAGCACACATAATGAAACAAGCTGGTGTTTTTATTAACAGTGTGATGGGTGTCTACTGCATCAGGAATGCTCCTAATAACGTCAGTGCATTGAGGGCCGACATATTTCAATAGCTAGGAACAGGAAAGCAAAGATGTAAACCAGGTGTGGTAAGAGAATTGAGACTGCTACTTGAGATCAAAAAGAAATACAGCTCAATACCTAATCAGTGGATCACAGAAACATTTCAGAGCTTCGAAAAAGCTAAGGAGACTTATTAGAAGCTTCTCAAATCTTAAGAAAGTTTACTAATAATAGCAACAACATCCCAGTGCCTTTTGAAGTTCCATGCCGCTAAAGAGGCATCACTTGTGCACTGGCCCGCTGATATAAATCAGTCTAGCCCCCCGAAGCAGGGTACAAACAGGACACTCTGCTGGATGCAAGATGTGGTCTCAGAGCCCGTCTGGGTAAACACTCCTGCTGGAAAAGGCACTTCACCTTGACCGCAGCCTCAGATTCCAAGGCTCTCCGAGCTTTATGGCTGTCCTCCTCTGCCAGAGAAAACCCTGCCTCCCTTTCGTGTGAACTGTGCACAGTGTGAGCGCAGCGTGGAACGAGGAACAAGGAACGCGGAGCAGAAAAACTCAACGCTTCTTTTTTTATTTATTTTATTCTGTTCACTGTGCCATTAATCTTAACAGCTGCCCTGGGACCCGGAGGGCTGCTGCTGGAGCTTTAGGGGAAAGCTGGTCCGCTGCTTATCAGAGTTCACATTCCCTCCATACAAAGTGATTATTAGGGCAGGCAGAATCCCACCGTGCTCAACAGCTCCCCCTGCCCTTTGCTGAGGGAATGTTTTTTTGTGTTTGTGTGCAGCGAGGGACAGTATTCACTGGATTCCATTGCTACAGCAAGTCACATTATAGGATGCATGCTTCACCCAATAAAAAATAATAATGAAGCCTTTCAGTCCGGGAGGGACCTCAATGCCTTATCTTAGTGCCATTAAGTGTACTGACAGGACTTTAAAGTCCCATGTAAATAAATATGCCCTGTTCTCATGTGTACTCAACAAATGAGTTCCTATTTGAATTATATAACTTCATTTTGCATTCTACAGCTCGACAAAAATAATTCAGGGTTAAAAAACACCATTCAAAAACAACATTGTCTATATTACGGGAATTACCCTGAAATAAACACTATTACAGTAATCTGTCGCGTATCCGATTGCGGTGGGACCAGAGTAAGGGCGGATATGTAAAACAAATCCTGTTTTAAATACCATGATACACAGCTGTAACAATTAATATATTCACACAGTTATTGTTTTGAGATTCAGCTTTTATTAGGGAGCTCCCCTAAATCCCTTGTTTAGAAAGATACAGGGTATTAATGCTTGTGACAGAGTTGCCGTCTGCCGTGTGGATGCGTGCATTCGCTGCTGAGTGACAGGCAGGAGATCGAGACAGAGGTTGAAGTTAATACGCCCCGCAGGCAAACAGGATTTATTTACATATCAACACACTGAACAGCTCACGTGACACGACTAGCAATGGCAGCACATGGAGTTCATACAACACAGTGTACGAACACTTTGGTAGGATCTACAATCTCTGAACTAATCTTCTCTGCTCAATACTAAACTAACGTTGCTGGAGCTTGATCATGCTGATAAACGGTGAGGGCGGATATGTGACGGGCGGATACACAACGGATTACTGTACTTCAAAAGCCTCTATACCACAGGGGGAGTATATCTTTTTTAATGAATTTCCTGCTGAATTTCACTTGGGCACGCTCCGGATTTGAACAAGGCCCTGGGTGGTAGCCATGGTAATTCCTCTCTCTACCTGCCCCAGGCAGAAGAAGGCCTGCCCAGGGTTGCCCTCAAGCAGCTCAGTGATGCGACGGCCCATGCGCTCGTTCCTCTTGTAGATCAGCTCCAGTCGGAAGTAGCTGTCGATCTGCTGGGCTGTGATGCGCTCGTGGTCGGGGAGGGAGCTGTTGATGAAGTGAGGGAGCTGGAGGAGAAACAGAGAGTGTTACTGGCAGTGCTACCGCATGAACCCATGGTAACAAATGCACTAAATATTCTGCAGATGGTTACTGATGAACTGGTTTGGTTTATTTTTCACGGCACATCATGGTCTAAAAATAGATATTTCACGATTAAACATAATGTTTATTAAAGCAGAAAAGCGTTGTCTACAGTTATTATGCAACAATTGTCAGAGAAATCGTGAAATCCGTGATAACCGTGAAAAACAATACAGCCTTACTGATGAATATGTGCGAATTGTGATCATTCAGAAAAGCCCTCTAAATTGCAGTTGAAACGAGCTGGAGAGAAGCTACAAGAAGAGTGTTGGGGTCATGAGGGATGACAGAAACCTTCAACGCTGGACACTGTGCTGGGAGCTACGCATTGACATTGCATTCAGGAGCAGGTGCAAAGCATAATTTGAACAGTTTTTCAAGCAGATTTGAGATTTCTTGCCATAACATTTGTTTTTATCACGGTGAGATTAAATCCAGTCTTCTAATGCATCTGGTAATCACTTCCACAACTGTCTTGGAGTTTCGTGATGAACACATGGTTTGCACTGCAGAGCTCCCTTTGTGTAAAATTGCTCATGGTTACTGTGATTCAGTAACCGTTAATGCCGGGGGTCTTCAGTGACGGTTGTTGCTTCTCTTTTTGCACGATATATGCAAGAACACATTTGTAAAAGGGTTAGGGATAGGATTAGGTTAGGGTTAGGGTTAGGGTTAAGATTAGGTTTAGGGTTAGGGTTAGGGTTAGGTTTAGGGTTAGGGATAGGATTAGGGTTATATCATGCACAAAGATGTACAGATTAACTACACTGTAACCATGCATAATAACATTGTAATGATGTGCAAGTACACATGTATTTACTAAGTAAGTACTATGTAACTACACAGTATTTAGAGACACTTCATGTAAAGTGTTACCTAAATGATATGAAATGACTTTGTAACATCTTATAACAATTGTAATTACTGGTAATAACTGCTTGATGTTTATTTAGATACTAGCGATTTTAAATACTGAAACATGGGGCCCTAATCCTGGACAAAGTAATTACATTGATTCATAATCTCTTGAAAATAAAAGTAATCCATTGAATTAAGCATATATAAACAGACGAAGGATTCCTCTCTCCCACCCAATCCCCACATATTCCCTTTCCATTGCGGTAGCTGGGAGCGCTTGATCAGTCAGGAGACAAGCACTTGTCACCACTTCATTAGTCCCATTGTGTCTGTATTTTTTAAACGTTTTTTTTTATTATTCTGACTTTCTCTTCAGCCTTCCAGAAAGTCTCTGGTTGTACTTGGCTACCTTCCATTATCAAGAGCTCCGATGCCACCAGCTTTGTGTGGCTGTTGTGTTAAACTACACACAAGCAGCTCTGCACCTGCATGCAGAAAGTGAATCAAGGTTCTTACTTATTGCTGTGACACTGAAGCAGTCCGAATCGAATTGATGATATAAAAACAGTTTCTCGTTTTGGGTATCCTGAGGGATATGCGCGTGACTTGTAGAAGGTCTAGCCGTAGATGAGTGATGATGATGAATGGGTCGACTAGGAGGGAGAGGGAGTGGCATATTTCCATTACCTCTGCTCTCCCCAGAGAACCCAGCCCCAATTAGCATTATCTACTGCAGTAACTCTTCCAGTTCCAGCTCGGCCTGATAAGAGCGTCACAAGCAGGGCTTAATGAGTTACACGGGAGGCAGCGTTATGATTCATCAGGCTCATTATGAAAACAAGGGAAGAGAGGGGAGAGAGAATCCAAGAAGATACGCTATCTGCTGAGCGCACATTAGCTGAACTAAAAGAGGTCCTTTTACATTTCTATTTTTTAAACAGTTGCGTCGATGACAAGAAAATAGAGTATTATTTTGTTCTTTCTGTTTTATCTCCCATTCTTCCTTTATCCAGATTTGAACTTTTCTGATGTTTAATTTACATACTGATATACACATAATTAATTATATATATATATATATATATATATATATATATATATATATATATATATATATATATATATATACAGTGCCTGCAACAACACATTATTTACAGCAAGACTAGGGCTAGGAATTGTATTGCCCAGTTTTCCTCATTCAGACCCCTTACTTACTAAACATCTCGGTATTCCTGAATAGATAATCGTCTTCTCTTTAAGAATATGCTGAATATTTTAACGAGCAAGACTTCTCATGAGTAGAACAGTCCCCTGACATGTTCTCCTTGTTCTAGGAAAGCAGCACCACTGAGGACGGGGAGTTTGTTGCTGGATAACGTCACTCAGACTACGTGCTCACTAAAGGCTTTCACCTTTAAACATGTAAAAGCCTCAGTTTAGTTTACTAGTAATACACGTCTAGAAAATTGATCAACTAAAACTAACATTAAATAGCTGACAAGTCTGTATCAATTATCTTTGGTATTTTTTTGAAGTGCATTGCAATTGCATACTGACTCAATGGAAATCCGGTTCATTATTAAACAACCTAGCTTTTTTCTCTCGCAGATATGTATTATTGTTTCAAACTCACTCCAACGATCTAACTGAAATCAGACCATGAGACCAAAAGCAAGACATTTTCTGCAGCGTTTACTTAAATATCTTAAAATCCTGAATTGCTGGATGCAGAAAATAGTAACGAAGCAAAATATGCTCAGCCCAATAACAGGGGAGCCAGTAACAATTTTAATAAAGCTAATCTGAGCTTAACATTTTTATATCATGGGCCGGAAAGAACTGGCTTCAAATGTAAACCAGCGATTTCCCTGTCATCATATTTTTTGAGTATTTCCAGAGGGAGGTTTTAACGAGATTTTAAACACATAAAGAGTTGACAATATTTTACAACCAAACGTAATGCTATCTGGATGCAAGGAGAGCAAAGAGTGCAACGTCTATAACCACCCAGAAGTAAAGGAACAATGCACCCTGTATAAAAGCAGTCATTTAAACCGCGATGAGTTTTGTATTTGCAAGTTTCTGCCCAGACTTCTCCACAGGAGATCCTGTAAGGGCAGTCAGTGATACCAGAGAAACAGAGCAATCCTGCACTCTCCCTCTACTCTGTGCCAATTTAAACATGGATTGCTCTTACTATAACATGTTCTGTGGCTTAAACTTGACTCGACCACAATAATAAGAAAAATTAAAATGATCTTCCCATTCTGCATGCATGGCACATTCCTAAGCGCATACACAGAAGATACTCTAGGAAACCGTGCTGGAGTGCTGTAGTTATTACACGAACGAGTGAAATAAACACAGCTCTCCATTGGGCATTCACAGAGTCTTCTGTTTATATGACAAGCACGACGAAAGGAAAAGAAATGTTTAAACCTTAATTAAACATTGGAATTCTCAGAATGACTTTCCTTAGCTCAAGCTCTGCTGAGCAGCACAGTGTAATTAGGAAGAGTGCGATTCTGTCATGAGATTTGAATGAAAGATTCGGTATATATTTATAACTAAGCAAACCCTTTGCTAGAGACAGGCCCATCTAATTTGTAAGTATCTCTTTGTTTTGATAACATCGAATGGATCACAAATACAGAACTGTGCATACCATGCCAAATGGCGCCAGTCTTTGATTCAATCCTTCCCCTCTCTGTCACTTTAACTGTAAAAAGAGATAGTAACATCCACGGCTGATAGTCCACAGTCTTTGTCAGCTTAGTAAAAAACAGGGTGCACTGGGATCCAGTGCTGCAGGGGTTACAGCTGGAGCTGGATCCCTGAACAAGACCCCTCAAACCCTGTGAAGACCAGCATCGTGCAGAGCACACTGTAATCTAATCAGGGAGGGCAGTCCAGCGCCGGGGCAGTGTGCTCTGTCATGTTGTCTGGGAGACACGCTGGACGCTGCTCATGTAATGCTTGTTAGGCTGCTGTCCAGTCATTGACTAAGCCAGTCAATACTAGTCTACATGATATATATATACCTCCAAAATTATTGGCACCCTTGATAAAGATGAGCAAAAAAGACTGTATAAAATAAATAATACCAGTACTGAGCTATATTGTAATTTTCCAACATGTGGAATATATTTGACTTTATTAATGAATGGAATGGAATCAACCAAAATTCCACATTTCTCAAATTATAAATTTATTTCCAAAAAAAATGAAGTGTCACAATTATTGGCACCCTTGTTTTCAGTACTTTGTGCACCCTCCCCTTGCAAGGATAACAGCACTGAGTCTTTTTCTATAATGTTTAATGAGATTGGCGAACACATTGGGAGGGATCTTAGTCCATTCCTCCATACAGAATCTTTCCAGACCCTTGATATCCTTCGGTCTGCGCTTATGGACTGCCCTCTTCAATTGAAACCACAGGTTTTTAATGGGGTTCAAGTCCGGAGACTGAGATGGCAATTGCAAAATGTTGATTCTGTGGTCAATTAACCATTTCTTTGTGGATTTTGATGTGTGCTTGGGGTCATTGTCTTGCTGGAAGATCCACTTGCAGCCAAGTTTCAGCCTCCTGGCAGAGGCAACCAGGTTTTTTGCTAAAATGTCCTGGTACTGGGTAGAGTTCATGATGCCGTTGACCATAACAAGGGCCCCAGGACCAGTGGAAGCAAAACAGCCCCATAACATCAAAGATCCACCACCATATTTTACGGTAGGTATGGGGTTCTTTCCTGCATACGCATCCTTCTTTCGACGCCAAACCCACCACTGGTGTGCGCAGCCAAAGAGCTCTATTTTTGTCTCATCTGACCATAGAATCCGGTTCCAATCAGAGTGCCAATGCCGTTTAGCAAACTCCAGGTGCTTACGTTTGTTGGTTGCTCTCAATAAAGGCTTTTTTCTGGCAACCCTTCCAAACAGCCTATTGGCATGGAGGTGGCGTCTAATTGTAGATTTGGAGACTTGGTGACCCCAAGATGCAACTAAGTTCTGTAATTCTCGAACTGTGGCCCTTGGATTTCCCTTTGCCTCCCGAACCGTCTGCCTCACTGTGCGTGGGGGCAAGATACACGTGCGTCCTCTACCAGGCAAGTTTACCGCTGTTCCAGTGGTTTTGAACTTCTTAATTATTGCCCTAATAGTGGTAAGTGGTATATTTAGTTTTTTAGCTATTGTTTTGTACCCATTGCCTGATTTATGAAGGTCAACAACCATTTGTCTCTTTTCATTTGTGAGTTATTTGACTTTCCCCATGGTGATGGATGACAAATGGATTTCATATGCGTGTTACCTCATTTTATACCCCAGTGAAACAGGAAGCCATGGAAAGCCACAATACAGTTCCTTAAGACTCTTAAAGAAGTAGAACGTTAATGCAGATTTAATTTTGTTTGATTTTATTTATAAGAATCTTTAGGGGTGCCAATAATTCTGACACCTATCTTTTTGAGAAAAAATGTTATTACTTGTTAATAAAAAAAACTTTTTTTGTCTGAGCAATTGTATCAGAATAAAAGAATATGGTTTTCCCATATATTTGAGCATAAAATATAGCTCATTACCTGTGTTGTTTATTTTATACAGCCTTTTTTGCTCATCTTTATCAAGGGTGCCAATAATTTATATAAATATATATCTGGGTTCTTGCTTTACAAGCCAGCTCTCATCCATGTGTGCGCCTGTACTTAATACACAATGACAACAACAATAACAACACTGTAACCCTTTTCTATTGCCAAGCGTCTGGATCGTGCTAACCACTCCTAAACGACCATGTGTGTCTTATCAAGCGGATCCCTTGTAAAACAGTATGCAGTGCTTTATAAAAAGTATGGAGTGATTTAAACATGGGCTACCATCTTCACCCAAAATCTTAGCATGGTGATGTGAAGGGCTGACTTATTAGTCAATCTCGCCTTCTAATGGAGGCTGCAGTTCACGTCTTTCAGGCATTTGTGTAACGTGATCCTCACGTTTTTTAAACTTGGAGTGAAACGTTTGTCACGTTCCCTTTTCAGATTTGGGATCCACTGTGCTGCTCACCTGCGAGGTGTCGTGGTTGAAGATGATGGCGCTCAGGTCCCCGCAGTTGTAGTGTTTGATGAGGTCCTCTGTGGTGTAGGGGACCTGCACACTGCCTGCCCGGAGGCTCTCGTGCTGCAGCAGTGTCTGGTTCAGAGCAAACAGCACCTGCAAGCCAATCACAAACAAACAGCATTACTGCATGGAACTGAAGGGAGGGGGGGACGAGCAACCTCATTGTCATCAAGAACAAACAGCATTACTGCATGGAACTGAAGGGAGGGCGGACGAGCAACCTCATTGTCATCAAGAACAAACAGCATTACTGCATGGAACTGAAGGGAGGGCGGACGAGCAACCTCATTGTCATCAAGAACAAACAGCATTACTGCATGGAACTGAAGGGAGGGGCGGACGAGCAACCTCATTGTCATCAAGAACAAACAGCATTACTGCATGGAACTGAAGGGAGGGGCGGACGAGCAACCTCATTGTCATCAAGAACAAACAGCATTACTGCATGGAACTGAAGGGAGGGCAGACGAGCTACCTCATTGTCATCAAGAACAAACAGCATTACTGCATGGAACTGAAGGGAGGGGCGGACGAGCAACCTCATTGTCATCAAGAACAAACAGCATTACTGCATGGAACTGAAGGGAGGGGCGGACGAGCAACCTCATTGTCATCAAGAACAAACAGCATTACTGCATGGAACTGAAGGGACTGATGAATCGAGCTGCTGTGGTTCTGCTCACCACCTGGCAGCAGGAACAGCCTGGCCTTCAGGAGCTCTTTATTTAGAGAAGTATCAAGGTTCAGAAATGTACATCTTGCAGCTTCAAGCCCTGCTTAGATTTATAGAGCAGCTTGTGAAAGGGAGCTGCCCCAGAGCTGGGTTACACCCAGATTCCTCATAATTGGCGAGGACACACTTGGAACAACAGATCTCCAAACTGCAGCAGAAGACTGGCTCTGAAGAGAGTAATCTGGGTTTTTGTGGGTGGGATGATCTCTTGCAAAAACAAAAGTGAAATACATAAAGATACTGTGAACCCAACATGATTCCAGAAGCTGGAAGCATCAAACGATGGGCAACCAGACTCAAGAACTGCTGCTGCTAGCATGAGTGAGCTGCACTGGCCCTGTTGTGTACACTAACATCATTGGCTACATGTCCCCTAGGAGTGTCGTTCAATGTGACACTAGACATACACGAGTCAATGGGTCATTCCATCCAGGCAGAAGTAATTACAGGAGAGTTATCTTTATTCTTAGGAGATGTCATCATGAAACTGGCACCTAATGAAACACAAGGCCTCTTAACTCTCCTGCTATAGATTCTGTTCATGCAGAGGGAACTCAAGTTAAGGTCTACTCATTTAACACACAGTCAGAGGCACAGAGACTATTAAAGGGCTTGAGGCCTCATCCCCAAAGCCTGGAATGGGGGACAAAACTCCCTGACCAAAATAAAAAGTAACATTTTGGAACTGGAACTGTAAAAAAAGAAATCAGTTCACAGTTAAAATTCTGAAAATGCAGCACCTCCTCAAGGCCAGCTATCCTGAGACTTTTAAAAAAGCTGCTGATCCCTTTGAAGGCTCAACTACAGGAGATTTACAGGCGCAATTTAAAAAAAAGTGAACCCTCTTTTGAGAAAATGTATGGGGAGAGTATCCATCAGCGCCCGTCCTGACACAGCAGCTGAGAGGAGGGATTGTTGGGATAACCAGCCTGTCTCCGGTCCCATCCCAGCTCTTACTGAGCACCCAGCAATTCTGATTCATCGTCCAGACAGACCCCCCGTTGGGGGTGGGGATACAATTTCACCCACAGACAATTCTCCCATGGAGCCCCCTGTGCTTCACACAGATGCCCCAGAGGAAAGCACCGACTGCATGTATTTGTTTACTCCAGCAAATCATTTGATGTTAACATGCCCTGGTTTATGTAACCTGTTCTGATAAATTAGTATTCAGCTCTCTATAGGTATTTAAAGAGTTGCAAACCTGTGTCTACTCTCAAATTTGATGGTCAAAGAGTTTTGTCAAGGATTGTCAACGTTAATTTTTTTCTGAAAAGAAAAACACTGCATATTACAATTCTACAACAAATACTAAACAAGTTATCTTGTATGGTATAGTACTTTTCAAGTATGTTCATTTGGTGTGTTTTTTCCTTTCTAAATGACAATTTGGAGAAGATAGATTTGATAATCTGTTTTTTGTCTAGGTTTATAAGTGAGGGTTTTGCCAGAGCTCAGACACGCCAACCCAAATAAATTTAATCTCTTAGCTTTCTTTCTAAAATTGTTTTAAAAAAAAGGACTGTAAAATGTCAGGGCATACTGGCTTCATTGTCTTGACAGATGCTCATAAGGAAAGTACTTAAGATAAGAAATGCTATTTCAACAGTCTGAAGGGTTTAAATAAATGAATCACCGCTGACAGGGAGTTATAACCCTGCCTGCTCTGGTAAATCGCTACAGAAAATCTGGGAGTCAAATTCTAGGGGGGAAAGTTAAACGCAGGGGTAATTTCAAAGCACAAATCTTTCAAGATGAAATGGAACTCCTTGCTAACAGTAGCTGCTGTGGGCACCAAATTAGGTCTGTAAAGAGATAATTACAGAAAAATGTTTCTTTAAATGGCCTCCCTTGGGCAGGCAGACAGAAGCCCATTGAGTTTGCAGGGTTGTCCATGCACACATGGACACACAAACACACGAATGCACACACACGCACGCACGCACACACACTTTATCTGCATTTGTAGTGTTCAAAAGACTGTTCTCCGTAAGCGTGAGCAATGTTGAAATGAATGTACTGAGAAGGCAGGCAGAGGTTTCACTCTAGGTGGATTGTACCTCAGCAGTGAGAAAGAGCAGCTTCTCCTGGAATGCAGTTCTGAACAGTGACCTTTGAGACTTGTACAAGTAAATAGCTGACTCCCAGTTCAGGCAATCTGTCACCCACAGACAGTCCCGGCTGCCCCTTTCTGTTCATTATCCCCTTTTAAGGCTGAACTTGTGAACTCAGGAGGCTCATTATTGCCTCTGGAAAATTATTTCTGAAGACTCCTTCCTCCAGCCTGCACTTTAAAGCTTCACTTAACTCAACTGTGACAGCTTGACCAAACCGTCTCCTAGTCCCTCAGCTCTAACAACTAGGCTACACTGTGTCCCAGTCCCTCCGCTTTAACCACAAGGTCACACTGCCTCCCAGTCCC
Organism: Acipenser oxyrinchus oxyrinchus; assembly: GCA_030684275.1. Taxonomy (NCBI): domain Eukaryota; kingdom Metazoa; phylum Chordata; class Actinopteri; order Acipenseriformes; family Acipenseridae; genus Acipenser; species Acipenser oxyrinchus. The sequence goes on along the minus strand of CM060258.1, from coordinate 1,440,783 downwards.
TCAGCTCTAACAACTACATCCCTCAGCTTTAACAACTACATCCCTCAGCTCTAACAACTACATCCCTCAGCTCTAACAACAGCCTATGGCTGTGTTAGTGGTTCCTGGGGGACAGGTTACCAGAGCTCCTACTCCACCAGCAGACCAGCTTAATGAATATCTCCCATAGGGGGAAACAGGAAGTGAGTGTGCAGGGAGAGGAAGTGCCGGGCTGACCGCCGAGTAATTCATTAAAGCTGCCGACCTTCCCCTGGGGACTGTACTTGCGGGCGAAGGGGAGGGGGTGAAGGGGGGCTTTGTATTTTATATAAACAGTATGTATAGAAAATCTCCCATTTGTTAGAAAATTTAAAGTGCACCAAAGAACATTTCGCCCTAGAGAAGTTGTTACATTGTACACTAAATCACTGCAGTATGGAGCTGCTTGTGCTGTTACACCCAGTGTGTGACCTGTGCAACCCTGCTTGCCCAGGGTAAGAGTGTGTGTCAGACCAAGAACCTGTTCATTCTTATTGTAATTATAGAAATGTAGAATTTTCTTTTTTTTTTTTGACAGACGGACAGACAGACAGCAGTCCATTACATCATACTGCAGGCCAGAGTGAGAAGGGAGATCCGCAGCAAAGTGTTTACTTCATACAGGGGGCTTCCCTCTTACTTCAAGTTAATGAAGCTGCTGTGATGAATCCTCGTGAGGGGTCCTTGGCGGTCATCCATCAGCGGGCGGTTCGGCTGCAGGTTCCACGAGATGTCACAAACACACAGACAAGCAGAGCTTCAGGGAATCCAACTCAAGACTTGTATTATATCTCATGAGTTATACATAACCTGGTTTCCTTCTACAGCACTATCAATCCTATACACATATTTGGTGACTGCACATTTAATACAGTCTATTATAGACTACTGCTACGGGGGATCGGAGATCCAGCTCATTCAAGAATTCAGTACTCTGACAGACAAGGTTTATAATACAGAGGTTCAGTATTCAGAAAAATATAGCAGTAGACAAACATTTCAGCTAGAGCCTTCATCAAGAAAATACTCTACATGATCTACGATTCAGAAAGTTTAACTTTGCAGGTGCTGTCTAACAGATAAACCAGCTCTTTTCTGTCCTATTAGCACACTACTGAGCCCTGTTATCAACCACAGAACAATGGGTAGTGATGATGGGCTTATCGGGATTGGTCTTGCTGCATCATTTTTTTTCTTTGACATTCTTCCACTTGGAGTTCAATACATTGGGGGTGAAGGCAATGCCCTTTGACCTCAGTGTAATCCCTCACCCCCTGCTATGGCGCTCAGGAAGACGATGAAAGTGAGAGGAATGTGTCACAGGTTTATGGATGGGCTGCCAAGAAACCAGGTGTCCCTATGTTCCAGTCCCAGGCCACGAGGGGTCAGGGCTCTGGGGCTCGTAGCGGAGGAAATCTACAGCAACATCTGGGGCACAGCTGGAGACCCGTCTCACAGTGAAATCAAACAGACCTTCCGATCCAGCCTCCCATGCTTTGAATGCATTACTCACAGATATAGATAGATGACATTGAAAATAGACTGTCATCAACAAACTGACAGACATTGTGCAGAATATCCACATTCGACTTTGAAAGAAATGATGAAATTGTGTGATGCAAAAAGTCCTAAAACTAAAGGTAAACAACAACAAGGTTTATAAAACGTTATGAGAGCTGTTGGTATTTCCTGTCTAATGTTAACATCGTTAAAGACACAAAAACATCACAGGATATTTTAATGATGTGAACAGTGGAGGATCTCAATACCACTAACCAAAAACTCATGAACCCACGATATCTGACATCTTCGCAACTATTGATTTTATTGTGTTGTTATGTGGAAATGCAGTGTTTGACTTCTAGAATGACAAAGTGGCAAGCGGTTAAATCTAACTTTGGTGAAAGTAAACAAGCTGCAGTTTAGATTACAGAGCTCTAAACTATCGACGAACAGAGTAAACAACACACACGTTCAACAAAAACGATGCTGAATTCTAAATAGATTGTGGGGCAGTTTAGATGATCCAGGGGCTCAGGTTTCCCCAGAAGTGAAACATTGGTGTAATTCAGTAATTAGGGACATGGTTGGAACAAAGTCCTGGACTTGCAGAGGTTATCTAATACCCCTGTAGTACTGGGGGACAGATAGCCAGATGTGCTCTCCTGTTTCACACAGACTCCAGCTGCTTGCTTGTCAGGGCTGATTTATTCGCCATGGCTGCTGTGGCTGTGGGGTTCCAGGAGGACCACACGGAATCCCGGTGTCCTGCAGGGCGGGGCTCCTCAAACCACACTGCCCAGGCCCCTCGATAACCATGGGGGCTGCAGGACTCTCCCCAAACACCTGCTCCAGCCATCTCTTTGAGGGCCACAACAGTGTCCGTCTGTTTGATAGCAGGGCTGGCTACTCAGGGCTCCTCAAAGAGACTGTTACAATGATCTACAAGGTTAGGGTCCCTGCATCCTCTGTTGCTGTATTTATTATATCAACTATTCACATAAGCACTTTTTTAGGGCAGGTGCCATTACAATTACTGCACTGAGGGTTGTAACAAATCTGCATGGCAAAATATACTATTAAATTCAGGCTAAATAGGGAGATACACACAAATATGAACGGGATGCATCTGTGTATACTGGGAATTTAATTACTTGCACAGAAACACTCTAGGAAATGGTTCATGGATACAAGATATTAAAGCTGGAAAGATCCACATTGATCCAATGAGATGAAACTTCTAATTCCCAGGGAAGCCCAGCTCCTGGATTGAGGTACTGAAGCTTTGTTTAATAATTAAACCAGCTGTGATTTCATTGACCTGTACTGGATTTAATAATTACATAGATGGGGCAGCCCTCTGATAGCACCAGCTCTCAAAGCCACCGGCTTGGGAAAACTGCACACTCGGCAAAGGCATCCCTTCATTCCCCAGAGCACAGGAAATCTGGGGATTAACACCCAAACAGGGACCTGCTATATCTTCAATAGACAAATCCAAGTGCAGAGAGAATGCGAGTATTACTGCTGGGATATTTCAATCCCAGTCGCAGCAAGAGGGCCTCGTCGAAGCCAGAGCTTCTCTGTCCAGCACAGCATGGGCCAAATCCACCCTATTTCCCAAAAATCCAAGCTGGTCAAACAACCCGCTCAGCTGTGCTGGCTCTTAATTAGAAATCTGTTCAAGCAGGGCCCCTATAACCCCCGATCCTCCCCTCAGCAAAATGAATAACGTGCAACGAGCGTTCACAGTCGTCAGCAAACAAGACTCTGCTGGGAAACGGGACATTTCTCAGCGCAGCCCCCAGCACTCTGCAAGCAGGGCGGCCCCCACGAACACTCGATAGCTCTGCACAGAGTGGATCAATATTTGCCTGGGTCTGCGGGACACAAAGAGAGAAAGAGCGCTCCTTGACTCTGGCAGCATCTGTGTTTGAAGAATGGACCGACTGGTGGGGTCTGCAAGAAGTCCCTAAACGTATGTGTAGTGAGATATTCCCTGCTTGTATAATAGTGGATGATGAGTTTACAGAACAAGTATCCGGGATTAAAACAACAAGATAGTCCATTATTAAACTAAAGTTAACCCTAGCCAATACTGTAACTTCGAAATAGAAACCAGGACCAGAGGGCAATTAGAAATGAAGTGGAGGCTGTATAACAGAGGGGAGGAGACTAGGAACCTTTCGTTTTCTAAAACCCTTATATCTGAAAAAATAACAAAACAAAATAACGTAAAAAGCCATATAGACTTTGCTATCAATAATCACAACTGACTGCAGCTTTAACAGCACTGACTGGGGCATCCACTGCCAATCCACCAAGCCCATGAGTACCTGCTGTATGCTGGGAGTCTGGACCAACATGTTCATTCATAACTGGTAAGCTTTTAAAAATGCAGTTATTTGGAGACGGAAATGATTTACCCTCAGTTATGTCGCTCCACAGTGCCCAGATTGGTATCAGCAATGCAAGGTGCTGGCAGGTCCAATGCCCCCGGGCTTGTGGAAAGAGACAGACAAGGCTGGGCTGGCTGAGACTGCTAATGATTCAGGCAGTGCCCCCCTCTGTGCCAGGGAGCCACCTGCAGTGATCTGGGCTCTTAAGGCAGAAAACCCCAATTACCAAATGAGATGGTTTAGCATCGCTGAGCAGAAGCAATACTGCCTATGTCCAGAGCTTTGGTTTGCATGAGATGAAAGGCGCCACAGGTTTAAATGTGTGTTGTACTGCATTATATTGTAATGTACTTTGTAATGGAGTTGGCAATGGATTTCCCAGACTCCTCTGTCTAATGCATGTGCAAGGTTGTGTTGCACAGTAACACCCATAACATGTGCTTAACACTCTTCATCAAGCAGAACACATATACATGCTTGAGCAGCACAGCAAGATATCATGGCATTCAAACTGACTACCCAAAGCAACCCCTTCACCTCCCTAGCAACACATTCATAAACACAAATTCCAGAGTTCCACTTGAGGTGATTATGAAAATGTGGGATTTTTTTTTTTTTTTCAAAGAGGAAAGTTTCTCTTCAGCTATTAAATTCATCAGAATATATCCACGTTACTCAAATGGAATTCTGCTGGCGTTCAATCAGTATGAATTTATGTAAATTTCTTTCTATCGTTACACAGTATCGCTTAACTGTCACAGCGAGTTTGGAGCTTTCTGCAGCTTTCTGGTGCACTCTTTTCTTTTCTTCTCTTTCTTGATTTCTGGTCCTCCTAGACAGAGAGCTGAAGAGACAGCTTGAGTGTGAGGTGCAGCCTGGCCGAGGCGTCCATGTGTTTCCAGTTAGCGAGGGAAGCCTCGTTATAGTACATGCCATGGAACGGCTCTATTCAAGCTCATTACTCCCCCAGCAGTGGCTCGTTGCCAGGGAGCTGGAACGAAGCACAGCCTGGGCCTCTCGCACTGATTTGTTTATTATAATCAATCTCTTCGAGCGATCGAGAGCTGGGAACCTTAGCCCCGAATCAAAGAGCACAGGGGAGCCTTACAAGTGGGTTCACCGGCCTCTCTGTGCTGAACGCTGTCACCATCAATTTCCTGCGTGCTGATTGGCCGCTTGGACGTCCTGCTCAGACAGCGATATGATACTAATATCCCCCACGCCGCCCCCCCGGGCCTGGCTCTAAACAGAGGGATGTATTTTGCGATTGGGGATGGCGTTTGGTGGCTTTCTGTTCCAAACTATTTCCTATGTGAGTTTCTGCTCTGAGCTGTCAACACGGCAGGGCCTTACAAAAAAATCTCTGCATTTATTAATCTTCAGAGTAATGGTGTACAGATATATATATATATATATATATATATATATATATATATATATATATATATATATATATATATATATAATACAATCCATTAAATACAAGGCTAGGATGTGAAAAGAAAATTCTAAAACATTGTGGATGCGTAAAAAAAAACGTAGCAACGACACAACAGCTATTAACAGATATCAGGCTTAAAGAGCATGGAAAGCAAGAGAGAACAAGTGAGTCTTGAGAGTTGATATATACAGTATATATATATATATATATATATATATATATATATATATATATATATATATATATATATATATATTTGAATCCCAAGCTGAAATATGAGTTTGGGTACATTGAGGTCATTATAGATATGACCCCATGGGTTTGCAGGTAAGGTTAAGGATAGGTTACACAGGATTGCCAGTGTAATGCTGCTCAGACCCCTTGCTGCCTTGCTGGCTAATTTTCATTACAGGAGAGTCGCTGTTATTTACTTCATGCTGATAAAATGAGATAGCAGTGGTGAGGAACAACCAAGCCGTAATATACAAGCTTTCAGTGCTTTTTCTCCTCCAGGTAACAGGGATTTCCTATTGGCTCGGTGTTGATGGCTGAAGTGTAATGCTGGCTCCAGGGATCAGCCTATTTGAGGCCTCTCTGGACCCTCAGCACACTCAACAGCGCTGATGCTGGCTCCAGGGATCCACCAAAGTGCAGTCTCCCAAGCGCCTCAGCATGGCAATCGTCTGGAATGGGCTAGGTGGGGCACTGCGACACTGCATATAAAATCCCATCATCTTCAACCCACAAGTACAACTGTATCCTGAGTATGTAAGAGCCATTTTCTGTCAATGCAAATTGGAGCTTTTAATCAACTGAAGATTAACTGATTAAACCACACACACTTTAAATCCATTCCAATTTCGCACACGCTTTAAATCCATTCCAATTTCGCACACGCTTTAAATCCATTCCAATTTCACACACGCTTTAAATCCATTCCAATTTCGCACACGCTTTAAATCCATTCCAATTTCACACACGCTTTAAATCCATTCCAATTTCACACACGCTTTAAATCCATTCCAATTTCGCACACGCTTTAAATCCATTCCAATTTCACACACGCTTTAAATCCATTCCAATTTCACACACGCTTTAAATCCATTCCAATTTCACACACGCTTTAAATCCATTCCAATTTCACACACGCTTTAAATCCATTCCAATTTCACACACGCTTTAAATCCATTCCAATTTCACACACGCTTTAAATCCATTCCAATTTCACACACGCTTTAAATCCATTCCAATTTTTACTACAATTCCATTTCCTACAGGACTGAATTTCACACATGCTAATAAAACCAATAACAAATAAACGACATCACAAAACTGTCGAGATTAAAACTCCTACAATTCTGTATAAGACCTCTTATTGGCTAACTAAATGAACCAGTAGATTGCAAGCCTGTCTCATGAGGTCTATATTGCTAAAGCAAACTCTACTGTGCTGTCAAGCTTTTTGTCATTGTCACTGGCAAAGTGTATTCAGATTCATAAAAAACAACAACACTGGAAATCATAGAAAAACAGGCAATTTCATGGTAAATCACACAAAATGGTCAATTTCACGGCGCTCGTGGTTCCTAAGACTTAGGCAAGGCTTTAGCTACACCCAGGGGCAACATCTGTGTGCAAAGGTCCTGATCCCCATGTAAGATTTCCTGCTATCAACACATCTATAATCCCTCGATAATCTCTACCGCAACACAGTTTTATAGCACACTGGCTTTCTCTTCTCTTGCTGGATCAAGTACCCTGAGAAATACCCAAAAAATGCTGTTTCTTTTGTGGAAAATATTTGCGGCTGCAGATTTATTCTGCCCTAGCTACAAGGGCCACTCCCTTGCTTAGTTTTTGCAGAGATTTCACAGATTCTGGGTGAAAAGGAGCCCAAGACACTGCATCTCAGCCGGAACACCAGGCGAATATTGTTTATGTATGTATGTGTATTAAAAAGATAGCCACTCTCCTGGGGTAGATATCAGTTTGGATGCGTTAAAAACAGAGAACGCAGGAGTGAGGAGTAAGGAGGGTTTTCTCCTTAGAAGTGTGATTGTGCTATCATTCTTCCTGTCACATGTCCACCCCCCTCATAACTCAGTGATGCACACAGCAGGATCTTCTACCTTGTGCAAGTCAGAGAGCAGGGCAGTCTGTGCCACAGGTGTCTGATGAACACTTTAGAAAGCATTACAAGGGTTCTCAACACTACAATCATTCATTCATTGTGACATATTACAATATGCCGGTGCCAGCAACTAAAACAACTCAGAAATCATATAGACAAAGTAGTGCTTTGAGTTTTGTGGGGGTTATATTTTGGATTGGTTGCTTGTATTGTGTTTGTGTTGTTTGATTACCCTTTTCAGTTTATTACATACATAAATACATGAGAAGAATCCCTGTGTTTAAGAACCACTGTTCTTTCCACTTTCCATCGTTAAACATTCAGCTCCTGAACACATTTTGTGCCACTTTAAATATAATATTAAAGTCTTAGAAAAATAACACAAGAGCATTGTGGCTAAATATATCAATACTGGACCATAAAGCATCAAAATCACTTCTATGTTGATTGAGGTTTGTGAAGAATATGTTTGCATTGGCGGTTTGGTTGCACAGTCGTCTTTGTGTCACAGAAACAGATTTCTGTCTGTGCGCTCTCTGGTAGGGGTAGAATGCTTGGCTTGAGTGATTTGTGGTCGATCCAGTAACACTAGTGATTGCTGTGTGGCCAGTCTCTTCAGGGACTCTGGCCTCTAATTGTAATGCTGGGTATATATGAATGTTTCTGTGTGACTGTTTCTGTGTGTAGGTTAGCAGTGCATGATTCAGATTTATTTATTTTTCACACTTTTGGTGCCGATATCAAATTATTTACCATGTGCATTTCTATTCTCATGACAACACTGAACACAAACCACCAACGGGTTAGATTTGTTTACTGATCAAGATTAACGTCTAATCTATATTGTATCAAATTAAAGAATTGAAGCACAACTTTACAACCAAGACTGCTACAACAAAGCAAAGGGGAAGTGAGTGATTGTTTCTGCAAAGTATGCAGTTTGTCCTCAGATGACCTGATAGCATCTGAACACAGTCTTTGCTGTCTGTGTTATCTTTTTTTTCTTTTAACAAAATCAGGGAACAAAAGCATACACGTTACCATGCAAGCAGCCTCAGCTCATCATGATACGAAGAAGATGCAGTACAGTAGCTGCATATTCTTTCCAGAAAGCTTTTTAATTCTGTCCCCTGGCCTGGTGTGGCCTGAAGAACACTAGGAGCTGTTTGCTTACGAAAACCAATTCCGATTTGCAATTGATTCTGACACAGGACTTCCCCTGTGCTAATTCGACGAGGCCAGGACAGCATGGATTCAAATGCACAGGCTACCTGCTGCATCCTTTCATTACCCTTTTTATGTATGGATGTATGTATGTATGTTTATTTCATTATATTTACGTCACATGAATTCGTCCATGGTAAAGTACACCTCCATAAAGTGTTTAGCAGCTACGCTACTTATCAGCCAAAATCCAGTCGTTCACTAAAACAACTGTTTTTATTGGCAGAAATGTTTAGACCAAAAGAAAAAGAAACACACACAAACACACAAGCGTGTTGACCTTGTCTGCTAATGTGATGTTTATTTTTATTATTTTTTTTTATTTTTTATGTAGCTGCTGACTGCAATTCTCTAAACATGTGGTAGAAAACTGTACATAACGGAACAAGCCTTTCCTCACCTCGAAGAAGAACTGCTAATGAAAAATGACAAGAGACGCCAATCGACCGTGTTCCGAGGGTTCATGTCTGTGTAAACAAGTCATTTAAAACCAGCAGCTTAGCCTAACAGCACCCGGTTGTTAGCAATTATTCAGGCAGATGGCACAAACCCCGTGCAGCAACTTCACATTCAGCTAAGAGGCTGGAGGGCCAAAGCGTTAAACCCTTTTTGCATCTTTATTATCCTGTAAAGGGAACCCTCGAGAAGTCCTATAACTGGAAGACTCAGTAAAAGATCTCAAATATACAATCCAAATACAAATAACAGGTAAGCATTGTAAAGCACAGAGAGGTATGGTAAAGTTTAAAACATGGCAACCTATGGCAAACACAGAGCATAACCATGGTGAAAGTGTGAGTCATTTTCTCATGTTTATTGTACATCTCACATCATTGAAAGCAGTGGCCTGATATAGTGGTTGTGGAGTAGATGCCAATTGAAATCGCCTGCCAGGTGCTTGGCGGTAATTAAAGCTGCTCTGTTGTTTAAATGTTCTGTTATGAACTATCTGCTTGATACTGAAAGATCTAGTTTTGGACACCAGAGCAAACATCTGCAGTTGTTTTAATAACGTGAACTGGAATCTAGTTTGCCAAAACTCACCACCCAAATATTTGAATAAACAACAGAAACCACCTGTCAGCCGGTGACAGAATCCCCCCCAACCCCCCAACCCAACCCCCACACACACACCCCACACCCCCACAAGCCCCCCCAGCCCGAGCCCTAAGTTCCGAGCCAGCCCCTCTTCACAGAGGCACCAGGAGGGAGCCTCACTCATTCCAACACTGCGGCTTTGATTCCTGGGGCTCATCAGACCAGGCTTTCGGGTGTCAAAACAGAAAGACCTGATAATTACACATAATTGGTCTTGGCTATTTGGGTCATCGTCAAAATGGTTTGCCCTCCCTCCCTCCTTCCCTCCCTCAAAATGAGAGAGTCTCTGTGTCCTGACAGAGAGCGCAGGCACAGACACAGCAACTCAGTGTGGATCGCTACCCTGAACGGGCTGAAGAGTGTTTAGCATCATATTGGAGATGACATGGGATTAGAGAGAATCCCCCAACTGATCCAGTAATTGCTTTAATTGCTTTAAAATCGCTCTTCATTCATGCTGAGCCCCGGGCTGCAAAAACAGCCCCCTCCACAAAATGAGTTGGTACCAAAAATATGTGGCCTGAAGTATAAATGCTTACAAATTAAGAAACGATTATGTTGGTTACATAACTCTGTATACAAAACCACGTCTTGTCTCCATTACACTGATCCACCCCAACAACAAAAAGAGATTGGCAGGTCAAAACAGACCGCTGGTGCACACACATTGCTGGGATAAGTACACAAATAATGGCCTCCCATGGCAACCGTTACCAGAAACCCAAACCTTCCAAACATGCCTCATACTTGTTTGTTCATCTAGAGGAGCTGTATTATTCAGCTATTAATCTGCAGAGCCCTGTACTTTATCTTTGCATATTAATAGCCATTGCCCTGGACACAGCTACAAAACTAATCACCCCTGCACACAGACCTGCCCACTTCTCAAATGAGACAGTTTGCTGAGTCAGACTGTGTGCTCAATGCAAACAGCCCCCGGTAGATGTCATATGTTATGACTTTCACTAATCACCACTTTGAAGGGTGAAAAGGCAACCCCCCCCCTCACATTCACAGCATACGGGAGGCTGCACTCAAAGGCAATGCACAAAAACAATACATTCGTGAGCTCAGCTTTGAGGTTGTATGTATGTGCTGTGTCTAGAGTAACCGTATATATTCACTAATCTTAACCCTAGTTATGTAATTACATATATTGTGCAAAAAGGATTTACACATCAAGTACATTCTAAATATGCATAATAGCATTGTAATTATATGTAAGTATTTAAATACACATGTATTTACTTAGTAACTACAATGTAAATACTCAGTTATTAGAGACACCTACAGTATTATCCATTTAGGATTGCAACTTCCAGTTGCAACACATTTTAAAGTTATTCAATAATGATGTTAAAACCCAGTACAATTGCCAAGTATAATTGCCAGTATAATATACCTGAACCCGATAGCCCCTCACGTGCAGGGCTATCCCGCTTTGAAATCAATCAGTCAATCAATCAATATTTATTTTATATAGCGCCTTTCATAATGGACCACTATCACAAAGCGCTTTACAAGATAGTGAGGAACAATGCATAATACATTAAATACAGTGAAATACAGGGCATTGTACATTAAATACAAGCAGTAAAAATCAATGCAAATACAGGCATAATACTTTAAATACAAGGCTAGGATTTGAATTTTATACATTGTGAATGCGTGTGTCATACAGAATCATACCTCCAGCTGTGCAAAGTCCCCTAGATGATGGTATACATACTATTCATAGTGAGTCATAAGCCTGACTTTAAATCTTCAGACATGAAAAGAAGAGAAAATTATACTGGGAGGGGAAAAACACACAGTAAATCACAGCTTCTTATCTGCATGCTTTCGGTGCTCTTCCAGCAGCAGCTCGTAAATGAGGTCTCACATCAGGGATTTGAGAAGCGGGGCTGCAGCCAGCGTTACCCCCTGCAGGAACGAGTCCTGACTGTACCACTGTGCACTGACTCTCCCTGCACTGGCAGTGGAAGCTCTCGTGCACACAGACCAGGGGGTCTGGGGCTATTCGTCTCGAGTCTCAAGTTCAAAGGCTAGTTTAAAGTGAGGATGACCCCCCTAGTATAGTCTGTACATTTACCGTGCAAGATTCAACTGGTAGAAACCAACGCCCTACCAGTTTACTCCCGAAACGAAAATGTAATTCTAAAAAGTATTTATAAAAGTAGCATTTGATTTCAAATTGTTGTTTGTTTTTGCATTTTATTTTCTCGACAGAGGGAGACGGTGACATGAAGGGGGAGATGCCGTGAGATTATTCTTTACTACGACTACTACTACTACTACTACTAATAATAATAATAATAATAATAATAATAATAATAATAATAATAATAATAATAATAATAATAATAATAATAATAATAATAATAAGGATGCTTTGTTTTGATTCCCTGCAGAGATTTAGTTTTTCGTTGTTTTTCTGTTAATTCAAGGTCTGTTACTTAACGCATTCCAGAAACAGCCCTGTGTAGCGAGAAAGACAGTGGGCTTCCTGAGCTCCTGATAAGCAGCACTTTCCAACAGGACAAAATGAAGTCAAGCCTGTGACTGGTACATGTGTTTATTATTGAAGGGAGACTTTCATGTGTGAGTGATAGACTTTATTCTCTCTGGAAATGTGTGTCCACCGCATCTGCTTCTGATCTTAAAGGGGCTGTCTTTTTTTTCCAGTTTTATTTAAAAATACAGATTTGATCTGTCCGTCTGTCTGTCTGGGTTACACAGCGTGCAGGGATGGAAATAAGAGTGCCATTGCATAGCAGTTTGATCCATTCCTGGTTTTACTAGGAGTTTAATATGATACACCTGAGCTTGTTACCTATGCAGAGCAGCTAATCAAGCACAATGTTTTATTTAATAAAACCTGGAATGGGTGAAACTGCTATGCAATGGGAGTCCTATTTTCATCCTTGGTTGCATTGCAAGTCTGTGTTGTTGTTACTCATTGAAAAAAAATTGCCATTGAAAACAGAGCATGCTCATCAAAGGTTCTCTGTCAATTCTGGTTAATCATAGCCACCTTGTTAGGAGATCAGCTGTATACCGTTTCAGAAACTGAACTGAACAACTTTTGAAATTTTTTTAAGATCCAAAATTGAACCAGGGTTGTCTCACTGAAAAAGCCCCCGTGCTGAAACAGCCGTTTAAAGCTGTAAAGCTTCGTTTAGCAGTTGCAGATGTTTTCAGGGCAGTGGAGTTGCAGAAGGATTACTTTTACAGACAAAATACACTAAAGGGAATCACAGGCACGGTAAGCGATGCTGGTTTTCTTAACCCTGGTGCACAACAGGCACTTGTTGGAAAGCTTTTCAATGGTGCGGAATCAAGATCTGCCACCGTTGGACATAACAGCCACACTGAGAGTCAGGCTGCAGTAGCCGCATTTCATCACTTCAGGTTACTGGGCTATTCAAACCCAGTCACGTACATGAACACTGCAATCAGCCCCCAGGAAACACTACAGCTCAGGGTAGAGAGGCACAGGGTGCACAAATATAACCATCTCTGTCCTCTTTGAATTGTTTGCCTGTTGTATCTGCTTAGGCTCCTACATGTTAATATATATGCAGTCCTAACACCAGCTCCATTACCGTACAGTACATACTGTTGCTCTATGCTGCGCCCCATGTGTTAGTGACTGGAGCCCTGGCTCCTGTGTTGTGTGTTTTAATACCTTACTCCCCTGCTGAGCTTGGCGTTCACTCTCTTAAACCAGACATCAGAGCATCTGTAATGTGTTACAGATCCGGACGTGCCTTTGTAAGAAATAGGAATTATTTATCCTTTAAAAATGCAATTATTTTACAGAGAATGATTAAACGTCCAGGGTTTCCAGGGTGTATTAGGAGAGATGGGTTGTTACTAGATCACAAAGCCTCTGATCACTTCTGATCTGTTTGGGTTCAAGTAATATGAAGTAGTCTACATTCAGTACAGTAGTTGCTTGCTGATTTGAATTGCTTGTGAATTCTCTCTGTACAATTTAATCTTTCATTTCATCACGGTTACAACTATAGTTGGTGATGCAACTTCTTTCTGGCACAGTTTTTGAAATTCAAATGGAAAAAAAATATGGTGCACAAAACAATAATCAGCAAAATCAGTGTTATTGAATTGTACATGTACTGGAGTTTGATAGCGTGTTATTGAATCATGTACAGGAGTTGGATAGCGTGTTATTGAATCATGTACAGCAGTTTGATAGCGTGTTATTGAATCATGTACTGGAGTTTGATAGCGTGTTATTGAATCATGTACAGGAGTTGGATAGCGTGTTATTGAATCATGTACAGCAGTTTGATAGCGTGTTATTGAATCATGTACTGGAGTTTGATAGCGTGTTATTGAATCATGTACTGGAGTTTGATAGCGTGTTATTGAATCATGTACAGGAGTTGGATAGCGTGTTATTGAATCATGTACAGCAGTTTGATAGCGTGTTATTGAATCATGTACTGGAGTTTGATAGCGTGTTATTGAATCATGTACAGGAGTTGGATAGCGTGTTATTGAATCATGTACAGCAGTTTGATAGCATATTATTGAATCATGTACAGGAGTTGGATAGCGTGTTATTGAATCATGTACAAGAGTTTGATAGCGTGTTATTGAATTGTACATGTACAGGAGTTTGATGGTGTGTTATTGAATTGAATCATGTACAGGAGTTTGATAGCGTGTTATTGAATTGTCCATGTACGGGAGTTTGATAGCGTGTTATTGAATTGTCCATGTACGGGAGTTTGATAGCGTGTTACTGTATCCTGTTTGAAACTTGTTTTCACAGGCCGACCACAATGGTCTAGGAAATGAGTTGTTTAAAAATCTATTACCAAGCTACATTTCAGCCGTAGTTTCATGACAAACTGATGCCATTGTAAATATTCACTGAGGTCTTGTGGTATACACAGAGAAAGAACACTAAACAACACATTGGGTATGGAGTAGCTTCGTCACGTAGATAGAAAAAAAAACTGCATACAATCCACCAGCATGCTGCTGGGAGCTTTCTGTGCTGAATCTGCTCACAAAGTTCCCAGGTTTATATCTGATGACTCGTCTGATCCCAGGAAGCAAGTCCTCTGTAATAAACGTAATGAAAATTAGACCCCCTAGCATTGAGCTCTCTGTCTTAGGTTTCCAGGCTGGCCCCTTTGCTTACGTCTAGGTCTACTATGCAAACATCTGCACTGAGTTTGCAGTCTCTGAAATCCCCAGCACTGAGTTTCCAGTCTCTGAAATCCCCTGCACTGAGTTTCCAGTCTCTGAAATCCCCTGCACTGAGTTTGCAGTCTCTGAAATCCCCAGCACTGAGTTTGCAGTCTCTGAAATCCCCAGCACTGAGTTTGCAGTCTCTGAAATCCCCAGCACTGAGTTTGCAGTCTCTGAAATCCCCTGCACTGAGTTTGCAGTCTCTGAAATCCCCAGCACTGAGTTTGCAGTCTCTGAAATCCCCAGCACTGAGTTTGCAGTCTCTGAAATCCCCAGCACTGAGTTTGCAGTCTCTGAAATCCCCAGCACTGAATTTGCTGACTTTATGATCCTGGTCATAGAATTTCAGAACACACTAGCTTCCAGATCTCTTCACTAGTTTCCCTGTGTGTTGTTCTCTGGCTCGAAAGACTCCCTGGGCTTGGTTCAGTCCTCAGTATTCAAGCTGCTGCTGCTAGCTCCAAACCCCCCGTGATAATGTTCTGTCTCATTACAGAGTGCAGTTTGGAATCCCATAAAACAGTACTGACCACTTTAGCAGGATTTCGAGACACAGAGGGGTCCTTACACATGTCAAGTGCAATCTATCTGCCGAACAAACTATCTTTATGAGGGAAAACCACTGCGCTCTTCAGACAGGGACTCCCAGCTGCGCTCGCCTGGATAAAGGAGCATTCACACTGGGGCAACTTGAAAGAAAGCTCCTTGGACTCAAGCCTTTAACCACTTGTCTGCCACTCTTTGATTCAGACACGTTGCTGTGTATTTGAAATCAAAGCCATAAACAATGAGAGAGACATAGCCAATGGGTGAACAATACAGAAATTTATATAAAGAATGAGAGAGGCATAGCCAATGGGTGAACAATACAGGAATGTACTTTCTTACAAATGATGTGCCTGGTTTTATTTAATAGATCCTTGTTATCTCGTTCCCTCAAAGACCCCTTTTTCTAACAGGTATTGGACCCCCCTCGTGCACCTCACTCTCAGTTTTTCTTTTGAACAAAAACAGCTTGGCCCTTTTTTTGTTTTTTATCTGAAATGAATTTTCTTTTGGTTGGATTACTAAAAAATCACAGTGATAAAGTAAAAACAGCCAGATAAAACTGGATTTATCCCTGAAAAACTTCACATGTGAATCACTGCTTCGAACACAGTCAGACAGACCCATTAATAAAAACATATAAAAGACACTCTACTAGCATGGATGACACATTTCGGTTGCCTCACCACATGGTATATATTAAGCGTAATTATTCAGGATATAAAATGCAACACCAGCAATGGAGTCAAATTTCTTCCCATTTTTAAGAATCAAAATCAGAACACATGACTTTGGTTGCAGTTCTCAGGACTCAGCGTGGGCAGGGTGGGGGAAAAGGCTGAGGGGGTTGTCTAGGCTGGAGTTCCGTGCAAAGCTCTCCCAACACCAGAGCTCAGTGACTGGCAAAGTCCCACCCAAGGCAGCAGAAACCAATTAAACCTTCTGCTTACATAAAGGCTTACTGAGCCAAGCTAAATTTTCATATCCGAAAGTGCTCTGTTTTCAAAAAGGCGTATTTTCGCACTCTCTCATCCAAGTGCCATGTGGGTGTGTGCGTGTGCGGTGAGGAGGTGCTGTAGCTGGAATGTTGGATCAGTACCCCGGTACTCTAATCGCAACCAGTCTGCCTCTCTGTTACTGATCTCATCATCAGTGCTTTGTACCAGGATATGCAGACCACCAACAGCCTGGAGGGAGGTGTCTTCAAGCCCAGCACAGACAGTCTCTCAATTTAAGAGAGAAACCAGCATTCTCTCAGTTTACAGGCAAGTTATTACCATTAATATGAGAAACAGTTTCAGTTAAGATATTCAACTTCGGAGGTATTCTCCAGAACAGATAATGATGCAAGGAAAATAATACTGTACTGGAATATGCAATTGATTAAAAAGACAAAAAGGAAGCAAAACTAGACAAGCCACCATTAATCAAGAGGCTTAATTAAGTAAGATTAGTAAGTGCCTTCCAAAGGGGAGAATGGCCAATTTAACACATGGCTAGATAACCATGCATTCAGTTGGACTTTACTACTGTACCAAAACATATATTATTATTTATTTATTTCTTAGCAGACACCTTTATCCAGGGTGACTTACAAGATATCACATTATTTTTACATACAATTACATTATTTTTTACACATTATTTTTACATACAATTACCCGTTTATACAGTTGGGTTTTTACTAGAGCAATCTAGGTAAAGTACCTTGCTCAAGGGTACAGCAGCAGTGTCCCCCACCTGGGACTGAACCCATGACCCTCCGGTCAAGAGTCCAGAGCCCTAACCACTACTCCACACTGCTGCCCGATGACCACCTGTCGAACACAGGAGTTCAAGGGTTAATAGCATAAGCTAAAAGCTCCCCAAGAGAGATGATCCCTGTTGATCCCTACCTCCCTCCCTCCCCTTCTCTGCCCTCTCCACACACACTCTGAAACATCACAGGGTCAAAGTGCAAATGAAAGTCAGGCCATCAAGCAGCTGCCTGTCAACGGGTGCACTGCTTTCGAAATCCCTTCCTGACTCGACACAGGGCCGCAGTGGGAGGCAGGGAGAAGGTGAGAACTTCTGAACTGACTGGACTGTTTCTAAAAAGGAGGACCCAAAGTCAAGTACCCAATTTCAACTTTCATTTTAAAAGTGCTTAACAACGTGACTGCGTGTCACTTTTTTGTAAATGTACATTGATTTTATTCACAAAAGCAGGGAGAATTTGAAGGAATTATTTCTATATATTTATAATTTATATGAAGAGCTATATTAAATATGATGTACAAAAACACTAGCTTTCATCTCCAGGTGGAAGAGGACATATTTCTTAGTATGTTGCGGGATTGCTGCTTTCGAGACTAGACTTTAGAGAAATCTTTAAAGTATATTTGACTTTTTTTGTTTTACTTGTTTTGCTTCTAAACCGCTCCCAGATGTTAGATTTAATCTGCAGGTGAAACAGACTACCTCAAGGAAACTGAAAAAATCAAAACCTCTGTGATTTCCAAGCAAAGCCATGTTTTCTTCTCCAGTGGGATTGCACCATCTCTTGGGTTTCATGACCTCTAGGCTGTCAAGCTGTGAGGTTTGTCTTTGTCTCTCCTGCAGGAGATTGTAAACATAAAGCGTAAGGGGTCAGACTAAAGAAAGAGCTCTGCTTCTGGTAGATGTTACCTGGTTACTAAAGAAGTATTAAACCATGCTGTAGCACAGCTCTGTACAATCAAAACGCCAGACTCCTCAGTGCTGGTGAAACGCAAACATTTTACCTCAGCAAGTGAACCCTGAAGGTCAAGACATGGTTGAGTAAACTAGTTAAGTGAAAGGATCAGGCAAGTTTGTCTGAAAAAATGTGTTTCAGTTTAGTTTCAATGTTAGTCAATGTAATCGTATTCTGAGACCACTAAACCAATCCCACCAAGCTCAAAGAGGCGAATGCATGATTTTCAGTGCATTGACCCCACTGTGCCGCCTCACCCACTTCGAGACAGCTTTTCAAAGGAAGCATGTACACACACTGCCCTTGTACGATTTCCCAGGCACTCCCAGGGACTGTGGAACGCTGTCCTAAAGGCTGGCACCCAAACTGGTTGTCCGTCCCAGGAATTTTGTAAATAAACAGGGGGAGGGTTTAGCTGGGGCAAAGCTAATTCCTAAAAACACAGAGCACAGGATCGGATATTCAACAAGGAAATCTGCTTATCCCTGGGAGATTAGAAAGAGCTTTAACAAAATGAGACAATTATTATCACTGGGCCTGCCACATTTTGTGAGTCTTTACGATTTAATCTCCTCATTCAAGACTGAGCTGTTGTTTTGAGATCAGGTTTCAACCTTTTCTAAATCTGCACCAGCATCTCTCGTAATCCAGGAATTGCAATCCAAACACAGAAGGAAAAGCTGCACTTCACTGAATGAGGAGTACAGGACTCGGGCGCCAATGTAAAAGAAAAAGCTTAGTCGTTTTTATCATAGGAAAGAAACAGGCTATACTGGGCTGTAGTTTGTCCTGTCCCATCTCTTGCCGAGAGAAGTCAATAATACAAGTCCATGAACATTGAAACAATTTGCAAAGTGCCACTCTAAGTAGCAAGCACCTCCATAAAACAGAAACTGTAAAAAGCCATTCAAAACAAGCTTACATTGCTTCAAAAGATGGCAAGTAAGTTAAACTTTTTTTTTTTCATTAAAGAAAAGTAGATAAAAAGTACTCGGTTTGCAATGGAGTTCATGCACTATTCAGTTGCTATAAATGTGATAGGGGTAGGGGTGTGGGGGTAGGGTTAGGGTTAGGGTTAGGGGTGGTGGGTATGGTTAGGGTTAGGGTTAGGAGTGGGGGTAGGGTTAAGGTTAGGGTGAGGGTTAGGTTGTTTGGTTCCTAGTTGCTATATTGAACTCAAAACCTTGTCAGATTTGGTCTTAAAATATCCAAGTGATTCTGCCTCATGACACATGACAAGAAGCAATGTCTCCTTCCCCCTTTCCCATCTCCACTTCATTGTGTCCTCAGGTCACAGTTAGAAGTTAATCTCATGAAACCTGATTCTGCAGTAAAGTGTGAGTCTACAAATGAACACGTCTACACATGAACCAAAACAATATTCAGCAGGAGTTTAAGAACTGCGTTGTGCGTCACAGCTAAAATAAACTGATTGGCACTGATATAGCATTAAGAATATCAAACAAGCACTGGACCAGTTCGCATCATAAATAAAGAGATTTAAAACCAGCTGTGCCAGCCTCCCAACAGAAAACTAAACGTCTCAGCCGTGAAATGAAAGGAGCCAACAGGTGCACTACACCTGTACTAATAGAATTCCACCCCCTAGACAAAACACTCAGCAACAAAGGAGTTTAATAAAGCCCACTAATCCTACTGCACTTACAATACACGCAGAAACAAGAAAAGAAGGCCGTGCCAGTGTGATCCAGAAATGAACCGCATTAACTGTATATCATGGGGAAAGCATGGCAAAGTGCAATAAAGCAAAGTTCATCGCTTGCATGGTAACATAAACAAGCACAATGTGGTTACCATAGTAAATGCACAGTATAAATAAGCATGGCTAAGCTGAAATATTAACATGCTAGGTGTACTGTAGATCTCAATAAGGCCTACCGATATTGATAAAAAAGAAAGTGTAACTGCTCCCATGACATGACCTATGACGCTAGTGTCTATCAAGTGAAGTGTGGGGGCTTCTCATATATTCCATCGTGGCTTTATGACTCTGTTTGAAGGGGGGGCCATTTGGGCAAAGCACGTAGTTGTGATACTCTTTGTCATGCTGAGTACCTTTTATCATATTACCTTTTGATCCCTTCCATTCGCTACATCAAATGTTCTGTTTTTCAAGAAGAACATATTATATCTAACATGTATTTTCATAGGTCAAAAAAACATGTATTCTCATTGGTGCTGTAGCCAGTCAATCATCAGGGGAAGCAGCTGGTTGGTTAATAACAGGAAGTAAGGTGTTGAAAGGGTTTGGGGCAATTTAATTATCCAGTTGAAATGACCAAGAAAATGTATACCTGTGCTGGCCCTGAGGGCAGAAAATGAATAAACTAAATTAAAACGAAACTAATATGTGTTTCAGTACTACACATTTGAGACCTACTTACTGACAGGTACATTTTTCAAAGGGAAAACACTACAGACTCATATATTCAAATACATTTCTCTCTAGTGCGAATATCCAGGAGACAGTAAGGAGGCAGTAACTCCAGATGGTAACAATTTCGTTAAAATAGAATAACCTAAGCGCTTCTGTATAGTGAGGCCAGTGACAAAAATAATGTAAACTTATTTTTTCTTCCTTTGGAAACTTTTATTACATTTTTAAAATTCTTTTTTTGCATTATTATTTCCACATTTTGTGGCCAAGCCTGTAACAATGATCAACAGTTTAAAGCGATCGATTTCATATTTAATATCTCACAGGCAAAGTACTCCTTAGAGAAGGACTGTTCTAAATAGGTTTCGCACTGTATTGCAGTCTACAGCCCGCATGCACATTGTAACTTTCCACCTGTTGAAATGCGCCCCTCCTTTACTGCTACTGTCTCCCTGGTGTCTTCCATTTTTAGTAGACCACCATGAATGGATGTTTTACAAAAACCTCTTAGACACAGTAAGTCATTGCTGATGACCAAAACGCATAATTGCAGTCCAATCCGTGCCATTTCCCAATACACTGTGTGTCCTTATGCAAATTCACTGAAAGCAAGTGGTGTTAAATTCTTGGGCAACAATTTCAAAAGGATTCGAGTTCAAACTGTTCAGCGCGCTCTTTCACGAACCATGGTGCCAGATTCAGTACTGCCAGCTCCTAGATTCATAACATTCTTCTGAGTTTCTGTTTTTTAAAATCAATAGCAGCTTGAAGATCCAGAACCCCAAGCTGTGTAGAAACTCAATCCAAACCAATCCTTCCCACTATCTGAATCGTACACAGCCTTCTGGTCGAGTGAACTCACAGCACGTGCGGAGCGGATACCTCCAGTGGTGGTATGCCAAAAAGAAGAAGAAAGTGGATGCTTTCTAAAGCTACAGTACAGTTTGTAAACAATGTTTAAAAAGATAAAAAACAAAACAGCTCTAACAATGTTCTTCAGAGACCAGCGTTGCTTATTCTAAAAATGTTTCATTTGCTAAGAACCACTCCATTTACTTGCTACAGACATGCGAGATGTGAAACTCAAGGGACTTATCCTGTTCAAATGAATATTTATGAATAATGCTGACCGACTGTTTTTCAGTCTGTTTCAGATTGTATGGGGTGCTCTTGGGCAATTAGGCAATTGTAAAAAAAAAATTTTGTGTGTGTGTGTGTTTGCAATTTGAGATGGTGGGAGGAATTGGCTGAGATGGTTGTGGTTCTGCTAGACTAAAGTTTATTTTTCATGTGAAGGATGTGATTGGTGCAATAGCATCACAAGCACACACCAAACAGATGATATGCTGTTATTTCAGGCTTGAAATTTCATGGCGGGTAAAAACAGAAGTTTTTATATTCCTGTATTTTGCAAGCTAGCAGGTTTTTCTGTCTGGATTTAAAAGCATTAGAGCCCTTCCCAACTTAAACCAAACGCTACTATAGCCAGTTTAAAATATTTTATTTGCATAGAATTCTATATTAGGTTGTAAAACACAATAAAATTAGTCTCCTACTTTTATTTGTAACTGTTATTGAGCTGGCCAAGGTAGTAACAGTTAGATCTGCTGCTTGTAGGTGAGTTAAGGACCTGTTACTCCAAATGAGCTGGCTGGCTGGCAATGCTGGTTAGAGACCAGAAACCAGCCAAATTCACGTCTTCTACAATCCAGCCTTGGAGCGACATCAAAGCATCGCAATGGAAAAGTTGTAATTTCAACGGCCAATGCAAACATAACATCACAGTTTTCATGTTTGATTTTGTAAGAGTCTATCTTAATAAATCAAAATGTGTGCAAATCACATGAATAGATTTGAAAGGATTTTTCTTTTTTTTTACCATACTCACAAATGCTTGAAGGTGATTGGGTCCTTATGCTGCCTTCCACTCCAGGACCCCCTTTTATTATTTATTATTATTATTTGTTTATTTAGCAGACGTCTTTACCCAAGGCGACTTACAGAGACTAGGGTGTGTGAACTATGCATCAGCTGCAGAGTCACTTACAACTACGTCTCACCCGAAAGACAGAGCACAAGGAGGTTAAGTGACTTGCTCAGGGTCACACAATGAGTCAGTGGCTGAGGTGGGATTTGAACCAGGGACCTCCTGGTTACAAGCCCATTTCTTTAACCACTGGACCACACAGCCTCCCCTTGTAAATGTATATCCCATATTGAGTACCAAGACAGGTCATTATTTGGGTCACATGTTTTTATTATTATTAATAATATGAATAATATTATAGTCATACCTAAGACCGCTAACAAGAGTGTAGCATGAAATTCACCATACAGGCTGTTCTTTCTACACATCGTTCTCCCCCCTCTTTAATTTCCATTCACGTTCATCATGGAACCTCCTGATCCTACATGTTTTCCCCCCATGAGGCCATAATGATCATGACTATAGCTCTTGGAACGCACTGGATCTCAGCTCAAAGTCTTATTTTTCCATTATATAAGAAGCGCCTAGAATCTGATCGAACCAGCCAATACGCTTGCCAACATCAACTACTACCGCTGGAGCTCTTGTAATGAATGTCTGGCTGGGGACAGTCTAGAATAAAGTCAAGTGATACGCAGCTAACATGGCAGAAAAAAATAAGTTAAACAGCGTTTTTAACAAAAATAAATGTACTAAATCTTTCCGTCTTCGGGTATCACTGTAGGGGTTGACAGGTATGCAGAACTGGAGACAGCTAATGAAATAAAATAAATGAATCAATGCAAAATACTTTGGCAATTCTGCAACAGGTACTGTAACATTACAAAGCTCCATATGTACATATAATGGACCCCAGATGGAGTGCAGTCTCTTAAAAGTATGCCTTGTTTAAAATGCAGTACAGTCTAAATGTGGTCTATACTTTATTAATATACTGTGGTATTAACAAAGGGAATTGTATGATTCTAAAAATAAACCACTCAACTAAGAAAATATTTTTTAAATTAAAGTCCACTAATCCCAAAAATGCAAGTTTTAAAACTGCATTCATGCAGTAAATCTCCCCTGCGCAATCAGAAATGCGCAGAAGAGTGTCAGTCAGTCCAAAGCCAAAAAGTAGATTGGCTCTTGAATTAGAGCAATGGAACCTGATTGGCTCTTGAGTTACAGCAATGGAACCTGCCTGCTAACAGCCTCTGGCACAGTCACACAGTGCCACTGAGAACTAGTATTGGAGTAAAGCTTTAGAGCTGTTTATGTGTTTCTAACTCTAAGAAAGGTGTCATAACTCCCACAATGATGAAACCTCACTCAGAATAACTCACGCACTGATGAAACCTCACTCAGAATAACTCCCGCACTGATGAAACCTCACTCAGAATAACTCCCGCACTGATGAAACCTGACTCAGAATAACTCCCGCACTGATGAAACCTGACTCAGAATAACTCCCGCACTGATGAAACCTCACTCAGAATAACTCCCGCACTGATGAAACCTCACTCCGAATAACTCCTGCACTGATGAAACCTCACTCCGAATAACTGCGGCACTGATGAAACCTCACTCAGAATAACTCCAGCACTGATGAAACCTCACTCCGAATAACTCCTGCACTGATGAAACCTCACTCAGAATAACTCCTGCACTGATGAAACCTCACTCCGAATAACTCCCGCACTGATGAAACCTCACTCTGAATAACTGCGGCACTGATGAAACCTCACTCAGAATAGCTCCCGCACTGATGAAACCTTGCTCAGAATAACTCCCGCATTGATGAAACCTCACTCCGAATAACTCCTGCACTGATATATATATATATATATATATATATATATATATATATATATATATATATATATTACAAAAGTAAATTTAACAAAGAGAGCAGGACTGGGGTCCTATAAGTAAGTACATTGAAAACAGTTAGGATGTCTGAGCCAGCAATTTCAATATATATAGATATTGAAAATTCCTGAGTAACGTGATATCAGTGTATCTAAAAAAAACTGTGAATTAAATTTGAAGCATGAAGGTATTGCACTGCAGGTTAGTGAGTACCGTACAGGAAACCCACTCAGCGTTTTCAATAAAGAGAACTCTGTGTCAATAGCTCAGCGCCAGTGACTGCTGAATGAAGAGCTTTGCACAGGGACCGCAGTGCCAGCCAAGCCCAATATACACAAGCCTGTGCTGGAGAACTCAGAGCCAGAGAAATTCAACACCGAGGACGCAACAAAACCGGAGGACCACAGATTAAACACACAACCCAGGCTACTGGGGATGCTGTGTGTGGAAAGATGTGTAGTAACTTAACATAGAGTCCTGTAAAAGGAATATAGACAGAGAAGCAGAGAACACCTAAAACAATTCTAAAAAGAATAATAAACTACCTAAACGCCTTTAGAAGCCCCTCAATCGAATGTCTCAACTAATATCGGTGTAAATATCTTGGAGTATCAAGTCCATTATGTGTACACCAGTACTGCATACCAGACAGATATAAGAAATCTTCTTACGGGGTGCCCCTGCCACCAGGTACAATAAAGTATTAGCTTGCATCTGAAACAATACAGATAGTCGTAAAACTATCTGGGAAAGCTATGGTAAAACATGCTCAGATAGGTTCAAGGAGTACGCAGTAAAGCAACAGTGATACAACTTTATTACAGGTTTTACTTGAGCACCGTTTCTGGACGCAGGAATGCTTTACGATAGAACCAGCTTGTGGTATACTGTAATGATTGTAGAAATGTGACAGTGCTGTCAAGAGGTGCTGATGAGAGAGCCAGCTTAGCGAGGAGAACTTTTCAAATTAGCACAACACTGACCTGGGCAGCAGGGAGCCTGTGACTGACAGATACAATTACAGCCCTGCATGGTATGCATGTTAGTATCTGTTTGCATGTACACAGCAGCATGTTTGCCCCTGTGGGGGATGTACATTTGAGTGCTGGGGTTTGCACACATCAGCATGCATGCATGCGTATGTACAGCTGTGGTCAACAGTTTCACATCACCTAAAATTGTAGGATTGAGACATCATCTAAAAAGCCATAATAGTAGTACAGTATTTCAGATTTTGAAATGTCACATTTTTCCATTTTTGTCAGTATATGGAAAACTACAAAGCGGTGTGTAAGTCAATATGTTAATGTAACATTATTCAGAAGGTTTCATTCAACTTTATGAAGCAGAATTCTACAGGGTGATGCAAAACTTGGCCTTCGCTGTACATGTGGCCACGCTTGTGTGTGTCCGAGAGATGTGAGCCACCCATTCCCGCACACACAGACACAAACCTATCGGAGGAGCTCATGGAACTTGTACTAAAACGGAACGTCAGGCAGCCCTGTCAGTTAGCAGCCTGCTGATGTGCCTCACCGGTAAGCCGAGAAGAGCAGGTCTGGAGTTGGCATGGTGGAGACTTGCTGGGTTTCTGGGTTAACTGATGGTTTGTTACTGAAGTGAATTAACTACCCCAGCTCTTAACAATTGTCTTTTGGAAACTTACCCAGTGGTGTGTCTGAACATTGTTTTACAATAACAAGTTTGTTTCAATGGATTCCTTCCAAGAGGGGAATCGTTAAATACTTGACAGAGGTTTCAATAAAAGTTTCTCGGAGTGACTTGACCAAAAGAGTTTCCTATTTTGTAAATCGCTTTGAAAAATGACATTCTGATATGAGCGTCACTGTAAAGAACACAACATTTAGATTAGTTGGGATCCAGACACTAGGAGAATGAGCCACTAGGGAGGACAATAGCATAGCTTTCAATAGCAGCGGGTTTCAGGCGAATTAGAAACCTGGGTCTCAACTGAACACTTTGCTGTAATTAAGGGCGCTTGAAGTCTACAGAGGTTGACCCGACACTTCTAAAGAGCGGTTATTTCCAACTTGTATTATATCATCTGCTAATGAAGTTACTGACCTCTGACCTCTGTGAATTCCTAAAGGCTGCAGTGTGACGCACCCTGTCTGTCTTTCTGTTGATTTATTATACTCAACAGCAGAAGCAGTGACCTCACATGCTCTTGAGTTTCTATGAGCCTCCAGAAACTCTAACCCAAAAGCAGAGAGGACAGAACAGTTCCCTCTGTGCTGCCGGATGACAGGCAGCCCTCCAGACTGGTGCTTTGTCTCTAAGCAGCTTGCTCTACACAGGCTGCCCATGTGCTTCTCTCTTTAGACTAAGCATATGCTGAACCACCGCGGTATTTTCAACTCAAACGCCAGCAATGCCACTGTAGTGCATACCAAGCACTGTCTCTATAGAGCCACAGGAGGAACACAGCCCACTATATGTACATCATGCCCTTGGACCTGGACTTGAATCACTAACTTGGCAGTTAGATCCATTCCTGGTTTTACTATGAGTTTAATAAAGACACACCCGTGCTTGTTACCTATACACTAGGGCTAATGAAGTACACATTAATACCTGGAATGGGTGAAGCTGTTATGCAATATTTCCATGCAATGCAATGGCTTGGTCAGTAGAAATCTTACTCTGAGTTTTTTTTTTTTTTTGTTTGTTTTTTTAATTTAGTGGTCACCAATTATTTTTATTGTTTTCTCCCCAAGCTCAGGGTAAAACCTGGAATGGCTCAGAGGTGTTCAGGCTCTAAGTGGCTCTAAGTGGTCATGCCGAACACTTCCCTGTTCACTCCCTCAATCCCTCCCTTGTCCCTTCTAGGGCAACGCTTCCCTTACCTGTGAGAAGTTCAGCCCGTTGAGTGGATGGCACTGCTCCTCCACCCTCTCCACAGCCCGGTCCTCTTCCTCAGCCTCTCACACCCCCTCATTCCCTCCCTTGTCTCTTCCAGGGTGACGCCTCCCTTACCTGTGAGAAGTTCAGCCCGTTGAGCGGGTGGCACTGCTCCTCCACCCTCTCCACGGCCCCGGTCCTCTTCCTCAGCCTCTCCGCCTCCTGAGCCAGGTACAGGTCCAGCACGGGGACCCCCCTGGAGCGGATGTCTGCCTCAGTCAAGGAGTTGACCATCAGCATGACCCAGACGGACCGCTTGCGCTCCCAGTTGCCGGCGATGGCATTGAAGAGGTAGTCGGCGTACAGCCCCTTGCCCCGCTGGTCGGGGGTCATCCAGTGAGGCATCATGTGCTTGATGTAGTCCAGGTGGCTCTTGAGCCGGCGGTACAGCTCCCGGGGCAGCAGCTTCTGCAGGCTCTCACCCCGGGGCAGCAGCTGGCAGCTGGTGAGAGCCGTGATGGTGTAGGGGTCAGTGAGATCCAGCTCGAAGAACACGTTGCTGCTCAGCTGGAAGGCCTTCTTGGAGTTCTCAGGGATGAAGTCCCAGACGCGGGTGTAGGGGACGTGGATCGTCCCGAACAGGTAGGATGGGGGGTCTCTCTTGATCGTCCACAGAAACGAGTTCATGTGACTTGGCTGTTGGGTCAGAAAACAAAAGCAGCAGTTTAGCGGGCGTGGGTTTGATTGAGTTGGTTTGTACAGGCTGAGGAACTGGAAGGGCAGAGGATACTCAAGGAACAGGAAAAAGGTCTTTAGCTCAAACTATTGACACTTTTCTTTCTTGGAAACCCTGTTCTTGTTCTCTCTCAAACACATTAGTGTTTAGTACTTGGTAACGTAAAACGGTCAAAATAATAATAATAATAATAATAATAATAATAATAATAATAATAATAATAATAATAATGCATTGTATTCAAATGCAATATCATCATGTCATTTTCCTTACCAGTCCAGAATAATAGTGGCAATCACCAGCACCCCTTCTCATAGACAAACCCCTATATTGTGTCTGCACAGCTATCCCTATTACCCAAACCAGCCTTCCACACCCTGCTAATGCTAATATTTTTTAATGAAGTCATTTTATAAGAATTAAACGAAACAAAAGCCCATTTACCCTCTTGGTAAATCCAGAAATTACACTCTCTTATTTCTATTTAAATATATGAATGTGTTTGTTTATATATATATATATATATATATATATATATATATATATATATATATATATATATATATATATATATATATATATATATATAAATAAATTACTTAATTAAAATAAATAAATAAATACATTTTAAAAAAACAGAAAAACTGAGTCGAACCCGGTTCAGCAGACCTAAATATAACTCTTTGAAAACTGGCAGATTATTAGGAATTCCAACACGATCACATCACATCCAGTACGTGGAATATTGAACTGTCCAGGCACGTGTTTATTGCAAAATGTAACAAAGGCGCGAGACTGTACACCCGCAGTACAGTGATTTGAACACATGGTGTAGATATAGGCAGAGAGATAGCAAAGTGTGCAAATATAAGTAAAACCATTTGAAATGAATCTATGCACCCAGGCTTCATTTATCTGGAGAATGCACTCAAGCCAAACTTGATGTGATATGTCTTACATGGTCTCCCGAAGAAGAGTATAAATCAGAGCATAGGACCATTCTTTAAAAATTATTAAAAACATGTAACCTGCTGATAGCGGTGCCACTGGATGCAAAGATAATCCCATAAAATTATTAAAAACATGTAACCTGCTGATAGCGGTGCCACTGGATGCAAAGATAATCCCATAAAATTATTAAAAACATGTAACCTGCTGATAGCGGTGCCACTGGATGCAAAGATAATCCCATAAAATTATTAAAAACATGTAACCTGCTGATAGCGGTGCCACTGGATGCAAAGATAATCCCATAAAATTATTAAAAACATGTAACCTGCTGATAGCGGTGCCACTGGATGCAAAGATAATCCCATAAAATTATTAAAAACATGTAACCTGCTGATAGCGGTGCCACTGGATGCAAAGATAATCCCATAAAATTATTAAAAACATGTAACCTGCTGATAGCGGTGCCACTGGATGCAAAAATAATCCCATCTCACACTGGCTACCTGATGAGTAGTTAATATTACATCTCGAGTTTCCAAGGCTGTTTTGTTCCCCGTGTGTGTGTGCGTGAATCAAGCAATAGAGACATGGACATTTAACAATAAGAAGAAGAAGAAGAAGAAGAAGAAGAAGAAGAAGAAGAATTTAGTAAAATGCTCACAGATATAGACACATAACAAGCAGGGATAGGAGTTTACTTGTTAACATTCACCAGCACCCACAAAGCTGATAGCTTATAAATAAACAAATGATTGCAAACATTGTTATATTTGTAATACCTAATACTAACACTGCCTCGTGTGCTTTTTATAACGGAATGCGGGGAAAGAAAGAAAGAAAGAAAGAAAGAAAGATGAAAGTAGCCTGCACGAAATATAAATATTTATATATTTATATATATATATATATATATATATATATATATATATATATATATATATATATATATATATATATATATATATATATAGATAGATAGATAGATAGATAGATAGATAGATAGATAAAGATACAGCTATCGCCAAAAGTTTATCATCAACCTATTAGATTAACTAATTGTGCTTCATAGTTTAATTAAACCTGCCGAATAATGTTATGTTGACATCACATACCGCTCTTTTGTTTTCCATTTTCTTAACGAAAAAATGACAACAATTGAAAAAGGTGCCTTTTTAAAAGCTAACATGAAATACTATCATGGCTTCCGGTAAGCTTTTGAGATATAATTTTGTAGTTTCTTTGATTTCATAATGTTAAATACAATATCAAAATTATCTTCATATAGTTTTATTTATTTATTTATTTATTTATTTTAATTATGTCTCAATCCTAAAATTCAAAGTGATGCGAAACTTTTGGCCATAACTGTACATAACCTATTCGAACCGACTTATTAAAAACACATTTAAACAGTGCGTTTTATTTCTTAAGAAAGGAATAAAAGCTGGACTATAAAGAAGTTTGTCACGAGAAAGTATAATAAGCCTGTCACTCACAGACTGAGTTTCGAAACGTCTAACGTGTCCTCGGTTAACATACGTGAAAAAATATTAAAATACAATAACATTACAAAACGTGGATAACTATTAACACCCCATAACCAATCCGAATACTGGCCATGCTGTTATCTCTGTGCCTGTGTCCGAATACTGACCGTGCTGTTATCTCTGTGCCTGTGTCCGAATACTGACCGTGCTGTTATCTCTGTGCCTGTGTCCGAATACTGACCGTGCTGTTATCTCTGTGCCTGTGTCCGAATACTGACCATGCTGTTATCTCTATGTCTGTGTTGTACAGCCTGGGCTCTGTGCAGAGCCCTGAAAAGTTTGACAGTCAGTCAGGTAAACTTACCGACTTCGGGCGCTCGCATTGCCAGGGCTGGCTGTGGCTCTTGGGTGTAACGTTTTGTAGAATCACACTCACAAGCAGGCAGCTGAAGGCAGCGTAGCAGCTCATCTCCACTTTCCAAAAGGAGAAGATATAGCCGGCAGCTCGGTGTGTGTGTGTGTGTGTGTGTTGTTGTTGTTGTTGTTGTTGTTTCTGATATCGGTATGTATCTCTTTAAAACAAATACCCGAGGCTTCTGTAGCCCGGCTCGGATACTTTAAGTTGTCTGGTCAGAATTGACGAGCTGAGGCCGAATCTCCTCCATACTGTTCAATGCTGAATTGGTCTCCCACTCTGGCTGTAGCGGAATGAAGTTATGTTTTACTGTTTACAGGAGAGTAGGTGGGATTTTTTTTTTAAACAAGATGAAGAAGAGAGAGAGAGAGAGAGAGAGAGAGAGAGAGAGAGAGAGAGAGAGAGAGGGGGGGGGTCTGTGTGTTTGAGATGGGATTTCATGATTGTTGTTTGAACAGGCAGGCAGGCAGGCAGAGGGAGGCGGGTACACATCCTGCTTGTCAACTTGTCAGAATCCAAAATTTCTCATAAACTCGGAGCAAGCACTCCAACTTTAAAATAAATAATACATTACCACAAGGGGGCGCGACGAGCTTCAGTTTACATCAACCAGCTGCAGTACTGTGCTTTTAAACCTGTTAGTTCTATAAGTTCAATCAAATTTTGTTGTAGCCGTGCTTCAATTAATGTACTAAACTAGACTAATTTAATTAATGTATTTACAATAATGATTTCATATATAGTCAGTGTGTTTTATGAATGCACCAACAAACCAAAAGTATGTCGACCTTACTTTACTCTTCCCAGTGTGCTTTATCGGCGTTTTCTACACACGCGCAAACCCCATGCTAACAGACCTACTCGAACAGCGTGCTGCCGATTGCTGCTCATTTCCAAATGCTTGCAAACAAAGAGCTTGCAGTATCTCATCTCGCTCTGCTCCTCCTCTTTTTCTTCGTTCTCCACGTCTGAATATTTTAGAATATGCTGCATTTTCGTATTATTTAACGGTCATTAGTATTGTCGAGTGGGTTTTACCTTTTTTTTTTACATTGAAAGCGAGTCATGACTCTCCTTGCTCTGCTTGTGGAATTGTGACTGCCACAGGTGTTTAATTAACGACCTATATACCTCCTCCCAACCAAAACGCTTCAGGGTCAGGGCTGCAGAACATAGCGTGCGTTCACGAGAGGCAGACTTTGCTAAGTCTGCGCAGATTCCGCGCAGATTCTGAAAATTCTACTTGCTCCGATTCTGTGCAGATTCTGCGCAGAATGACGAAAGTCTGCGTGTCGTGAACGCACCCATGATGTGCAGGGCAGCTCTGCACGTTTCACAAGACTTATGGCGGTCTTTAGGCAGTTTGTACTATTTTAGGCCCCTTTACCTAAAACAACCATGTATAGCTAAGGTGAGAAAATTATACATGAACATTTGTATTCGCTGGAGAGTAACACTGTGGACTGCATTTTGCAGTATGTTCTAAGGTCACATTCTAAGTATGTTCTAAGGTCACATTCTAAGTATATTCTAAGGTCACATTCTAAGTATATTCTAAGGTCACATTCTAAGTATGTTCTAAGGTCACATTCTTCTGCTTGGTGAAAACTGCAAATAAGACCTCATATCTCTCATGTACTTCATATATGACACGTATATAAACAAAATAAAATAGAATCATGTAGATTTGCTTTGCATTTCAGAGACAGTTATATTGCATATGGGAAAATATTACCAAAACAAAAAGCATCCCTATAAAAGGAGGAACCAAGTCTAATATTGAAGCACAGTAACTTGACATTAATGGTGTAACCGGAGAAAACATGATGGCAGATCTGCATCTGCCTGGGTGCACAGAGTGTAACCCATGATGTGCACCACAGGCCTTTCCAAGCTGGCTTACTGATGCAGTGTGGAGAGAGGGGTGCAGAGTGTGTGGCACTGCTCTGTACAAGAGGGCACATGATTTTCTGCAAGTGGGCAGTGAAATCCTCTGCACCTTAACTGATGGGCACCTCGCCAGATTCAGCACAGACTTTGTGGTGCTAAATACATAAAAGCTGGCTATGTAATCAAATGATCCCAGATAATCTTAAACTATAATTAGATGTGTTGTCCGTCTCTGCTAAATACCTTGGGAGCTACCCAGTAAACAACTGTCACACAGTGTAACCAAGCACTGACATGTTGGATTCCATGCCAGTGCCTGGAAGTATTCCTGTGGAGGTATGAGGCTTGCAAAGATGTAAATATTCTTTTTATTACAGACTGCCTTGTTAGACGACATAGTTCTGTGACAGCTGATATTGACCTCAGCGCTGTGTTAGGGTTGGGGTTGGGGTTAGGGTTGGGGTTAGGGTTGGGTTGGGGTTGGTGTTGGGGTTGGGGTTAGGGTGAGGGTTGAGGTTGGGGTTAGGGTGAGGGTTGGGGTTGGGGTTGGGGTTAGGGTGAGGGTTGAGGTTGCGGTTAGGGGTAGGGTTGGGGTTAGGGTGAGGGTTGAGGTTGGGGTTGGGGTTAGGGTTGGGGTTGGGGTTAGGGTGAGGGTTGGGGTTGGGGTTTGGGTTGGGGTTGGGGTTGGGGTTAGGGTGATGTTTGAGGTTTGGGTTGGGGTTGGGGTTGGGGTTGGGGTTGGGGTTAGGGTGAGGGTTGAGGTTGGGGTTGGGGTTAGGGGTTGGGTTGGGGTTAGGGGTAGGGTTGGAGTTGGGGTTGGGGTTGGAGTTGGGATTGCAGTTAGGGTGAGGGTTGGGGTTGGGGTTGGGGTTGGGGTTAGGGTTAGGGTTCAGGTTAGTCAAGGCTGTGGGATGGGAACGACTGGTTTCATACAGTGGTTAATTTGGTGGCTTGATGACTGTGCTGAGCTGGTTAGTTCCCAGCCTCTATCCATTCCAATGCTGCTGTTTGGGAGATGCAGCTGGTCTCTAGTTTCACCACAGTCTATGGTACCCTATACGTGATAGACAGTAATTCTAATAAAAAAACAACAACAACATTTATATCTTGATATAAAAATCATTGCACAATATATGTGAATAAGATATGCTATTTAAAAGTGAATTGTACCCTAGACAAGGCCACCCAGAAACACAGTAAACATCCACTGGTAAAGACAGGGCTTTTAAAAGGAAACAAATATTCTGTTCTTTGTTTTCCTAAAGTGACATTTATCACTTTCCTAAAGTGACATTTAGTTGCTGAAAATGTCCAGAAGAAGTTGCAGTAGCTGCTCAATAGAAGCTGTCAGGGAAAAGTACTGTACTGTAAGTTTGCCTTTAGTTGACACACTTCTGTTCTAGTTAATGCTGCCCCCTGCTGGTGAAATAAAAAAAAAACAACGGGCTATATGCAATATGATCTACCTGTGCAAAAAGCTGTGAACCCTGCATTGCTCTCCTGTTGGTCCATGCTAAGCACCCACCAGTTCACATGCTGCACTACTATTTAAAGAGGTTCTGTTGTAGCAGCAACAGCCTGGGTCTCTCACTCCCTCTGTCACTCTAACACTTCCCCAGCTCTCCTGAAATTACCCTTGATCGCTCCATCTCTCTCTCACTCTGTCTCTCTCACCCTAACACTTCCCCAGCTCTCCTGAAATTACCCTTGATCGCTCCATCTCTCTCTCACTCTGTCTCTCTCACCCTAACACTTCCCCAGCTCTCCTGAAATTACCCTTGATCACTCCATCTCTCTCTCACTCTGTCTCTCTCACCCTAACACTTCCCCAGCTCTCCTGAAATTACCCTTGATCACCATCTCTCTCTCACTCTGTCTCTCTCACCCTAACACTTCCCCAGCTCTCCTGAAATTACCCTTGATCACCATCTCTCTCTCACTCTGTCTCTCTCACCCTAACACTTCCCCAGCTCTCCTGTCTCTCTCTGTCTCCATCTCTCTCTTGCTCTTTATCTCTCATTCTCGCTCTGTCTCTCTCTCTTTGCGCTCCATCTCTCTCTCTCTCTCTTGCTCCATCTCTCTCTCTCTCTCTCTCTCTCTCTCTCTCTCACTTCATCTCTCGCTTGTGTTGATGTTGGCATGTTCCTTCTATAAATACCAGAACTAGTGAAAAAACACTAAACATCGATTTCCTACCCATCTGGGCCTCTGCCTGAAGCTCAGCAAATTCAGCCGTTAAAATCAGGAGTGTTTTTATGAAGGGCAGGCGTCTTTCATAAATACAACAGCAGCCTGCCTCTATTAAAAGGTTACCACGGTACGTTTGCAGTTTTCACCCATGATTTTCCCATGGATATGCTATGTATTTACCATAGTTTACTATGTTTTTTTTTTTTTTAAATCAGCTTTACCATACCTCTCTGGGCTTTACAATGCTTCCCTATGCTTTACCATTTTACACCGTGCTGTGCTTTTACTGTGAGAACCATTTATAAGGGTTAGTTTACTGTGGTTTGTTTTTTATAATATGTTTTAACATACCTTGCTATTCTTTACAATGCTTACCTATGCTTTGCCGTGATTTCACTGTGCTTTATTACACTTTCCTGTGCTTTTGCTATGGGAAATGTTTATATGTGAATAACCCTAAAGTAAAAAAAAAATAAAAAAATGTGACTACATTTTCAGGGAATGTGTCCTACCCTGTATCTATCTGGTTGTTATCCTATTATACGTGCTCTTAGTCATCTCTTCTAACTATTTCAGCATGACATTTGCTATGTTTAGTAAAGTCACCAGCATATTGTATCTTCAGGACAGTCAGCTGAAATTTCTACAAAAACTACAAAACTGACCACTAGGGGTGTGCACCAGTGATTTCTTCCCCCTGAATCAGTGAGTGTGTGAAGTACTTTCCGTGTAGCGTGCACTATAAAAAGGTATGGCTGACAATCCTCATTGTAAACCTCTCTAAGGAGAATGAATCACAGTGACATGAAGGAGATTGAATCCTCATTGTAAACCTCTCTAAGGAGAATGAATCACAGTGACATGGAGAAGATTGAATCCTCATTGTAAACCTCTCTAAGGAGAATGAATCACACTGACATGAAGGAGATTGAATCCTCATTGTAAACCTCTCTAAGGAGAATGAATCACACTGACATGAAGGAGATTGAATCCTCATTGTAAACCTCTCTAAGGAGAATGAATCACAGTGACATGAAGAAGATTGAATCCTCATTGTAAACCTCTCTAAGGAGAATGAATCACACTGACATGAAGTAGATTGAATCCTCATTGTAAACCTCTCTAAGGAGAATGAATCACACTGACATGAAGGAGATTGAATCCTCATTGTAAACCTCTCTAAGGAGAATGAATCACAGTGACATGAAGGAGATTGAATCCTCATTGTAAACCTCTCTAAGGATAATGAATCACAGTGACATGAAGGAGATTGAATCCTCATTGTAAACCTCTCTAAGGAGAATGAATCACAGTGACATGAAGGAGATTGAATCCTCATTGTAAACCTCTCTAAGGAGAATGAATCACAGTGACATGAAGGAGATTGAATCCTCATTGTAAACCTCTCTAAGGAGAATGAATCACAGTGACATGAAGGAGATTGAATCCTCATTGTAAACCTCTCTAAGGAGAATGAATCACAGTGACATGAAGGAGATTGAATCCTCATTGTAAACCTCTCTAAGGAGAATGAATCACAGTGACATGAAGGAGATTGAATCCTCATTGTAAACCTCTCTAAGGAGAATGAATCACAGTGACATGAAGGAGATTGAATCCTCATTGTAAACCTCTCTAAGGAGAATGAATCACAGTGACATGAAGGAGATTGAATCCTCATTGTAAACCTCTCTAAGGAGAATGAATCACAGTGACATGAAGGAGATTGAATCCTCATTGTAAACCTCTCTAAGGAGAATGAATCACAGTGACATGAAGGAGATTGAATCCTCATTGTAAACCTCTCTAAGGAGAATGAATCACAGTGACATGAAGGAGATTGAATCCTCATTGTAAACCTCTCTAAGGAGAATGAATCACAGTGACATGAAGGAGATTGAATCCTCATTGTAAACCTCTCTAAGGAGAATGAATCACACTGACATGAAGGAGATTGAATCCTCATTGTAAACCTCTCTAAGGAGAATGAATCACAGTGACATGAAGGAGATTGAATCCTCATTGTAAACCTCTCTAAGGAGAATGAATCACAGTGACATGAAGGAGATTGAATCCTCATTGTAAACCTCTCTAAGGAGAATGAATCACAGTGACATGGAGAAGATTGAATCCTCATTGTAAACCTCTCTAAGGAGAATGAATCACAGTGACATGAAGGAGATTGAATCCTCATTGTAAACCTCTCTAAGGAGAATGAATCACAGTGACATGGAGAAGATTGAATCTTCATTGTAAACCTCTCTAAGGAGAATGAATCACAGTGACATGAAGGAGATTGAATCTTCATTGTAAACCTCTCTAAGGAGAATGAATCACAGTGACATGGAGAAGATTGAATCTTCATTGTAAACCTCTCTAAGGAGAATGAATCACAGTGACATGAAGGAGATTGAATCTGAACAGCACGAGGCTTCAGTTTTAAAAGGAGTAGCCTGTCGATGATCTTGCTGAGATTTTGTAAATATATATTCATCATAAAAGAAATGAAAACGTGGAGATTCTGATGACTATTGGGTGTACTCCTGGTGGGATCTCCTGAGGCATTTTAAACAGCTGCTGTGAGAGGGTATCTTCCCTGAAAGAAGCCAGGCTTCAGCAAATTAGGTCTGGATAAAAATTTTAAAAAATCAGCGATGCTCTCTTACCGTGGAGCAGGGATGCCAGGACTTGGGTTAGCTGACAGAGACTGTTATTTGGCCCGCGTTTTTGGCCCCCGTTTTGATGGTACTAATATTTATTTCCTTTTGGCTAACCAGACTCGGTTTTTAATGTTAAGGAACAGTAACCCATTCTGAGCAGAGGTTTCCAGGTGTGGTTTTGGCATTCTTAGGCTGCCCCTGTTTCTAAACTGTCTGATCTGTGTACAGTATATACAAGGCTTCCCAGCCCAGTTCTGTCAGTCTCCCATCTCTCACGGGCTCGATTGAAATCAGTCTGTTGTCTGTTGAAAGCACTTCATAAATCTGCAGCTGATTTGTTCTTCTGTTGATAGATAGTGAGCTCAATCTAATTCTCTGGAGTAACACCGCGGGAAAGAGGAGAAGTTGTGCTTTATAGCCTCTATTAAATGGCTATTATACGTATTGATATTTGGCTGTCTTGCCACACAGTAAAGTATTGCCTTTTCCCTTTCAATGGAAGAAAAAGAATCAGAATGGTGTTGGGTGGGGTAAGTAGGCATTGCATAAAATACAGAACATACTTCATCACACAGCGCTATCAGAAAGAGAACTTCAACCCGCAGGACTGAGACCATTTCCCTCGTGTCTCGCATAACGCCTGTTCCATAGGTAAGGACAAAAGTAAAGAAAATGTGTTACACAGAATACTCCACAGAATACTCAGCTTACAGTCTGTAGCCAAGCAGCCTCCAGAACTGTAGAATTCACCATCGCTGTGGGTGTGTTAAGTGAGCTGCTCACAACATTACTTAAGAACCCACTTAATGGCATGCTCAGTTCCGCTTCTCCTGAGCAGCTCAGAGCGTTGCAGAGCAGATCTCATCGGCGATCAGTGAGCAGAAGAATTCTCACTCTGAGCTGCTCAGTTACTCAACACAGCCAATAAGTCACTGCTTCTGTGGAACCTGCCGTCCCTAGAATGTGGTGTCACCAGAGCCTCCTCTTTATCTGTTCTGATCCCTCCCTTCACGTAACCATTCCCTATTCTTTATTCATACTCCCTTCCACACAATGGGCTTTGTGGTATCTTTCGTGTCTCTTCTCCCTGTATGACCGCAGCATCAATGGGCTTTGTGGTATCTTTCGTGTCTCTTCTCCCTGTATGACCGCAGCATCAATGGGCTTTGTGGTATCTTTCGTGTCTCTTCTCCCTGTATGACCGCAGCATCAATGGGCTTTGTGGTATCTTCTCACATTCCTTAACTGCTGGCATCATCTTTCTTCTTTTTAAAATATATTTATTTTACAATTTCCTCTGGTTTCATCTCATAGCTCCTAGATCTGGTGATCTTGCCATTGCAGTTCTGTACTCTTCAGAACCTCATTGGCCTGGGCTTTGTCTAGTTTGCTGCATAATCTCCAGCACTTAGTCTTATAGAGCTGTTCTAATACGGTAGAACATGGCCTCATTATATACAGAAATGGGGCATGTAATAATGTACAAATTTACCCCTGCCCCTCCCATACGAGAGCTAGGAGTAAACAGCACCCCTCATTGGTTTGTTAATGGTGGGCGATCAGGAGGGAGGTAAAGGTGTGACAGTGTGTGGAAAATGGGGAGGAATGGAAAGGGATTTTCCAAAGAGTAGCATGAAAGACGGAAAAAGAAAATACCTGAAGATCCTTTGACAGCAAAGCCCCCTACGATCCAGACCTTGTTCCACACTTCAGACACCGATGCCCTGCTAATAGGCTTGCAAGTGAATGCTGTTTGAATACTGCGAGAACAGCATGACCTGGACAGAGACCGGTGCTGATTCATCCTCCCCACAAAACAAGGAGACTGCTACATCCTGAGGGTGCTGATTCATCCTCCCCACAAAACAAGGAGACTGCTAGATCCTGAGGGCGCTGATTCATCCTCCCCTCAGAAAACAAGGAGACTGCTAGATCCTGAGGGTGCTGATTCATCCTCCCCACAAAACAAGGAGACTGCTAGATCCTGAGGGCGCTGATTCATCCTCCCCTCAGAAAACAAGGAGACTGCTAGATCCTGAGGGCGCTGATTCATCCTCCCCTCAGAAAACAAGGAGACTGCTAGATCCTGAGGGCGCTGATTCATCCTCCCCACAAAACAAGGAGACTGCTACATCCTGAGGGTGCTGATTCATCCTCCCCTCAGAAAACAAGGAGACTGCTACATCCTGAGGTGCTGATTCATCCTCCCTCAGAAAACAAGGAGACTGCTACATCCTGAGGGGCTGATTCATCCTCGCTGATTCATCCTCTCCTCAGAAAACAAGGAGACTGCTACATCCTGAGGGTGCTGATTCATCCTCCTCCTCAGAAAACAAGGAGACTGCTACATCCTGAGGGGCTGATTCATCCTCTCCTCAGAAAACAAGGAGACTGCTACATCCTGAGGGTGCTGATTCATCCTCTCCTCAGAAAACAAGGAGACTGCTACATCCTGAGGGGTGCTGATTCATCCACTCCTCCACGAAAACAAGGAGACTGCTACATCCTGAGGGCTGATTCATCCTCTCCTCAGAAAACAAGGAGACTGCTACATCCTGAGGGTGCTGATTCATCCTCCCCACAAAACAAGGAGACTGCTACATCCTGAGGGTGCTGATTCATCCTCCCCTCAGAAAACAAGGAGACTGCTACATCCTGAGGGCGCTGATTCATCCTCTCCTCAGAAAACAAGGAGACTGCTACATCCTGAGGGTGCTGATTCATCCTCCCCACAAAACAAGGAGACTGCTACATCCTGAGGGTGCTGATTCATCCTCCCCTCAGAAAACAAGGAGACTGCTACATCCTGAGGGCGCTGATTCATCCTCTCCTCAGAAAACAAGGAGACTGCTACATCCTGAGGGTGCTGATTCATCCTCCCCACAAAACAAGGAGACTGCTACATCCTGAGGGTGCTGATTCATCCTCTCCTCAGAAAACAAGGAGACTGCTACATCCTGAGGGTGCTGATTCATCCTCTCCTCAGAAAACAAGGAGACTGCTACATCCTGAGGGTGCTGATTCATCCTCTCCTCAGAAAACAAGGAGACTGCTACATCCTGAGGGCGCTGATTCATCCTCTCCTCAGAAAACAAGGAGACTGCTACATCCTGAGGGTGCTGATTCATCCTCCCCTCAGAAAACAAGGAGACTGCTACATCCTGAGGGTGCTGATTCATCCTCCCTCAGAAAACAAGGAGACTGCTACATCCTGAGGGTGCTGATTCATCCTCCCTCAGAAAACAAGGAGACTGCTACATCCTGAGGGTGCTGATTCATCCTCCCTCAGAAAACAAGGAGACTGCTACATCCTGAGGGTGCTGATTCATCCTCCCCACAAAACAAGGAGACTGCTACATCCTGAGGGTGCTGATTCATCCTCCTCACAAAACAAGGAGACTGCTACATCCTGAGGGTGCTGATTCATCCTCCCCTCAGAAAACAAGGAGACTGCTACATCCTGAGGGCGCTGATTCATCCTCTCCTCAGAAAACAAGGA
Organism: Acipenser oxyrinchus oxyrinchus; assembly: GCA_030684275.1. Taxonomy (NCBI): domain Eukaryota; kingdom Metazoa; phylum Chordata; class Actinopteri; order Acipenseriformes; family Acipenseridae; genus Acipenser; species Acipenser oxyrinchus. The sequence continues at coordinate 1,399,561 of CM060258.1, read as the reverse complement.
GACTGCTACATCCTGAGGGCGCTGATTCATCCTCCCCTCAGAAAACAAGGAGACTACTACATCCTGAGGGTGCTGATTCATCCTCTCCTCAGAAAACAAGGAGACTGCTACATCCTGAGGGTGCTGATTCATCCTCTCCTCAGAAAACAAGGAGACTGCTACATCCTGAGGGCGCTGATTCATCCTCTCCTCAGAAAACAAGGAGACTGCTACATCCTGAGGGTGCTGATTCATCCTCCCCTCAGCCAGAGAGTCTGTTCTGCCAACCTCAACAAAACAAGAAACCAGAGACCATGTGTCTGAACCAGCACAACTGCACAGCAAACAACACAGAATCAGAGCTCATTCTATTACCTACAATACAAACCCACTTAACCCCTCCTGGAGCATCAACCCTTTGAAGACCATCTCTAATGTAGAAAAATAAGGTAACACTTTACATGAAGTGTCTCTAAATACTGTGTATTTACATAGTAGTTACTTAGTAAATACATGTGTACTAAAACATTCTTACAATGTTATTATGCATAGTTACAATGTACTTAATGTGTGCATCGTTTTGCTTGATATATGTAAGTACTCAATTGTATCAGAAAAAGGTAAGGGTTAGGGCTAGATTTACAGTTAGGGTAAGGGCTAGATTTACAGTTAGGGTTAGGGTTAAGGATAGGGTTAGGGTGAGGGTTATGCTATATACAATTACACATTAAGTACATTGTAACTATGACTAATAACATTGTAATTATTGTAAGCACACAATTATTAATTAAGTAACTACAGTGTGTGTATAAACAGTGATTAAAGACCCTTAATGTAAAGTGATACCAATCATTTTATAATATATGTATTTAAAAAAAAAAAACAATGTTACTTGTTTGTGTTACTGATAAGAACAAGACAGTGGGGGTTAGGAGAGAAAGAGGATGGGGATGGACAGTGAGACAGAAATCTACTGAGAAAAGAGAAAGGGAGGAATCACTGAAAACAACCGGATTGGAGACTGTGGAGAGGTCAGAGAAACAAGAAGAGACAGTGGGAGAAGACAGGAGCGAGAGGGAGGGGGAGCGGAGCTGGCTTGTCTCGGGGAGCCAGTGACAGCCAGGAACAGGACTTGACATGGGAGCACAGGCTTCCCGGAGCGGAGATTGACAGATAGCAGGATACTGGGTTTCACTTCCAGCTGACAGAATGCACTTGACTGTCACTGCGCTCCTTTCCATCTTCTCTCGCCTCTCCTGGAGATGAAAAAGAAGAAAATATTGATTCAGTGTGAGCATCCAGCCTCAGGTCAAGCTGACTGGAGGAAAGGGGAGACTGCGGTGTGAGTGGGGGGCTGCAGTGGAGGAAAGGGAGAGGTGTACTCTAACAGGATGGAGGAGCTCCACGAGGTCTCTTTGGGTGAGTGGAGGTGGAGAGGGATCTAAAGAAGATATCTTCCAGGGAGGATTGGTATTGTAACGCACAAGGGGGCTCTAATTGAGAGGGGGGTGAATTTAACTGAGAGGTGGGTCTCTGATTGAGAAATGGTCTTTATTGGGGGGGTCTGTTAATAGTTCAGTGGGTGAGGGGACTTCAATACAAGGAAAGAACAGAAAAAGTGAATCTCTGTAGTCATCATCTTTGTCTGAAACACATCTATTATCATCTTTCATCTCTTATATTCTTTCTAAAGTTGTTTTCTTCCATCATTATTCACCCCGGTTTTCAATGTGTTTTTAACTCTTTTTTTAGTTCCTTCATTTGTCACTCCCTTTGTTCCCTTTTCCCTTTTCATGTTCCAATAATTTATTTTCTTCTTTCTTGTACATACTGTATAAGTGCTCCTGGATTAATAACATTGAGCCAGTTTGATAGAAATGCAATCTATCTGGCTGCTGCAGACAGTATACTATTACAACCATAGCTAGAATATTTGTTTATCTTAATATAGTGTATAGTCAGAGCATTTTCTTCATGTATATTTAATATGCAAAGTATGAACTGGAATATTCCAATAGAGCTTATGTTCTTAATAAATCCAGCAGAAGTATGTGCCAAGAACATTAAGGATGAGGAATCATATCTATTTATTTCAACCATGAGCTCTGGTTCTTATGAACATGAGTGGATCCTCCCTGCCAACCTGTCATTCTTGAAATGTTTTCAAAGATTCATTTATATGAGGCTGCTTCATGGTCAGAGACTAGGGAAAGCATTTTGAAAGAAGGTGTTTGATGTTCCCAGTGTACCATGTGGCACAGAGTTGGAATAAAAATGTCTTCATAAGTTCCTAATGAGAGGCTAAAAATAATAACCTCAGAGGGCCCAGGTATCTTTCAGTTTTACCAATTTATATTTAAAAATATATATATTTGACCTTCTGAATTAAGTAAGTAGCTTGGGACTGATATGTCCAAGAGCAATCCAGTGCCTGTTAACTATTTAAAAATCTCCACAAGGTGTAGGCACCTGGCTGAAAAGCTGGTTTAACTGCATGTACACTACTGCGCTCTCCACTCCCCTCCACTGACTACACAGTACATCGAACAGAGTGGAGTCTCAACATGGCAGCGGTTCGGACAGGTGTTCAGTGCTCACAATTCAAACACGAATGAATCCCAGCTCGCTATCACTATAAAAACCAGCTCGCCATTAAACACCCTCTTCCCCTGTCCATACAGAATACCCACGAGTCTGCTGCTTCCATGCAACCCCGAAATAAAAAAGAATAATAATATTTTGCAATGCAGAGATCTGGTTCATTGAATAAGAGCTATACAAAAAAGTGAGTACAAGTATGTTGTCTGAAGGGGAGTTTTAACAATGCTGTATTCTGTGTCAGTCTGTGCACTGATGAAATCAATGTGGAAAACAAACCCCAGAAGAACCATCCCAGCTCATTCTGAACCAGCACATGCTCCGAATTCATGCAAAGCAAACACTCACCAGAAGAACCGACCCAGAAGAACCACCCCAGCTCACTCTGAACCAGCACAGGCTCCGAATTCATACAAAGCAAACACTCACCAGAAGAACCGACCCAGAAGAACCACCCCAGCTCACTCTGAACCAGCACAGGCTCCTAATTCATACAAAGCAAACACTCACCAGAAGAACCGACCCAGAAGAACCACCCCAGCTCACTCTGAACCAGCACAGGCTCCGAATCCATGCAAAGCAAACACTCACCAGAAGAACCGACCCAGAAGAACCACCCCAGCTCACTGTGAACCAGCACAGGCTCCGAATTCATACAAAGCAAACACTCACCAGAAGAACCGACCCAGAAGAACCACCCCAGCTCACTCTGAACCAGCACAGGCTCCGAATCCATACAAAGCAAACACTCAAGCCAGGGCAGCTGGATCGCAGCCAGAAGGGTTGAAATGAGCTGGATCTTTTTAAATGCAAACCACTTTCAGGTGTGTTTATCTATCCATTAAAGCTATTGGACTGCCAGCTGCTTGGGGTGAACGCCATGCCTTTTCATGAAGTCTTGAAGGGTGACAGTCCTGAAATAAATCCTGCAATCGTTTCCCTGCCACTGCCCTAAATATCAAAGGTAGTGCATTTCATCCTGATCACTCTGCATTGCTGGTAAATGGATAGAATTATGGCAAAAAAGGTTTCCTGGTTGCTGAGCCTCTTGCTGATTAATTTGATCACACCGAGAAGAGCCTGCCACTTTGTCCAACAGTTTAAGATAAAACAAATAATAATAAACACTGGGCTTGAAGTGCAAAGAAAACTAATTAGAAAGAGGAAGAAAGAGCACTTTCCTATATAGGAACATAAGAATAGTTTGGGAATGAGAAAAGGCCATTCAGCCCATCAAGGCTCGTCCCTGAAGGCAATGCCCAGCCAAGGCCGTATGAAGCAGCAGGAGTCGTCATATGGTTACTGACTCATAAGTAGGTTAGTTTAGGGGGTAGTGATCCCAAGTAATGTATAGTGAGGATTACGTAGTGTAGCCGTTTCCTGGAGCGGGACTCTAGCGCTTGCCCTGTGTGGCACCTTTTATTTGGATTTTTTGTACAGCTTGCTGTATGTATCGCTGGTAACGTCACATGGCCCCTTTATTCATTTACTTTTGTATTAATAAATTCTGCGCCCCTGTGCTGGAGTTTCAACTCCACCTCCCATGTCTCTCTGTATTGCCTAAGCAGCGGTTACCCACACATGAGACACAAGAACCCTGTCACAGCCCTTGTTCTTCTCTATGCTAAATCTGAAGTAGTGTCTTGGGTTAACTGTATCTATATCATTTATGATTTTTAAGGCTTCAACCAAGTCCCCTTTTCCCTTCATTTTTTTTCTAGGCTGAAGAGATTGAATTATTTGAACCTGTCCTGGGATCAGCCTAGTTGCCCTTCTCTGTAGCTTCTCGAGTGCAGTGATGTCTTGTTTGTATCTAGTATTGCTGTGTATTAAAGGTGTTCTTGGCAGTCATCGATAATTGGAGCTTGATTGTGACTCAAGCCTACCAGCAAATACTTCTTCAGTTTTGACTGTTATTCTGAACGTCTATGTGATCTCTACCATAACACCGCTCTGTCTGCTAAGCAAGTGTGTCTTACATAGAGCACAGAGTCTTGCCTAATTTAGAACATCCATTTCCTTTTTGAAGTCTTGTCAAGGCTGCCAAGATCCATATGATTTGTGGCAGTGTTTAAATTCTTGGCAGGGTTGTTTTGTTGTCATCATATTTTTCTCAAAGACATTTGAGCTAAATTGTTCTGAAATGTCATTTATCTATCTGTCTGAAGCTCAAACAGTTGTGACTTGTAATACTCAGGTTATACTATAATAAACAAAGCAAAGCAGACAGGAGTCCTGGTTAATTTCTTCTCCAGTGTCTACAGTGCATCACACTAATGAAGGGATTAGCCACACGTCTAAATCATTTCTTAGTTTAACCTCAGTTTATGATTGATTGTTAATGACCTGTACTAAAGCTGAACACCTGTTGATATTGTGTATATATAAATGGAAATAAGACTCATATTTCATAGCAGTGTCACTCATTCCAGGTTTTAATACAATCTTGATTAGCCAGAGTGTATAGGTAAGCTCAGGTGTGTCTTATTACACTCCTAGAAAAACCAGGAATGGATCAAACTGTTAAGCAATCCTGTGGCTTATATAGGCCACCAAACCATGGGTCTGCAAATTTTGAAATAACATTAAAACATAATAGTACAGAAATAGTAAAAAAAATACACTGGATATGAACTGAAACATTAAACAAATTCAATAATCTAATTTAGCCTTAATTTTTCTTTTCTTTTTTTTCTATGTGAATTGTTTTTTAATGCCATAGTCAACATGGTTAATTATTTTTTTTATTCTTTGGCAAAGCTCTCTGTGCAAATAAAAGGCAACCAAGTCCTCCTAATTGCCAAAAGAAACAAAGGCCACCTTGTTAGGGGCAGCTGCAGTCTACAGACTTGCACTTTCCAAGAAGAGAGAAATGTTAGACTTATTTATCCAAGTCATCTGGGGCTTCAAGGCCAGGCACATCTGCTCTTTATTGGCCCTCCTACAGCTCCTGGTCGGCCCATCATATCCTTCAAGAAAATGGACCCAGTGCAGAGTCCCACTTTAACAATAGAATGAGCAGAGAGATCTCTGCTTGAAACTGAAGCATTCACCACTATCCTCTGTGCAGAGATTCTGAAACCCTGACACTATCCCAAAATTATTACATGGTGCTCAGAAAATGATGAATATAGAATTTACTGGGCAGGACCAGAAGGGTGAGAAAGAGCAACCATTGAGAAGGTTAATTGAAGCGCTTTGAAAAGGAGACAAACAAAGCTAAATCCATCCCTCAACACTCAAACCATATAAAGTGGACAACTGCTTCTGTGCCTTCCATGTCATGATGAAGGCTTCAGCCAAAGACCATGGGATGGGCTGTGAAGTACAGGCTAGACAAAGAGATGGAATAGACAAGACCTGAGAATTATACATGTGCACATTGTTTATCACAGCTTGCTCTGCCTTCAACAGCATACACCAAACCAGTGTACAGTCCAGCTCTATTAACCAAGATTGCTCCACTGTCATTTCTATCTAGAGCATCTGCAGAGGAATGTCCTTGTGCTGGTAATGCAAGTAACCTCTTCTAAAATGTTTTAGTCCTCTGAGACAAGACCAAAGCTCCATAGCTTGGCTTGGCTGCAGCTCCAGGTTCACCCTGGTCACTGAAGAAAGAGCTCAGTGGATGGATCTGAGATGAAGATGCGACCGAGGATTATGAAAATGTGAATAGAGCTGTGACTAACAATGCTCTCCAGTGACTAAAACAGTGTGACGCTGCAGGGTTTAGGGAGGTTGTGGGGTATTCAAGATAAACATCACAAAACTCTATGAAACTAATGATACTGTATATGCCTCTTACAGTAGACGTGTACAAATACTTACAACTTACAACTTCTGATTCAACTTAGAAACTGTGATATTTAAAGTAGGTTTGTATTGAAAGGATCAACAAAGCTGAGTTTGAGTTTTGAATGTTTAGAGGCCTGCGTATAACCCAATGGGGTTTATGTGAACTCTACTCAGTTGACAGGTATTGGACATGCACCAGTGAGAATAACCAGGGTCTGCACCTTTGTATGAACTCACTGTGTGCGAGTGGCTGGCATTTCAACTAACTGGACAAGTTGGGGTTTTCACCACAAAGACTCAAAACATTTGTTCTGTGATTAGTTGGCAACCCCTAAAAAACAATGCTTGTCAACAGCTTAAGAGTCACATTGGTGTTTGTTTTTAATGAACTGTTCCTGTATTAGCTTCAGCTGAGGTTGTAAGCAATGGCCTTAGCTGCAATGAAAAGTTATCCTAGTCCTGCTGTTACTGCAATCCCTTGATTTGCTATCCCTGAACCAGTTAAACTTTCAGATTGAGAGACCGCTCCTTTTCTCTTTCATTTCGTGATCTAGGACTTGTGTTATGATGTGTACTGTGTGCTACTGTATTGCAAGGCAAAGGTTTGTTTTCTTTCTCTCCGGTAATCGTGTTTGGACTGGACAGAGTCCTGTGTAAGAATTTGCAAAGTTTATGTGAACAGGTATATTCAGTAACCTCTCAATCATTAACTCTGCTGCACTAACAAAGAGTCTTCACTGCTTCCCAGGCCAGCACAGACTCCTGGTTAGGGGGCTAGTTCCTGTGGCTCTGGAACATGGGGGGTGGGGGTGGTGGTGGGGGGTGGTGGCACGGCCAGTGGCACGCAGCACTGCTTCAGATCTCTTCCATTTTAAACCAGCTGCTCAAACTGGAAAAGCAGCTTTTTATAATGGTGCCATTTTTAACAAATCTTTATGCATTCATAAAGTTGTGGTCACACTTTACATTAGTAAATACATGTGTAGGTACGCATAATTACAGTGTTATCATGCATAGTTTTTTGCACGATACATGTAAGTATACAATTGTATAAGAAAAGGGTTAAGATCAGGTTACCAGTTATGAAAAAAAAGATTTACACATTAAGTGCATTGTAACTATGCATAATAACATTGTAATGATGTGTAAGTACACATGTATTTACTAAGTAACTACTCTGTAAATACACAGTAATTAAAGACACTTAATGTAAAGTGTTTCCCAAAAAACTGTTTCCAATATCATCCTGCTGACCAGCACTTTCTCACCCTTGGACTCTCCCCCACCTGCCTCTCAATCAGCAGCAGACAGTCCTGCCCTTGTGTGGACAGGCAAGCATGCTGACTCCAGCCAGGTGTCTGACAAGAGAGCACACCCCTGTCACTCTGCAGCTTTCTGGGAGAGCTGAGCTGAGCTGAGCTGCTAAAATACAACCAAAAACTTTAATGCAAATCTGAAGTGTGGATAGCAGGACAGAGACACAGTTTGAAATCATTTGGAATTCACTGGCTGTGTTGGCATGGGGTCTATCTCTGTGCACATGAGATTTAAAGGGATACATACACTTGAATACTTCAGTCATTAAAGATTATAAATAGCAGGTGCTCCAGATATATAGGTGGTATTTGACACAGGTCTGACTGTGTGAGTTTTGACTTTTCCAGATTCATTTTAGAATGGATAATATTGACAGAAGCATTCCGTTTAGTGCAAATTAATTTAGCACAAATATAATTCAATTAAATTGATTATTTGGCCAGGGGATAGACTCCATAAGGGCAGTGCATCACACAACACTGCCCATCACCTATGCTTTACCATGTTTTCCCTATGCCTTATTAGACCTTGCTATGCTTTTACTACAGTAACGTGATTCACATACCAAGGATGGTCTGGCAAAGAGTAACCAGATAAAATTCACATTAGCTGTCTGACCATTAAAGCAGTGCTTCTATAGCAGGAAATCCAAGTGTTGCACTTGCTTAAAAACTACAGGGCTTACAGGCTGTAGATCGCAAACAAAAACATGTATACTAATGTTCAAAATGATTCAGAGCTAACATTATCTGTGCCGTGAATTTCTATGAGTGAAAGAAATCGGGCTTATGTAACAATTATCATTTGTGGTGAGTGGGTGTTCTTGAAACGGAATCTCTGGAATGAAAACAAGTCCAGTTCATTTAGAAACAACTGAAGAAAAACACATTTACTTCAAAGATGCAGTGATTTACTGTATGATTTTCAGGCAGTGTTGTTCTAATGTGAAAGCATTAAAGTTTGAATACGATGTCTCTTTATGAAAGCAAATAAAATGGAGACAGCTATAGAATCACACACAAATAAAGAAAAATAATGAATACAATACAGCAGCTAGGAGATTCATTCCAAGCTCTGCAGTCGAGAGGAAAGTACGTGATCCATGCAAGTGAGTTGATAAAGCTCTTAACTGTTTTATCTGTACAGTGGTTAAGACTCACTTCGGAGTTGATACAATGTAATGCTCTGTAGAGCAGATTCAGTAACAATGCATCCTCTAAGACTGATCTTGTGATCTGCAGACTTGAAGTTGAAGTGGCATTTCAATGAGCTGGAACGGCCTGCGTCCACAGCCTGCCCTGGCACTGTGTGGTATGTGAGATGGTATCTTGACTGTGGATAGAAAGCGTGCTGTTGACTGCACTGCAGACAGTGAGGAATGCACAGTTTAGTGGTTTGTAGGGTGAGAGAGAGAGCTTTTTGATGGGAATAATAATTACCCCCCATTGTTTTTATTTATAGTTTGATTGTTACTTTGATCTGAAGAATATATAAGTATATTAGCAATGAAAAGTTTAACCTCATAATGATAAGGATAAAAATAGAGCTTTAAAAGAAGTTCAAAGTTCAAGTTGATGTTTTAACTTAAATCAAACCCCCAGTTACAGTGCTGTATGTATTTTGTCAGTCTCTGTAGATTACAATGTACTTCTGTTAACAGGACTGTTGCATTGTGGTTAAAATGCTTGCTTGTGGTGTGGGGTCGACTCAGTGCCCAGTGCCTGCCTCCACCCACTTCCACCATGTTTCTCACATACTTTATATTTTGCATTTTAAATTCTTTACAATCCATGTTTAGTGTCCTTGTTCAAAAAAGTGAACCCTTATGCTCTGATCGTATGTGTCTGTCTGTCTGTCTGTCACAGTCTTCATGGTGAACACCAACACAAAACTTTCTTACAAACTTTTATGCCTTGGTGTGGCAGAACAAGAGCTCTGCCTGTAAATTGTGGGGGTGTCTTTGTGTGTTTTGGTGGTGGTTGGCAGAGATGGGGTTAATTCCTGCCCCTGCCAAAAAAAACATTCCTGTATTTTTATTTAAAAACCCACTGTGCTAGTGACAGACTTGGGCGAGGGATTTTCTGTTTCATTTTGTGTTCATCACTTGTTTTTGTTTAACCTTTTTGTTTTGGCTCGGTGAGCTGTGTTTCTGTTTATAATTTGATTTTGGAAGAATAAACTTACAGTTCTTCAATCCTGAGTCTCCTTCCTGCCTCCTGGCCACCATAGACCCCCAGCCACTCTACCACACTCTGCTGTTCTTTTAAATTCTATAAGGAAGCTGCCCCCGAGCAGAGAGAAGTGGAGGCCTCAGTAAGGCAGTGTGCAATGGGGCATGGCTCTGTTAGCATGAGGGCGATGGGAGAGCTTATCAAAAGAGAAAGCGCCACAATGTGCTGTAGATCAGCATGAAAGCAGGGGAATTGTCTTATAAATAAGGGCATGCTTGGCTTCCAAACCATTCCTTACCCAGTGCTGCTATCTCAACTCTATCGCTCAAGAGAAATATACTGTGCGCTCGTGCCGGGAGACACAGGCCAGCCTTTATGCTTTTCCTTATCTGTGCGGACAATCTACGCCTTGGAATGCTCTTTCCTTCTCTCCGAGAGCTGATAAATAACAAGCGACTGCGAGTCTGCCGAGGTGCCACGCCTCGAGGGGCAGCACTGCTCTTACTGAGGCTCACAGACAGTCACAGAGACTAGAACAATATAATCTTCCTTCAAGCAGGACTTGATGTAAAAACAACCATTAGAAATGAATGTTTTATTAAAGCACATTGTCTCTTAAGCATTTAGCGTCTAGCATTTTTAGTGTTACAAACTGTACTTTGTTCATTGACTAGATTGTATGCTGCAACCCATTTTTATGCCAAAAGTTTTCCTAAGCACTGGGTTACTACATGCAGCTGACTGAGTGAGCAACACCTGTCGGGCTTTGCTGAAGTAGGCTGCTCAAAGCTCAGTGATGTCATCTAGTGGAGTGGTCCAGTTATTGCTGCTAGAGTGGGTCAGCCTAACTGTAAGATTACCACTTAAAGGCTTGTGCAAAAGTGAAGAGTTGAGAGACTGTTATTCACTGAGTCTGTTTTTTTTTGTATTTTTGTAGCGTCAGGTGTTTTGTTTTGTTTTTCTTTAACAGACTCCCCTTATGAATGTTGACATGGAAAGGTAAGCCTGCATGCTTCACAGCCCTCCCTCCCCTGTTTGCTCTTATCACAAAGCATCAGAGCTAAATGAAGGAGACTTTAGACACATTGCAGATAATCCTCCAGAGAATCCCCAAGGAGGTTTCGAATGACTCGATGGGAATGAGGAGCGATTCCAGGGAAGTGCCTCAGACCTGGGCTAGACGTTCCCTTTAAATTAGAGAATTATTGGAGATCATCCCAGCCAATCAGATATACTGGCAGCTCTGCAGGGCCTTGCTATTCTGAACAGCGGAGCTCTCACTAAACATCAACGGCTTCATCGTCACGCACTGGAACAGGATCCAGAACCAAACTCATTCAACCATCTGCTGCAGGACGGGCATCCAAAACTGCACATAAAGAAAGAAGAAAATACATCTAAACTATAGAAATGCCCATAAAACTTTGAAATAAGTGTGCATTTATTAAGCCTCAGAACCCTGATTAGAGTATCGGTACTGTCAAAGGTGCATTTCCCAGGCTGGGCTGCCCAATAGTCCCCATGCTGAATAAAAAAGTTACTGCCCGCTTCCCTGACAGGCTTCCAAAAACGACCTCTTCTCTATTGCTATGGACCTGCTACTGGCAGCACAGCAAGGCGAACGCATTTCCAGTGAGTGCCTAAAGCAAAGAATGTCTGGCATCTCTCCCTCTATGTTTTGCGCAACCTTGCAGATGGTTTTATTCTTTTAGCCTACATCCGTTTCAGCTTGCTAAACCGAAGACCTGGTTAAAAAAAAAACAACAACATGTTTTCCACTTGGCATCAGGGCAGTCTTTCTGAGCTGGAAAGCTGCTAAACATACCTGTGGCAGGGTGCCCTGCCCCTGTGTGTATCTTGTGTTATATGTTGCGTGTGGTGTGTTAATGTTGATGTATAGGTATTGGTGCACGGGATATAAATGCGTCTGTGTAGCACGAGTGATTTCAAATATATAGTTGTATTTAGGCACGGGGATTGCACAATTACTTCACGTGCAGATAAAGTATTGTAATGGATCTCGTTGACCTTTAAGTATTCCATTAGAACTGTGAATAGACACACTTGTTTAGTTAGTGCAATGCAGTCTGTTGGCAGGTGCCGGCGATTGCACTTTGACTGCCCAGAGAACCGGTGCTTAACACGGGGCGTCTGGACCGAGGATAGGCAGCTCTGAGTGAGCACCAGGATTCTTTGATTCTGAAATCAGGGAAGTGTTCTTTTAAACTGATATATTATTCTATTGTGTTTTCTACCTTGTAATCTGGGTGTTTTATCGGTCTTAACCGCACTTAAACTCAAGATTGATACCCCGTATTTAAATCATGTGTGGATCTGTAAGGGACAGACATGCTCCCTCTAACCTTTGGTGGGGGGTTGTTTCTGTGTGTGACTTTGCGGTGATATATAAATATTGTTTATCTGTTAGCAGTTATTTGATAACTTGTGGTTCATTGAGACACTTTGTTGAATCTGAGGCACAGCCATGGCCGTCCGTGACAATACCCCAACAATGACTGCCTCCCCTTGATTTGTAAGTAACGGATGCTGACGCTTGAGCGCACTTCAAATCCATGGAGCCATTTGAAAAACCATCGGCAGGGCAATTATGTGGTTAAACGTTCCTTCTTAAAGCAAATCTCATAAGGAAGAGTCTGACTTGGTAACCCCCCCACCCCCCGGTCAGTCAGTCAGTCACTCTCAGTCAATCAATCTTTATTTTATATGGCGCCTTTCATAGTGGACCACCACTCACTCACTAAATCACACTCACTCGCAGGAACGCACACCCTTAACTATACACACACATGCACGTGATGGGGGGTATTACTGTTTGCATTAGGACCTGCAAAAGAAACCCACGATATTTTTAGTATTAACGCATTGATGACGCTTTAATTGAATTGGACATTATACAGCATGCATAGCACCTTCAAAAAGGCAATATCGGGACTTTGTGCGTAATCCGTCATGATCACGTGACATATCCTGCTTGAGTGGGTATATACAGTATATATATATATATATATATATATATATATATATATATATATATATATATATATATATATATATACAGTATATGTTGTAATAGCTTTTGTTACAGGCCAAAAGTAATTGCAAGTTCTGCATTTCATGTGCATGTCTGAGACGCGATTAACACTTTGACTGCAATTATTGAGATCTATTAAAGAATGTTTTTTTTGCAGCATTATTGTAACCCATGTTATGGCAGCACATTTAACACCAATGTTATGAATGCTATGCATGTAATATCAACAAACACTGGATACCAGCTGTCCTGAAATCAGCAGAAGTGAACAGAAGCTGTTTGTGAATTCCAGATCTGCATGCGGCAAACTGTTAACAGATCTATTAAATAAACAAATGACAGGCTCTATCTGAGTCTATCCAAACACTGTCTGAGTACCTGCACACTGATTCTGGCTTGCACTGTGGCTGCTCTCTCGGAGAAACATGCCTTCATTGTCTCTCTTACCCTGAAGAAGTTAAGGGGGTAAGACTCTTGAAAAAGGTGAGTGAATCTCAGCCTCAGTGCATGTGCAATTATCCCAGCATAATGACACACTGGTGCCCCACTGATCTGTTATACCGTCATCCTTCGCTATAACTGATGTAATTGTGGTTATCCTTTAATGAGGGTAATCAGAAAACAACACGCCAAAGGAATCCATGTGATGTTAATTTGTTCCTAATAACAGTGAAGCAGTAAAAGATACTGGATACAGTGGGTGGGATGGGTGCCCCTTTTACCACACAACCATAAACATCATTATTACAAATAAAGAAGCCAGAGTTGGCTGCAGTTCCTGTGTGATTAATTCTTTGGTAAGGTTTTGATCTTTTTTTTGTAGACTGGAGGAAGTTTTTTATATCATAATTGTTTTGCTTTGTTTTGTTTCACAATATTTCCTGGTTTCAGCCACAGAGACAAATACTGCAGAAGATTTTAGTGTTCCCTTTATATCCCTAATCTGGTCCAGCCATTGTCAGTAGAAAGGATTGAGTGTGGCAGGTACCGGATTCAAATCTAGCTCTTATGAAACATTGTTCACTATATTCCCTTTGCAGTTTTAGATATCCATCTCTAACAATGAACTTGGTACATTGCTGTCTAATATAATCATTATTTCAGAGCTGGTGAATGTCTCTAGTAATTCTATGTGTCTCTCTGTCTACCTCCTTGTACATCTTTCTGGTAGGTGCAGCTTACTCAAGACCAGCATTGAGTGTTTGGGTTATTGTGCAAACTGAGCATCATCAGAGCAGACCTCTTTAGGATGGAAGCGGCTGTTCCTTCTACTCTTGAAATATGGGCCCAGCCGACCAACAAAATCAGCAAGCACCACTTGCAAAACCCACAACCCAAAAAGAGGAGACTGTGGTTTTCATTTCCAGGAGAAACCTTCATAACCTTTTTCTCGCCTAACTTTTATTCGTATGGCCACCAATGCTGGTTATCTCACTCTCCAGAATTCTTTGTAGATTGAACAGTGCACACAGCATTGCCTCCTACTGGAATGACTCTGAAACGGCACAGAATCTTTAGTGCACAATGCACTTGGCCAGCATCCAGATCAGCAGGGTAGATTCGGCAGCACCAGGGTAACTCTGCTACCCCAGTGCCACTCTCACCAGCGCAATGACTCCGGTGTTTTATCAGCTTGTCTCCCAGATAATGAATGTGTTTCCTCTGAATCTCAATGACACTGGCCCCCTCCCCAGGGCCCTGCTGCTCCCCAGATGAGGCTTGCAGTGGGTTGGTACTCTGGGGTGTTTCAGTGAGCTGACCTGCAGTTCTAAGTTCCGATGTGTTGCAGTGGGGTGTTTCAGTGAGCTGACCTGCAGTTCTAAGGTCTGATGTGTTGCAGTGGGGTGTTTCAGTGAGCTGACCTGCAGTTCTAAGGTCTGATGTGTTGCAGTGGGGTGTTTCAGTGAGCTGACCTGCAGTTCTAAGGTCTGATGTGTTGCAGTGGGGTGTTTCAGTGAGCTGACCTGCAGTTCTAAGGTCTGATGTGTTGCAGTGGGGTGTTTCAGTGAGCTGACCTGCAGTTCTAAGGTCTGATGTGTTGCAGTGGGGTGTTTCAGTGAGCTGACCTGCAGTTCTAAGGTCTGATGTGTTGCAGTGGGGTGTTTCAGTGAGCTGACCTGCAGTTCTAAGGTCTGATGTGTTGCAGTGGGGTGTTTCAGTGAGCTGACCTGCAGTTCTAAGGTCTGATGTGTTGCAGTGGGGTGTTTCAGTGAGCTGACCTGCAGTTCTAAGGTCTGATGTGTTGCAGTGGGGTGTTTCAGTGAGCTGACCTGCAGTTCTAAGGTCTGATGTGTTGCAGTGGGGTGTTTCAGTGAGCTGACCTGCAGTTCTAAGGTCTGATGTGTTGCAGTGGGGTGTTTCAGTGAGCTGACCTGCAGTTCTAAGGTCTGATGTGTTGCAGTGGGGTGTTTCAGTGAGCTGACCTGCAGTTCTAAGGTCTGATGTGTTGCAGTGGGGTGTTTCAGTGAGCTGACCTGCAGTTCTAAGGTCTGATGTGTTGCAGTGGGGTGTTTCAGTGAGCTGACCTGCAGTTCTAAGGTCTGATGTGTTGCAGTGGGGTGTTTCAGTGAGCTGACCTGCAGTTCTAAGGTCTGATGTGTTGCAGTGGGGTGTTTCAGTGAGCTGACCTGCAGTTCTAAGGTCTGATGTGTTGCAGTGGGGTGTTTCAGTGAGCTGACCTGCAGTTCTAAGGTCTGATGTGTTGCAGTGGGGTGTTTCAGTGAGCTGACCTGCAGTTCTAAGGTCTGATGTGTTGCAGTGGGGTGTTTCAGTGAGCTGACCTGCAGTTCTAAGGTCTGATGTGTTGCAGTGGGGTGTTTCAGTGAGCTGACCTGCAGTTCTAAGGTCTGATGTGTTGCAGTGGGGTGTTTCAGTGAGCTGACCTGCAGTTCTAAGGTCTGATGTGTTGCAGTGGGGTGTTTCAGTGAGCTGACCTGCAGTTCTAAGGTCTGATGTGTTGCAGTGGGGTGTTTCAGTGAGCTGACCTGCAGTTCTAAGGTCTGATGTGTTGCAGTGGGGTGTTTCAGTGAGCTGACCTGCAGTTCTAAGTTCCAATGTGTTGCAGTGGGGTGTTTGGTTTTCCTTGGCACTGAGACCTGTTTGAGAGCACCGCTGGACTGGGGTTTTATTACCTCAATGTTTTCTCTCCTGTTTAGCTGAATTTTCTTTTTTTTGTCTCTACCATTGCTGTCATCACTTCCTACTGCTATTTACTGTTCCCAGTTGTAACCCATTGCAGTTAAACTGCAGTGTGCATGCAACATTCAAACAAGCAACATGTCACAATGGGGTGTGCCCGAGGTAAGAGCCTGAACCATACCACCTGGCTCACAGCTCTGTCAATGAGCCCATCTCTGTGGTTTTAGTGCCCTACAGTGTAGAATCTACTTGACAAGCAAGGGGATGGAGGTAACGTTTTAAGATTTATCATATGACTTTAACGTACCTTTTCATGTCATGCCCTGTTCGACGAACAGTAAGCATTAACATGTTTGAAGATATGGACTGACATTCAATTACCTATATCTGATACAATAGTCAGAGGTTGCACTGTGTATTGGAAGGGCAGAGGTTATCAGAGTGTTTAATGGTGTCACTAAAGCCAGGTTTCAGATTCAAGAAAGACAATGCTCATCCTCATCAGCATGTGATGGGTGATCTATAAACAAGGAGGGTATTGTTTACCATGGCCAGCATACTCTGCAGACCTCACTTCTACTGACCATCAATAGACTATGCTGTGAGGAGCCCTGGATAGCTGCTGTCCAGCTCCACAGAGTTGCGCTCAGTTGTGTGCAGGTGTATCTCTGTGGGCCAATATTCCAAAAGCATTCCGCAGCCTTGCTTCATGAGCTAATCAGCATGCACAGACAGTTAATCAGAATTCAGTTCTCATTGACCATCTGTGGCTCTATGCAAAGTGGAGACTCATGTTTGTTATAATCTCAAGTGAAACAGGTTGCAAACCATTCCCAAGGAATCAGCCCCCGAGAGGTTCAGTGCTGCAACAGATTAAAAGAAAATAAAAGAAAGCAAGGCTGCTATGTTTGAATACATTACTTTTCGTCATTCAGTATATACTGAAACTGTATATAAAACCTGCTATTATATGAAGATTAAATGCCAAACATGCTTGATGTTATCATCCGGAATAAAGTCATAATCTAGTGACATCACACAGTCTATTTTAGAAATCTAGTTTAATGTAAGTTGCAAGGGGCCCAGTGGGGAGCTGTTAAGAGACTAAAAACATAAGTTAATTAAGACAATAGTGTAACTGGCTGTTCTCCCTAAACAGAACAAGCTTCCCCCTCTTTGAAGTTATCCAAACACTGAGCTAATGCTTGGGATTACTCAGTGAACACTGCCCTGGAAATGAATTTCTCAATCCAGTCCTCCTGCCCTTGGCATTGGATCAGAGGGAGATGAGGATGGCGATGGCTTCAGCAATCTGAACCTTTTATTTTTAGGAAGTTAAGACGAACCCCCCTGATTTAAGACTTTCTTCTTGCTCCTTCCTTTCTGGTTTCGATTGGAGTTTTATTAAACGCCACGTGGGTAACATAAGCCAGCTGTGGGGAAACTGATAGCAGGCTTGGTTTGCTTTGAGGTCTGAGGTGCAGCAATGTGAAAAATGTACAGAAAATAAGGGTCTACAGAAAATGATATTCAGAGTGTAACTGTTCATATTTATAGTATTGTGCATTGTGTTTAAGATGCTTGCTTGCGATGTGCATGCTTGCCAGTTCGTGCCCAGCCTCCGCCCTGTTACAGGTGGTAGTTTTGAATAATAATGAACTGAAGAACACCTGCCTTAATGCTGCACTGGTGTGTCAGTGTATTTGAGGTGCTGCGTGTAATCTGCAAAAGGCAATAAAGTGCCTGCATAGTTTTGTAATTAGCCTGCAGTCTTTACCAGCTGCTCAGTTGATGTACAGAAGTACAGGCTACAGGCTTTACTGAAGGTAAAAAAGGGATTCTGCAGATTTGTATTTTTGGAAAAGATGTCTGATTAATATTATGTTATTATGTAAAAGAGAAAACAATCTTTTTAAGGATTAGTCTTCTGGCATCTATCCAGGGAGAGGGAGAGAAGCCAAAATCAACATAAAAACGTTGCAAAACAAAGTGCCCAGTTATTAACCAGGTGTAATATTTTGGTTTCCTTCAGCCAGGCCAAAGAAAACACAGGTAGTAAAGCCATGAATGAAACGGTTTAATTAATTTCCAGTCATAAGTCACCCTTTTATTAGCTGTGCTTAGAAGTTGTCACTTTTCTTGTTTGCTTAAAGAACACGTTTGTATTCACAGGACCATTGCCACACTGTGATTGGCTCAACAATCCGACTCAGGTTTCCAAACCAGGGGTATTCTGCTGGCTGCAGCTGCGTGACATGTACATCCAGGGCAAGTCTGTAATGAAGACGTGTCTGTACACCAGAGTGAGACACAATTCTAGAAGTGCTTGATTAACCTTTCCGATGGGGAATGGAAAGCACTACAATGTTAATTAACAAACTCCATTGACTGGAGGAAAAATTACAGCATTCATTAAAAACCCTGCCATGATTTATGTGTAATAATACACTGAAGAAAGCATGTGCAGGATTTCGCAAGGGATCACTGATCTGCAAATACTGTATTTATACATTATTGCTCCATAAAGTGCATTATGTTGTGATGCATGGGTTTCTGCCACTAACACAGTTCTGACATGTTTTGCAATTTTAAAGAAAAGATAGAAAAAAAATTCTCCTTTTTTATAGTCATAATTTATAGTTGTGGCTTTCTCCAGAAACATAGCTGTGTTATTAGCAGTCAGTGGATCTGCTCATATTCTTTGATTTCACATGCTTTATAAGACTGACTCACAGGCACTGTTAGACATGCAGCACACTTCAGAAACCATCTCAATGGCAGCAGATGCTCAATTCAATAGACCCCAGCTTGGATCAAACCCCATAAAACATCAAAAATAGCTGGGTAGTTAAAGGGGAACTTTATATCGCCTTCAAATATTCTATCTCTATTTAATCTATAGGAGGCTGTGTGGTCCAGTGGTTAAAGAAACAGGCTTGCAACCAGGAGGTCCCCAGTTCAAATCCCACCTCAGCCACTGACTCATTGTGTGACCCTGAGCAAGTCACTTAACCTCCTTGTGCTCCGTCTTTCGGGTGAGACGTAGTTGTAAGTGACTCTGCAGCTGATGCATAGTTCACACACCCTAGTCTCTGTAAGTTGCCTTGGATAAAGGCATCTGCTAAATAAACAAATAATAATAATAATCTCTGTCTGTTTAATACCATATTCTATGTGCTCTGTATAATTCTTTGTTGCTGCTTCTGCTTTGATCAATATTTACTAGGCACACCCGTACCCCTTTTCAATCACGAGATCTCTTTCTGAAAGGACTAAAAGCTGAATTTCTAAAAGGTAGGTAGTTTTAGTAATCTGTAATCGCAAGTGTGGCAGCAGTGAGTTAATAAAGAATCTCAATGCAAAACCAAGTCGAGCAAAATTACAGCGGCCCATTCCAGCGGTCGTTTTTCAAAGCGCCTCAAATTCAGCTTTTTAAAAATACTTTTTTTTTTGTATGTATTCTGGACAAATAGCTTCATGTGGGGGTTCAGTATGTGAGATCGTGCTCATCAATTAAAAAAAAGAAAAACATTATAAAAAGCAATGTATTACATATCACTTGATTCATCATGCAAACTGAGAAGGCATTTATTAAATCATTGTGTCCCTCAAATTAGCAGGCAAGCCTGTGTGGGGGAAGGCAGGCAGAAGTGTGGATTTGGGTTTGGGGTAACAATGGGGAGACTGTTCTAGTGTGCTGGCTGCTCACACTCACTGCTCGCTTGATCACATTTCAAAGACAGCCTGCCTCTCCACAGCTTTTTTTGGGAGTCTTTTAACTCCTTAGTAAAACACATTATGCTAAATCCCCGGGAAAGAAAACAAAGGCCTTGTTGATATACCGGTGATATACTGTGCGGTAGTGGTACAGTATATCAACAATCGTCTGTCTGCTGCCAAGCTTAATTACAGCCAGTTGAACCCAATTTATTTTTTCCTTGAATATTCAGTGGCTGTGATCTCGGGGGCCTGGACTGGAGAAATAACTTCCACGTGGGCAGAACAGACAGGTATTTAAAACAACCTTTATTAAAAACATATCTTGTATCTTTCGTTTGTTTCCCTAGGAAATTGACTGTTGTTTTTGGCATGTTTTCTACCCTGTCTCAATGCCATAGTGCCACAGTGGAGAGGAGGCTGAAGCAGCTGCAGACTCCAAGCACAGTAGTGTAGTCAATGCCATAGTGTCACAGTGGAGAGGAGGCTGAAGCAGTGTAGTCGAGGGTAAATGCAAGTAAACTGACTTTACCACTTGACAGAAAAAAGTGTTCACTCACTCTGACTCTCCTGTGATAAGCAAATCCTGGCTGTATTAAAGATTAAGCCAGGGCATATTCCAATTTATTGTAAAAAGTGACTTGAGCGCATTTTAATAATGCACAGAATCTCTTCTGGTTAACCTTTAACCCACAATTCTGCACCATGAGTGACATGCAAGTAATCTGCTAAGGGTATCTCTGCACACCCTGAGCACCTACCACTCACTGCCCGGCCTGAAACACCAAAAAGGTTAGTTTACCCACTTTTACCACTACACCCAGTCTGTGTCTATATCTGCAGTAAAGTACACTATCTCCTATACAACACCCTTCACTCAGCAGCCCAGCAAACCCATTCCCATGAGTAAATATATAAATCCACAGACTGTGCAATGAGACCTAGCTTGATCTGCTGGCACTGGCACTGCTGTATCACCCATCGCATCACTTCAGACACAATGATGGCCCCTCTCCGTCACACCTCCCTGCATCTCTGTACAGTCATGTGTTGCACAGACAGCTCTTCCTGTCCCCTTGTCTGCAGGTAGTGCCCCCATGAGCACAGCCTCCCTCACATCAGGGCTATTCGTTTTGGCACCCGCGACAGACACCTCGGAGTCAGCATCAAGAGGGATGCAATGCCCCCCTATCGAGGTCTCAGGCTCAAGATTGTACCTGTGATCCACACACCACGGCCCTTGCAAACCCATTAAAGACACCTCTATCACCGCAAACTAGATATCTCAGCCTGACCTGAACTGTGGTATTCGAACACTCTAAAAATAGCATCCCTCCTTGTGTACAGCAGCAGTCACAAGGATAATGTTACTTTGAGAAGGCATGTACGATATTCAGCATATCTTATCTTTCTTAACAGTAGATGAATACATGCTGTGTTTCTGAAGTGTCGGATGAAGGCATCTGACACAATGTTTATCTACTGGACTGAGCACTGTTGTATCTCTGTTTGTAGAAGTCAACACCATCACAAACTTGCAGTGATCTTTGGGGATGTTTTAAACACAGGTCCCTCTGGAAGGAGTCAAACAGTACAGCCTAGTAAGTGACTGTGAGCCGGACCCAGAATGGTTTTGGGCGTCTTTGATTAGGATGTCCTTTGACCTCGGGCTCACCCACCAAATCAGTGTAATCCATGAGAACTGGAGTTGGTCACCAGTTGGAGATCTTGGCTGGTGGGCCACATGGAGCTTTCCATTAGCCTTTGAGCTGCAATGGGTTGGGGAGGAATTACCCTGTTTCAGACACCACTACTGGTGAGAGACCCGCCAGGCTGACCCTCACACCCAGGGTTCAGCAGTAATGCTAATTCAGTAATGCTCCTGATTAAGTCTGGTGGGCAATAAAGCAGGAAATTGTCTTGACAGCAAGAATGGAGGTTGACCATTGATCTTCAGTGTCCTCTTGATTGGTCAAGGCAGCCGTGACAATTCAATTGACCATTTCCAATTGGGTATAAAAACAGATGTAAAATAGGATTACAAAAAATATATATATATATATTCTATACAGATGGAATAGAGGCCAGTTTGTCTCAATAGAAATGTAATTGTTAATGTAGAAAACTAGCATCTGAGTGCAGTAAAGAGTGTTTAAATGAGTTGCGCGCCTCAAATTAAGTAAATGAAGCCGCAGTCTTGATCAGACCCTGTGGAGATCTCAAAGGCAGAGGTAAAGATGCAAGCGGCTGAGGGGCTGTTAAAGAGTCTGAACCATGAGGTGGTGCAGTCACTCTGGCTCATAAACCAACACTCGCTTTAACTTAGCATTAGAATCCTTCATGTTCGGGGGATTTCAATTTATAATGAAGGCTGTTTACTAAAAAAAAAAAACATTTTGCATGAGTTGAGAATGATGTAAGAACATTGCTCTTTACTTCTGTTACAGAAAAGAAAATAAACAAAAAGGAAGCACTGTGGCCTGCCAACACACTGTGAGTGAATGGCTGCAGGGCTGTGTTCAGCTTTGAAACCTGTGCATCCCAGCGTGAGCGCTGAGGCCAACAGTGAGCTATTAATGATTTCATTTGGCAATCGCTGTGGAGGGCAGGCAGCCTCAAGTGCAGGCAGGAGGCAGCACATTAATAGCAGTTAATCCTCCCATCTCCGGCAGACAACAAGGCTCCTCGCAGGAAATGTGAGGCAAGTATCATTATTTACAGAGCGCTGGCCGTGTGTGTTTGTACTGGGGCTCTAATATAATATATGATGAGGAAGTGAGATAGACACAGACTGAGGCCATTCCAACACTTGGGATCAAGAGTACATTATTATATTCTAAAATTTGGTTTCACAAAGATGTATTTGAAACGTGCAGGGGTGGGGTTCTGAAGTTAAAAGTGTAATGCGAGTGTTGGCACTTGACTGACTCCTACAGCTAAGATGAGGGAATGCAATATAACTCCGCCCATGAGCATGTCTCTTTCGTGTAGTGGTTAAGGTGCTCGATTGGGAATCGTAGGGTTGCTGGTTCATTCCCAGCTCTCGTTTCGGCGACCGCCTTCATCGAAGCACACCGTGTCTTCTTGAAGTCAGGTGGCCGTAAAATAGGTAAAAGCAAAGATTATAGTATTGAATGGGACCAGCCTTATAAAACTTTACAACTGTTAACTGGCATGGTAAACCTGCTTTACAAAATGCTTTCACTATGCTTTATTACACTCTGCCACGCTTTAACTATGGGAAACTGCAGTAAGAAAGAATGATACCCTGACTGGGTAATGTAACAGGAGAAGTGTCTGCCTTTATTTAGTGGAGCCAGAATCTCTTGTTAACCTCATTTCTTATCGTTGTTGATGATGGAGGCTATTCTGTGTCATTGTATTCCAATCAGGAGCAGCTGCTGAACATGACCTGGTGATAATTCTGTCTGAACTTGTCCACATATGATCCATCAATTGAATACAAACATATTTATTTTTTCAATAAAAAGGAATTATGAGTAAAAAAAAAAAAAAGATAAAACAGGGGCAATATAATTTGTTAAGAAAGAAAATCGCTGTCCCGCAACCTTTAATGTGTTACAGCACAGCACACAGGGGTTAGTCACGGTCCTGTTATCACGTGGCGGCATTTAAACAAACATGCACTCTGCCAGGGTTTCCGTGGCAACTCCGGGTTCAGTGTTCTGTGACTAACAATTCCAAGTTCCCTTCAAAGCTGAGCTCCCTTCCAGATGCATGTTCTGCTTTGAGAGGCTGTCAACACCGCAATGAGAGAATAAAGGGTCCTTCCCTGGTGCAAGCCTCCTGAAGCTCCCCAGCCCTCCCGTCTTTTTGCATGTTTGTTTTGTCAATGATCTCCATGCTTTGAGAGATCATTTTCAGGTGGCAATAATTACAGGCTCTGTTACTGTTTATGAAATATTGTTACCATTATGTTCCTGTTTTACTAATAATACTAGATGGTTCTGCCTGTTTTTTTTTTTCATTTCCTTGCCTGACAAACTTTATTGTAGTTAAGTTCATAAATATCGAACTGCCTTATTGAAACGGCGCAGATTAACTCTCTGTACTATAACATTGTAGTCCTGGTATGCATTTTGAATGCCAAAGGAATGCTGTTTAAATGCAAACATGTCAGTAATATTAAAATCATTACAGGCTTTGTTTTACAAACAATAAAATACATTACAGGCAGCTTCTTTAGATTTAAAAGTGATATCAATGCATAGCTGAGTTTAGGTGCTTTCATGTCTGCCTCATCTGAGAATGCTGTGATACATGCAGGAGTTCTGCACACTGAGCAATAGATGTGTCCTTTCCTATTCCCAGGAGTGTCATTACAGTCAAGCAGAGACTATGTGTAGGATAGTGAGATGTCATTAAATGATGGAACATTCCAAGCATGCGGTTGAAGATTTCTGTGTGCTGTTGCAGTTATTCAGATTCTAGTACGCGACACCATTTTGAGTGACCTTTTCTACCATTTAAATGAATTTATTTGAAATCCGAAACCAGCGGCAGGCAACGCTAAGATCCACGTTGATGTTTAAACGTTTTAACAAAAGACAGTAGTGCACACTGAGCTAAAACACTGGTGCTGGTACAGAACAGGGGTTTGTAAGGGGGAAATCATGAGATCGACGTATTGCCCAAACCAGACCCATCTCAGCACAGAGACAAAGAGAACCTGTAATGGGGTAGCAGTTTGAGATACAGTAAGCTTTTTCATTGCTCTGTTTCCATACAGCATATTCCAAACAATAAGCAAATCGCTCCTGATTGCTTGCTGGGTTTTTCAATTGCTCCCTCTTCTCTCAACAACTTGCCTTTTGCATTTGCTTAAAAATGGACTCTTACAATAGAGTAGCTTTGTAAGATATTTCCCCCAATAAATTATAAACCTCATTGCAAAATGTAGGGATTGCACTACCCTGAAATGCACAGCAGCTAATGCAACTTACACAGGCTTTCGAATGCTGTGTGTCAGAAGAAAGACAGACAGACAGAAAGGATACCGAAGGAAGTCTTTGCATTGAGAAGGCAAGGATATCAGCTTTTTATTAAATCCTGTGTGTGACCTTGGAGCAAGTCACTTTACCAACTGGCAACTCAGGTCCATGACTCCCACTTCTGAATGCTTTTCTGATGAAAAACTTGTTCAAGTTTGTTGATGCTGTTGCTTGTTTTCTGGCAAGCCGCATTCTGTGTGCCTGTTGGGGCTTATATAAGGTATCATTTTAACAAGTGCGTATGTTATAAACAGAAAGGCTCTATTGGAATGTGCCAAGTACCAGTTGGAGGAATAAACAGACCAACAAGTGGATCCAGACAGGAGGAAGAACATAATGCTGACAGTGAGAGCAGGACTCAGATAGAACCTGTTTAATGCTGTCTGTTGTCCTTGGGTTTCAAAGGCGTGCATTGTTCCCATATGTCTCAAAATCCACCCTGTAGGAAATAACATGCAAATCAGTGGGGAAACACAAAATCTGTAACTTATATCATTGCAGTGTGCATTTTACTGGATATTGCAGACAGTGTGAATTGTGAAATCTCTACATTCTTTCAAAAGATACTATAATGTATACCACGCACAGCTTCCTCCATAACAACATATTTTTCTAAGTATTCATATGATAAAAAAACATAAGAGTCACATTTTTTTCCACCAATGATTTAAAACATACACTGCATTGTATTCCACAATAAATTACACGCTACAAATTACAACTCTGTATTTTGTATTCTATCTCCCGGTTTAATAACAGGATGACAAATGGTTGCCCTGAGAAAACATTCCAGTAGCATGTGTTAAATGGAAGATAGGAAGGATACACCAGTATACCATTAATGATACATTGTAAACTGTCATTATAAAACGGATTATTGCTTGTTTTTACATCTGTACTTTTGCACAGACATACTCCAATACAGACTTTGGTTTGGATAGGCTGTGCAAACGGACAAAAAGTAAATAGCAGTCTAGTAAGTGAACCCTCCAATTGCTGACCCATTTTGTCCCTGTAAACCACTAGATTGGTCAAACCATCCTAAGTAGCTTCAGTATGTTAGTGCATTTCTAATATGACACACAGCAACTAAAGCAAATGGAGCACCGTGTTGTAAATGCTATGATAACCATGGCAATGTGCACTGCAGAATGGAGACCTGTAGGCTAGCCAGTGTTTGTGCATCCTCCAGTCTCGCCAGTATTTCCCATCTTCAATTTCTCATTCCCACTGACAGCTCCTGTCTTCTCTCCCGCAGGATTTATGGGAGTCGTGTCGGACGGCCCTCGCCTCCAAATCCAGGGCCTTCACTTTACCTTGTCTGTTTACCTTCCTGGCTCCAGGTATCCATAGTAACTAATATTCTAGAACCCTAATATCTTACTACACACAGCAATACAATGTGCAGTTGGCAAGATTGAGTTAGTAACATCCTGTATGCATGAATAACTTCAATTATTCACTGCTGTTGATACTGTGAGCATGGGCTCAATTCTTTAAAATGTTTTTACATCATTTGCTGTTTTATTTTACAGCATTCTTGCCTGACTACAATAACACAATATTTGCAGTATAATAACACAGTAATTACACATACATGCAAGTTGACATCATTACTTGTGCATTTTACAATGTAATTACTATGTAACAACACATACTATAACAGTGCATTTACAGTGTTGTTAAAGACACTTCATGTAAATAGACAAATAAATACTTAGACTTAGCATAGGAACAATGAAAAGACTATCTTCTGGAATGTTCAATCGACAACTCTTTAGTAAGAAATACCTTGAATATGTATTAACATTATAGAAATAACTATTTAAGCAAGATCATTCTTAATTTCCTTGCCTCCCCATTCTTGTACGTTTTACTGTCGTGCATAAATTCTGTTGACATCAAACACACACTGTTGCTTGTGAAGCCTTTTGAGAACATGACTAATTACAGTAACTTTTTAAGAATGTCTTGCGTTTGACATTTTTACTGCCTTACAAATACAGAACAATACTTCAACTGTATACAGTATATATTGTGTTGCAATTATCCAATGTTCTCATAAGAGGGTTGGAACCATTCTCAATCCTACACACATCTTACACCTGTGCTTCGCAATTAATTACCTTGCTTGAGAAACCTGTCAGGAATCATTGTTTGGCAGTACTGCTTTTTTCCTCCAGGTGTTATCATTTGGTCCCAGAAATCCTGAGATAGCTGCCTCTGTGGGTTTGCATTCTGTGGCGGTATTGGCCACAGACCTGCCCGTGTGGTAATGAGTTAGAGCAGATAGATATGTTTCCAGGTTAGTGCTGACTGTGTTGACAGGGGACCTGGCGCGGTGCAGCCCATTCATCAAATTACCCTGCTTTCACCTACCAGGCTAGCGCTGGCAAGTGAACAAACATCTTGATCATCTCAACACTTCAGCTGGGGAGGCTGGGGCCGTCAGGAGCTGATA
The DNA here is from genome assembly GCA_030684275.1 of Acipenser oxyrinchus oxyrinchus. Taxonomy (NCBI): domain Eukaryota; kingdom Metazoa; phylum Chordata; class Actinopteri; order Acipenseriformes; family Acipenseridae; genus Acipenser; species Acipenser oxyrinchus. The sequence goes on along the minus strand of CM060258.1, from coordinate 1,372,321 downwards.
TATGTGAACCAGCTCCCGTACGTGGGGTTTAAAAACGTTTGTCTTTGGTGTAACTAGGCATAGCCAAACCAAGGCATTGATAATTGGCCAGGAATACGGTAAACCTCCATTAGAAATACTAGCAACTCTCAATGGTGCATTAAATACCTAACTTATTGCTGGCCAGCCGCTTTTCTTCAGTCCCTATGGTCTCCAGACCTGCTAAACCCACTTCAGGAGCACCAAACACTACATCTCTTATTTATTTAGGAATATGTAAAACAGTTAAAGAGGAGATGGCAGCAGGATCACAAGAGTACATTTTGTTCTGTGAACTGCAGCAGCTGCTGTCAAATTACTGTATTTTTTCCTGAAAAATTAGTTAGAAGAAAATCAGTTAGATCAAAAAAACTATTTTCCAACCCACTTAATGAAAAACAAAGATTTTCTTTTCCACTGGATATGTTGATTATTCCAGTAATATAACCGAGTCAAGAAGCTGTGTGAGTGCTGAGATTCATGAGCAGCTCTTTGAAAGACAGATAGGTTGACTGGGCGCTTATTGCCATAAAAGGCGCAAGTCAGCAACAAATGTAAATCCACTACATTTGTCAAACAGTAATTTAGTAATCTAGACCCACGGGGAGTTTGCATAGTCTAGAGACATTTTTCAACCCCACTGAGTTTGTATAAAATATCTTGAAATGAGAAATGTAAATGTGTGGTCTAAAACGACTGGTGCCAACCCCTCAAACTGCACACACAGCTAGCATCCCCAGAGCATGGGGGCAGGACCCCTCAAACTGCACACAGCTAGCATCCCCAGAGCATGGGGGCAGGACCCCTCAAACTGCACACACAGCCAGCATCCCCAGAGCATGGGGGCAGGACCCCTCAAACTGCACACACAGCCAGCATCCCCAGAGCATGGGGACAGGACCCCTCAAACTGCACACACAGCCAGCATCCCCAGAGCATGGGGACAGGACCCCTCAAACTGCACACACAGCCAGCATCCCCAGAGCATGGGGGCAGGACCCCTCAAACTGCACACAGCTAGCATCCCCAGAGCATGGGGACAGGACCCCTCAAACTGCACACAGCTAGCATCCCCAGAGCATGGGGGCAGGACCCCTCAAACTGCACACAGCTAGCATCCCCAGAGCATGGGGGCAGGACCCCTCAAACTGCACACAGCTAGCATCCCCAGAGCATGGGGACAGGACCCCTCAAACTGCACACACAGCCAGCATCCCCAGAGCATGGGGACAGGACCCCTCAAACTGCACACACAGCCAGCATCCCCAGAGCATGGGGACAGGACCCCTCAAACTGCACACACAGCCAGCATCCCCAGAGCATGGGGACAGGACCCCTCAAACTGCACACACAGCCAACATCCCCAGAGCATGGGGACAGGACCCCTCAAACTGCACACAGCTAGCATCCCCAGAGCATGGGGGCAGGACCCCTCAAACTGCACACAGCTAGCATCCCCAGAGCATGGGGACAGGACCCCTCAAACTGCACACACAGCCAGCATCCCCAGAGCATGGGGACAGGACCCCTCAAACTGCACACACAGCCAGCATCCCCAGAGCATGGGGACAGGACCCCTCAAACTGCACACACAGCCAGCATCCCCAGAGCATGGGGACAGGACCCCTCAAACTGCACACACAGCCAGCATCCCCAGAGCATGGGGACAGGACCCCTCAAACTGCACACACAGCTAGCATCCCCAGAGCATGGGGACAGGACCCCTCAAACTGCACACACAGCCAGCATCCCCAGAGCATGGGGACAGGACCCCTCAAACTGCACACACAGCCAGCATCCCCAGAGCATGGGGACAGGACCCCTCAAACTGCACACACAGCCAGCATCCCCAGAGCATGGGGACAGGACCCCTCAAACTGCACACAGCTAGCATCCCCAGAGCATGGGGGCAGGACCCCTCAAACTGCACACAGCTAGCATCCCCAGAGCATGGGGACAGGACCCCTCAAACTGCACACACAGCCAGCATCCCCAGAGCATGGGGACAGGACCCCTCAAACTGCACACACAGCCAGCATCCCCAGAGCATGGGGACAGGACCCCTCAAACTGCACACACAGCCAGCATCCCCAGAGCATGGGGACAGGATCCCTCAAACTGCCCACAGCTAGCATCCCCAGAGCATGGGGACAGGACCTCTCAAACTGCACACCAGAATCCCCAGAGCATGGGGACAGGACCCTTTCAGAACACACAGACATGCTTGAAGGGGCGACCCAGCATATATCACTGTGTCTCCCACAGCCCGAAAAGCAGGCAGGGTCACTCCTCAAAGCACTCTCCAATCTCACTATCTTCTTTTTCTTCTTCCAATAATAACCAGAAAGCATTTGTCTTTTAGAAGCGAAGTATGTCTAGCGTCCCAGCGGAGAGCACTCTCTGAAAGGAACGACTCAAAGGGCGATAGGTGACTAATAAAGGGCTCCCCAGACGGGAGTGAGAATGAGTTACAGGAAGCGCTCGTTCCAGCAGGAAGAGTTACTGCACAGTCTAGCATGGGCCGCACAAGATTTGTGCTTGAGTGGAAGGGCCAAATACCTGATCATTTCAAAACAAATGTATTCCGTAACAAGGCAGACAGGGGAGTGCTGCAGCAATAAATGAAGGAATGAAGAGCTCAGCACTAAACTGTGCAAGCATTATTGTGATGTCTCCTCAAAACTGTCTTTTCCTTGCCTAACAGTGCCTTGCTTTTATGTTTGGCTATGGTTGATTACCATGCTTTTCCTGTGCCAGACAAAATACTGTAACCCCCGCGCTCCAACAGTGCTAATGGTAGAGTTGCCATCTCTACTGGCCTTACAGACCACAGCTGACAAGCTACTGTATATTGGCAGACCTATATCCAGAAATATGCTTTGGCTATCGCTGGGGTCTGCATCCACTGTAAAGACATAAGGAATCAAGAAGGAGGCACATTTAAGGGAACACAAAGCCACTTTCTCAGGAACAGTGGCTTGAATCCTGGTCTCAGGAGATCTAGTTTGAGGCAAATTTGCTGTATCAAAGCCCAAGTCTACCCTGGTGTGCCATGCAGTGGCCTGACTAGTCTCCTGAAGCCAAGTCCCAAGCCACAAAGTAGCTTCATGTTCCCTCAACGTAATAGCACATCTGATAGCACAGTGACAGAAGTGCAGGCAGGATATGTTATAAAGTGACTGCCTGCCCAGCAATACAGCCTGGCTCATTCAGTGCATTGGTGGCTGAAGACCGGAGTGCGATCCTCAGTCTCTACCTTCTGTACTGGGTACCTATCCAGGGGGTTCATGATACAAACCCACGAAGCCTGTAACCCACTGAACCACCCACAGATGAATGGCGGAGACACCCTCGGAAGGGGTTGAGTGAAGGTCAGTTACACTCGAGGGGTTACGTTAATGCTGCAGCTCATTAAAGTGTGGTGTAGTGTTTCCAAGGGAACCCGAAGCTGCTTTCGTTCTCCACAATCCACGGGCAAGTGGAATCGCTTGGATTACATTACATCATTATAAAAATGGGAAATGTCATGGAAATTAGTATTTTTTTATTAATGTTTCACTTTTCCTGGCTGTTACAACACGGATTAAATACCATCATCATTTTACTAGGCTGAGTTTTGTAGGCACACCACAAAGACTATAAATACAATGCAGCCCTTTCTTTCCTTTCCCATTCATTTTATCATGATGACGTTGAATAATTAAATGTACAGCTTATTTCAAACTTGTAAAATCTATATTTTTTCAAGATCTGTTTGTTTGCTTATACAGTATTCAATATATATATATATATATATCTATATATATATATATATATATATATATATATATATATATATATATATATATATATATATATATATATATATTTTAATGTAAAATAAACAAATACATGTTCTTTAACTTAATGTATTAATGTAATCTACTTCAATAAATACATTTCTATATAGAATATATATTCTATACATGTTCTATATCAGAAATGTATGAGACTTCTACGCATCCACACATACATACAAACTATCCTGACAAAATAAGGCGCCTGAATTCTTTTCTGACAGTAGGTATGCAGACAGAGCAGTGTGTTTTGATTAGCCAGTGTGAAAGTCAAGTTTATCAGTGTTGCCATGCCGACATTACTCTCTCAGCCATGATGTCATTCGCAATTAGTCTGTCACTCCACATCATCTTCATTAAATGTTGCAAAGGCTTTTTGAAGTTCTGTTTGCATTTTTTATATCAATGTTTTATATCAATTTAAGGAGGATTGTTTTGATTGTTTCTATAATTCATCTTTGGAAGTAATGAAAAAGTAATCTGATCTTTAAAAAACAATACTGTTTTTATGAGGAGTTTGGAGCTCGATAATACAGTACAGTGATAGCACTGGAGTCTGCAGCAGCCTTCTGTTTAAACACTGAGAGCGAGCACAGCACTGCTGTGAGCCAGGGGTACATACAGGGAAATCACGAGGCTGAAGAAGAAGAAGAAGAAGAAGAAGAAGAAGAAGAAGAAGAAGAAGAAGGAGACGATATAAAAGTTTACACGGGATAGCCCTTACAAAAGTTGATCATGGTATTGGTGCAGTTTTCTCATGCTTTTCCATTGGTCATACTGTGTATTTACTGCAGTTTACTCTGGATTCCCATGTTTATTAATACGCTTTACCATACCTTGCTGGTCTTTACAATGTTTTTCTATGATTTGCTGTGATTTTACTTTGTGTGAAACTTTTATAAGAGGTCATATAGAAAGTGTAATAAAGCAAAAAACACAACGACATTGAGATATGGAAATGGAAGTAAAACAAAAGCACTACATTGAAAGGATAAACAAATCTGTCATTTCAAGTGTTTGAAAGGTTTAATATAGCAGCAAATCATTGTTCACAGGTCTCTATCACTAATCAATCACAGTGCACACGCTGAACACATATCTAAAACTTACTTTGGATTGGATTGCAAGCGAATGAAAGCTGTTGCAGTTATTGATTGTTTAGTTACCAGCTTGGCTTAGGAAAGGATTCTGAACAGCGAGTTTCCTTCCAAAGCAGTCCATCGTTGTCAAGGTAACTCAGCAAAATAAACGTATACGGATTATCTGAGTCGGTCCCCCTTACCAAACTCTCAAGCTCTTGATTTTCATTGGAAAAGATGTCATGCTTTCCGATCTGCGCGACATTCTCCTTGCTCTACCAGTCATTGCAATGTCTATTACGCCAAACTCTTGTGGTTGTTTTTCTTACACTACATCTTCTTGGCATGTCTGTCATTTCATCAATACGCTGGGAATTCCGCTGGTGTCTCTGTTGATTAAATACGAAAGGCAGGAACGACAGAAACAGTGTTTTCTAAAAAGATCTTTTATTGGTGCCGATGTATGTTACATTGTTTTTATCTCTGTAATCTCACTTCAATTGATCTCAGATGCTGTCCCTCAGGTTTACTAATGGGATTGTCATGCAGATAGTAAACATTAATAAGCATCCTGGTTGCATTTCATTTGACTTGATCACTTGCTTGCATGACTTACTTGCCTATGTACAGATTCTTACTCAAATGCTTGCTTTTGGTAGTCCCACACTCCCCTCATACTTACACTGGGGTCACTTGAACAATCTTATCAACCGCATGTGATACATTATATAGAAAACATGGTTGGCCAAAATTAAAAAGTCGCCAGACATTGACCCACACTCCCTCACTGTCACCCTCGCCAGTGTTCTCCCTGTACTCCATGTGAGGGAAGCAGAGTGCTCCACTTGATGTTCCCTAACATTATCATACCAGGCTAATCAGACTCAGAGCAATGATGGGGCACTTTTTCAGTTACATCAAAACTTCTCTGCTGAGCAACTGGAAAGGTATGGAGATAGATCCGGCAGCCCTCTCGGCAGCTGAGTACCGCTGGCAGCTGCAATGACGTGTCTTCTGTGATCGTACCTGTGCACTAAGATAGCTTCCAGGCCCTGGGTTCCAGCATCTTATCCGGTGAGAACGCAGCGAGAGACCACGGCTCTGCTGGGTCCTGGACTGTCTGTGTGTCTCTATTCACAAAACATGCCACACCATTGCATGGCTTTGTTAACTGCAATGGTGCTTTTCATTAATTCTCAAAATTAGACTGTCCCATAGAGTTAAAGATAATAATGGGAGATATTTATCCATCTGCATGTGGATAAAATGTGTGCACCTTCTATGTCCAGAGGTTTTCTCAAGCACACCAAAGACACTGTTCTTTGTTTCAGCCTCTTCTGTTGATTTTATTGAATTTGCATTCCAGTATGGTGATGAGCATCGACTCCAGAGCAATCACTGTATATCCACACAGTATAATGCCTCAGTGCTGTCTGCAGGTTGTTTACAATGCATATGTTTTGCCTGATTGAAACAAAAAACTGGACTGTTGGGAGTACTTGAAGACTGGGGTTAAAAAAAACACTGTGTCAGTCAAACTTCCAGCCTAAGATGTCATTGCAGAAATCCGTCCCATCTGTCTGAACACTCATTGGAGGAGGTGTATTATAATATATAATATATTATATATATATACTATGTATATAGTATATTATAATAATATTGCGTATCAATGTCTCCATACTAACAGCACATGCGCTGTGTTTTTGATTGCATCCATCCTAAAGTCTAATCTAATGTGTTAGGCTTTTTGCCCTTTCTGTAAGTAACGACACAGACAATTATCATCAGGCAGTAGACCTGAGTTATGCTTGGCTGTAATCTACACTAACATCGTGTGCCCCTGATTATCCTGCAAACATGTCTTCACTCCTTCAAGGGCAGAAGGGAGACAGACAGGGCCTCCTTTGGTGAGAAGCATGCCTACTCTAGAGGTTACCTGCAATAAATAAAATCCACACAGTGGCTCCCTTTCACAACGTGCACACTCCCCCTGGTTAGATGTAATCGGGAACAGTGCCACATTAATAAACAAGACAGACATAAATGAAACCACAGCGTGCTACCAACCTGAGAGTCTGTCTACACCATACATCAAACTTTTATGAATTGCATTTGTCAAAAAGGGTTTTTTTCTTCCTCTCAGTAAATGTGCCAGTGGGCTGGCATGGGCTCCATTGAATGTCTCATTGAGAACTGCCCGGGGTTTGGGTTACTGTGCAACTACACCTGCCTTCTCTGCTTTTTTTTTCTTTTGCTTTTATTTTACTGAGCAATGTGGAGGAGCTGCTCTCAGGAGCTCGGAGCCATCACACAGCTATATCAAGGCCAAGAAATCGCCAAAGTGCATTCCTGAAATGTCGAGTCTCCCATATTTGGAGTGAAACTCACTTAATTTAGGAACTTTTCAGGCATCAATTACAGCAGTCTCACTCCTAAAAGACATGGCAATGTATTTCAGTTGAGTGTCTCAAATCTAATTCATTTGGTTGCTCTGACCTTGGCATCTCCAGTGTACTAGTGTTTAGCTCTTGTGCTTCCATTGCACTTTGTACAAAACCATTGGATCAGAACCATCATCTAGTAGAGCAGCCTGATAGAAAATATATCCATTAAAAAATAAAGAAATTCAAAACGTTGCTCGTGGTTTTCTCATCGGGTTCCCAAATCTTCCAGCAGATGGTTGATTCTCTTGGGCATTCCCATTATTAATGGAGTCCAATCTACACAGATGAGACAAAAAAACGCTTTAAAAAGACAATGGAATTCGGAGCGATCATTCATCGTGAAGGTAGATGATGAATTATAATAACTAGGAGCACATTGAGATCTTCTGCTGTTCTTTCAAGGGTCTGTATCAGATTATCAGAGACAGGAACATATGGGCAGCATACCAGGTGAGTATATGTGTGGTCTTGTGTGAAGGACATCGACTCACACTACAGGCAAGGTTTGTCTTGTTGTATTTCCTATGTTTGTTCTCGGTCTGTAGTGCATATCTCATGATTGAGAGTTATGAACTATGATGAACTAGGACTACTATTATTTTTCTATTATTTTTTTTTGCAGACGCCTTTACCCAAGGCAACTTACAGAGACTAGGGTGTGTGAACTATGCATCAGCTGCAGAGTCACTTACAATTACGTCTCACCCGAAAGACGGAGCACAAGGAGGTTAAGTGACTTGCTCAGGGTCACTCAATGAGTCAGTGGCTGAGGTGGGATTTGAACTTTCTCATTCATGTTTAAAGGTATGGGGTTGAAGGCAGTGAAACATCTGATTACATAATGAGTCTCTTTTTGAAAGAGTAAATAGCTCCATTAGCACTCTTTGTATTACAGACCTGACTCGCTTACCTTGCAGACCCAACCCTGCAGACAGTGCGTGAGAAATACACTCTCAACCTGTTTAGAGGTAGCCATGGAAACCCTTTAAACACACTAATCAAACATGGCATTGCAATCGAAGCTCTGCAGTTAAAGTGGCTTCCGGAAACACAACTCTGCACCTCATCCCAACCAGAAGCCAAACTTAGCACAATAACGGGAAGCAAAACCTGCCTATTCCAGGGGAATAATTCCTCCAGCATGATTCCATGCTCCTGACTGGAAGTCTAGTTGTTCTGCAATGAGCTTCCTTACACATGGTGAATACCTCATTGTGAGAAGACCCTCTGGTCTGTTTGGATGGGTGTCTCTGATCTGATGTCTGTAACCACTTTCTAATATGTGTCTGTTCCTATTGGACCTCGCCCTGCAGATGTGTGCCGAGTCCCTGGAGCCCAGGAACATGAGCACTGATGGGAAATGAGACGCTACCTCCCCTACACCTGTCGGAAAGGCAGAAGAAACAGAAGAAGGAAATAATGTGAACCAGAAAAAAGATAACAGTGCACAAGGATTACTGCTCATTAGGAAGAGAAGCAGTGAGTGGTCAAACTCTACATGCTGGTTATGGGCAAACATGAAAAATCTGGGCTTTTAAAAATCTTTTAAAACCATTGTCCCAAATGTAATAGGATTGCATGGGTTTTGTTTAAGACATTGCATGGGCAAGATAGACACACAGATAGACAGATAGATACAGACAGACAGACACACAGATACAGTCAGACAGACAGCCAGCCAGACACACAGATACAGACAAACAGACAGACAGACAGATACAGACAGACAGACACACACACAGATACAGACAGGCAGACAGATAGATAGATAGATAGATAGATAGATAGATAGATAGATAGATAGATTGTCACACATGCATGCTGAGTTTGGCTACCTTGTAAAAATATTGCGTTGCATTGTTTTACTTCTCACGCAAACTGAGTTTGTTCAGAACATCTGCTGTAAGTCAATAAATATTTACCTTCAAAATTCCTCCCTTAATCTTTACAGTCATCGGCACTCTGCTAGTTCAATCGAAACCCACTTTTGCCAGAATTTTGGCTGATAGATGTGTTTCTTAAAACTCTTTGCAAAGAAAAATAGAGTGCTTGTGTAGGGATTCAACTTTTATTTATTTATTTTTTAGCTTTTAATGGTATTTTAATTGGGGGTTGTTCCACACCCATTAAAGAAATAAATAAATACATTTTAAAGAATTTAAAGTTGGCTAACAGGGAGACTTTCTGAACTGTTTCTCATTCACATGCAGAGATGCTTCTTGGAACAGACCAGTGTTTTAAAGATCTTGTTGGCGTGGCTGTCATTTACTTCCTAGATGTAACATTGTAATTGAAATGATGGGGATTCATATCAGGTAAGGTTTAGTAGAATTGTTTGTTTATCTGTTTGTACTGTTAGGAGCCATTCCGATGGGGAGCAGCATTGCTGGCAACTCCAAGCTACTGCTGACATCTAATGGTAAGAGATAGTATTGCTGCTAGAAAGAAAGAAAGCCCTGAACAAAATGCCTATTCGTTTTAATTCACTTACAACATAATATATCTTTTTTTTACACGTTCATACTGCAGTTCCCCTGTGGTTATCTGCATTTACTATACTTTACCAAACCTCTACGTTTTCTGTGCTGCACTATACAGTAATATAGAAAATAAACTGTGCCCTATGTTGTTATGGGCCCTATACGTACAAATAATAATAATAATAATAATAATAATAATAATAATAATAATAATAATAATAATAATAATAATAATAATAATATGTATCTAATAATAATAATAATAATAATATGTATCTGATTAAACAAGGATGTAAAAAGCAGGATCAAGCTACTGTGCAAAATTATTTAAAACTGGTGAAAATAAGTTCCATGAACTACAAAACCGATTTAATTAAATAAAATGGGGTTTCAAACAAGTCCTTACCATTATATTCTTTAATACAGTCCTTAAAAACGAATTAATTAACCCCTCTCACCATCAAAATTTATGGATGCGTTCACTCAACGCAGACTTTCGTCATCCTGCGCAGAATCGGAGCAAGTGGCCAATGAATTTTCAGAATCTTTGCAGAATCTGCCTCTCGTGAACGCACCCTGTATATCGTGCATAACACCTCGCCACGTGGGTCGGGATGCTATACGTGCTTTCCCTGCGACCGCTTTGTATTGGTGACGCCATCAGCTCGCGCTGTGTGCAAACAGGCTTGGTGTGGAAGAAAGCCGCGAGCTGTTGGAGTGAGATTCAGATTCAGAGAAACACAAGCCTGGGAGGATGTCGAGCGACTTCTACCTGCGATACTACGTCGGGCACAAGGGCAAATTCGGCCACGAGTTCTTGGAGTTTGAGTTCCGACCCGACGGTGAGCAGTGGGATTCGGGAAATAATTATCGTAGAGTTCGGTGGGGTGTAAGTAAGGCCGGGAGTTCAGCTGCAGGAAAATCCGGGGGTGCGGTTGGGCCTGTGCTTCTCTGTGAAGCCACGACCTCGTTTAGCTAAGTAACTGGTGTGGCCGGCAGGATGGAAAGCACGGAGTATTTGTTTGGTCTTTTCAGCGTGTAGGATCTCCGGGGTAGCTTGTTTGAGTAGGCCTGTGCGGGAACTGGAAATATCGTGTGTTTGAGACACGCGAGAGTATCCGGGAGCGCAGTTTGGGTGCTGGATTGATGCTACAGCAGAGAACAGGGTTTCTAAATAAACGAGACTAGTGATATTTCAGCTTTACACTGGCCTTGGCAAGGAATGTTTTGTGCAAAAAAAAAAAAATTGCATTACATAAGTTAGGACTTCCTACTGGAGTCTCTCTGTGTTAGTGTGCCTGCGCTTAAAATTGGGATGCACAAAATAGTAACCAGCTTTTATTGATGCATCATTATATATCAAAATAATACATTTGAACTTGTACATGTTTATTTAATTCTAATTGACTATTTCCATACACACTGGTTTATGCCCTGCAAATTTCCTAATCCAATTGTTCATTTTCTTTTTAACAGGAAAATTGAGGTACGCCAATAACAGTAATTACAAAAATGATGTCATGATCAGAAAAGAAGTAAGTATAGGTCTCCATTCATTCAGTGGTTAAACATTGACCTTTTTCTACAATGAAAGTGTAAATGATATGAAACAAATACATTTGGGTAGCTCATGTATAATTTAACCAAAATCCGTAACCCTGAAATAAGAGCAGACTCTATATTCCATACTTGTGTAAAGTAAGCATCTATCTAAATCCTACCGAATACTTTCCAAATGAATCATTTCTCAAACAGAAGTTTTCCAGAGTGGTAGTATTGGGGGTTCAGTGCCCTTATTGGTGTGAAGAGTGATGCCTAATAACCCGGTTGATATTTCTTCAGGCTTACGTACACAAGAGCGTGATGGAGGAGCTGAAGAGGATAATCGACGACAGTGAAATCACAAAGGAAGATGATGCTTTGTGGCCGCCTCCTGATCGGGTTGGTCGGCAGGTCAGTGTGCTCTTTATCTAGCCTGTATGGACCTGGTCTGTAATATCCTGTTATCTTATCAACCATCCCTGCAATTTTACTAGAAGCACTTAACATCAGCCCGGTCTTTTCTGTAAATCAGAAGTTTTTCTATTTAACACAGTACTATTTGCTAGCTTCATTTAAGCAGACAAGAGTCTTGGATTATGGTTTAGTACAATGGATCTCACTTCTGATATTACTGTAATTGCATATTTTATTTGGTGACTTTTGGTTTCCCTAGTTAGGCCAGCCCAATCAATCTATAGATGTGCACTGGCATTGGAATAGAGCTGATGTTTCTTGTGTGTCTTGGCTGATCTTGAACTTGTAACATTAAGAATCAGATGCCAGTACATTTCTGTTGAGTCCTGTATCTATTTTGTTTCTAAATGTATGCAATTGTGTTACAGGAGCTGGAGATTGTGATAGGAGATGAACACATTTCATTCACAACCTCCAAAATTGGATCTCTGATTGACGTCAATCAGTCCAAGTAAGTACAAGGTTTTATAAGGCATATGTACCAGTAGTGGGAAGAATTAAAACAATGTAAGCATGTACTCTTGGCTTACCACTCGCTTCAATGGATGCTTTGTTCTTGTTCCAGAGACCCAGAAGGCCTTCGAGTGTTTTACTACCTGGTTCAAGATCTGAAATGTCTTGTCTTCAGTCTCATTGGTTTACACTTCAAGATCAAGCCCATCTAAGAAAGGGGAATGGAATTTATTTTTTTGGGGGGGGGGTCTGCTTATTTTGTATATTGCTTTTGGGGGAACTTGTTTTTTTTTTAAATAAAAAAATTAAAAAAATAAAGTAATCCTGTTTCTTCAGAGTTATTTTAGCATTTGCTTTATATTTTCATGGGAATCGGCTGTGATTTACAGTAAAAACAATTTTCCAGATCAGCTGCATCCTGTCGGATTAACAAGATTCTGAAACTATTTGACAACACTTGCACAATATTTTCAAAAGTCCTGCCTCCAGTTGCATTTCAGAAATTGTTTGTGGAACAATTCAACTACGTTTCAAAAAGAACAAATTACCTGGATATGGGCAAATATTGTGTAGACTACTATTTAAAAAAAAAAAAAAAAAGCTAGTCGAATGCCTTTGAATAACTAGTTCATTTGGACCTGTATTTGTATTTATTTACATGTTTATAAAAGGGGCTGTGATGGCATGCCTGCTGGAGAACAGCTGGTCAATGTATTGTTTGGGATGCTATAGTTATGCTCAAGATTAGGTTTACATTAGACCAATAGAATGTGATTTTATTTGAGGGTGCACATCATAATTGTGGTTATAACCATGGTTACCATCTGAGTATTCAAAGTATCACCTACAAAATGTATTGCCCAGTCCCACAGCTCTAAAGAAATGCTCAGTGTTTTCCTAACCCTGGGGTTGTCTATGAGCAGGTCAGAATTAATACTGATTCCCCTGTATAAACCTGGTAATGTAGTAGCCTACATATTGTACTTTATACAACCGCTATGGATATCACAACTATCAAAGCATACCGTGCTGCACAGGAAGTCTACATAACTTAACACTGAAATGTGATTGCAGCTGCACATTTCAGCCGATTAAAAGTGCAGACTATTACATATACAGTGTGTGTCTATCTATCTATCTATCTATCTATCTATCTATATATATATATATATATATATATATATATATATATATATATATATATATATATATATATATATCGAGCATCAAAAGAAACTTTCAGCTGTTGAATTGCAAGCTTCAATAAAAGCGATAAAGAAAAAAACAATATGCCACGTCTGTTAAGAGAGCAGCGCCTTCATGCAATCGGCATGTTAGAGGCTGGACTAGGGCAGCGTACTGTGGCTCACAGCCAACAGTTTCAAACCTGACGAGACGGTATAACCAGAAAACATTTTGTCAATGACAGGCCACCATCTGGGAGACCAAGAGTCACCACACCTGCCCAAGATCGACAGATCATTTTGCAACATCTTCGTGATGTCAATTGTTAATCAGCACAATAAAAAGTCACTGCACCTGCTCTAAAACAGAGTTTGTCATTTTTCGATCACATCTAGTGAATTTTATCCAAATATAAGTGATAGGTTTATTTTCATGGTCTCTCTCTCTCTCGATTCATTTCTGGCATTTGTAGTACTGTGCCCTGCATATGGTGAACACAACGCAGGTAATATAGATTTCTCGATATGCTCACTAGAGTGCACAACAATGCACGATTTCTCCAAACATTCCACTCGGAAAAGTACGCGTGGAGGCTCGTTTTACAATTCACGTAGTCGTTGCGTAGGTTTCTTTGCGTGAAAGCTTTAGAACAAGATACTGGATTCGAGCTACCTAGTTACGTTCGCCTACCAGCTGATGGAAAGTTCAAGATGGTGGTAAGTTGTAAGACAGTGCTGCAGTCCTGATAGTATCGCTTTACCTGCACGCTGTTTATTATTAACACTGCTTTTGTTTCGCCTTTTTGTTTTTCTTACAGAAAATTGGTTTGCAGTTCAAAGCTATGTTAGAAAACATCACAAATGTCCGGCCATTTGGGGATGATTTTCGGTGGTTCCTGAAGGTAAACATGTTCAAACCAACGTCTGTATTAATCTGACGTGAATGTAAATTGCAGAAATATAACTACACGTTTTGTTTTACAGCTGCAGCAACCACAGTCAATTTTTAAAATACGGTGTGCTGGGTCAGCACGATCGCTGCAGACACGCCCCTGGCTTGTTCTTGAAATGCAGTACATTTCACAAAACTAAAAACTACTGTACCGCCATAGACCCTATCATGTTGTGTTAAGTGCGGGACCTAACACAGCAACCTCTTTAAAACTGGATTTTGCTATACTTAGAGATTATCAATGTATCGTTTTAAAAGGGAGTCCTGTTGTATTATTTAGCGAGGTCTCACTGCAAAATGAAGCGCAGTGAATCAACTTGGTTTTACACTGCCACCAAGTTGTAACTGCCTTGCCCAAACTTTCTTAACTTTAGCCTAACAAAGGATTTATGTTATGCAGTAGCACTTATATATGCCAAAAAAACAAACCGTAATTGACAAACTGATTTTAGATTTGTATACTAAATTAGTTTTAAACTTTTTTTTCTTATAGCTGAAGTGTGGAAACTGTGGCGAGGTTTCTGACAAATGGCAGTACATCACATTGATGGTAGGACACTGAGCTCTTTCATGATGAAAGCAAACTTTAAACTCGTCAGTGGCAATGATCTCCACTCATTTAGTTAGGGTTCAGAGAGTTAAATGTTAAACCTTAAAAGGCAAGCAATGAAATGAATATGACACAAACAGCCACACCAGACTGCGGTTTACTAATCCTGTAAATGCTATGAAATATATGAATAATAAGGCAAGAAGACCCAGTACTACATTATTATGTTTCAAAATGCAATGCTGTGTCTATCAATGACCTGCTGCAATGCTCTATAGCCAGCACTTATACAGTAGATCTGCTGGTCTGTTTTTGGACCCACAGTTTGAGAACCACTACTATACAGTGTCATCATTAGTCCCATTAGTAAATGGATAATAGGATTTGTGTTTATAAATGTTGCATGCTGTGCTGTGTACCTGACTCTAGAACGTGCAACACACGTGCCTCCACCTCAATGCATTTCTCAGTGGCCAGATGTTCAGGCGGCATGCTTTGACGCACAGCTCTGTAAGTGATCCCTGGTCTTGCAGGACAGCGTGCCTTTGAAAGGAGGGAGAGGGAGTGCCAGCATGGTGCAGAAGTGCAAGCTGTGCTCCAGAGAGAATTCAATCGGTGAGTGCGAGTGAGTGAGAGCTCATCGATGCTCTGCACTGTGCATGCTGGCGTCCCGTGAGGTAACACAGCAGCTGATCACGCCCGTCTGTCTCCTCCCCTGGACTGATCTGTTGTATTGCTGTCTCAGCGCTGGAGGTCATTATATTGTTGTGTGATGAGCTTACCGCCGTTGATTGCAGTCATAATAGATTTGTCATGTTTCTGCAGATATCCTGAAGGACACCATGAAGCCTTACCGTGTAAGTGATGCCCAGTTACCTATTGGGGGGCATTGCATTGTTTATACCATTCATGTTTAGTAACATATAACATTTTGTGTCCAGCAGGGTATTAAATATGATGTGCTGTTTAGTTTAAATCCTGCAGCGCAGGTTACTGCAGTTCAGACAGAGAAGTAGTTAGTTGCAGCTTCCTACAGTACTTTAGAGGCATGGGAAGAAATTGTATGATTGCAAACTTAGCCACAGAGACCAACTGACCTTGCAAACACAAGTAAGAATACGAGAGAGTAAGATAACCGCGCAGGAGTGAATGCACTCTATCTCAGGGAAGATGGATACAAAAATGAAATGACCCACAAGGATAATAATCCTTTTCATTTGTTTTCTGTCATGCTGTGTCTAGGCTGAGGACAGCGAGAGGTTTAAGACCGTCGTGCAGTTTGAATGCAGGGGGCTGGAGCCTGTGGATTTCCAGCCCCAGGTAAGAATATCTTTAAAACCAGCAATGGATCAAGCCGCTATGCAGTGGGAGTCATTATTAACATCCGTCTCATATTGTGCTTTCTCTTGTACATACTGTAGGGTTAAACCACTGTGTGCAGATCTCACCGGTGAACCCCACAGAGTCCTGCTCTCCACCTACATGTATTATTTTATTGTTGTGTGATTTGCTTTCAGGCGGGCTTTGCTGCAGAGGGAGCTGAGACAGGGACACCATTCACAGAAATTAACCTTCAGGAAAGAGTAAGTACTGGCTGGAGTTGTGAAGTGTTTTTTACTTTGCTGAAAGTGTGCACGATAGGAAGCGAAGCCTGTGAAAAAGCCCACGCAAGCCAAGCAGCAGGGTGTGCTGTAGCAAGCTCCTCTGCACAACTCAATATCTTCTCTTTGGTTCTGCCAGGACTGGAATGACTACGACGAGAAAGCGAAAGAGTCCGTGGGGATCTACGAAGTCGCTCACCAGTTTATCAAATGCTGAAGTGTCTTCTCGCTAACAGGCCGTCACATCGTCAGACCAGCTGGATATTTTATTTACCCACAATTATCGGACTATGAGGCAGTATCAGATCCTCCATTATCTAGACTGCCATCTTAATACAGCGGATGGGGGGTGAATTACACCACAGGTGAGTTACTTACCTGTATTCTGTTCAGGTGAACGTTTCACCAGGGCAAAGGTACTTCACGGAGGGAACGCTTGTGGAAGCTGCAGCCTAAATAAAGGATTTCATTTTTGATCAAAGAATCCATCAACGTGGTATGGTATTTTTAATACTGTGTAAAATTGCAAATATGATCAGCCTGACAAAAAAAGAAATGGTTTCTTAAGGGCGAAGGAATTAAAAATCAGTAATCGTACACATGGAGTGTTGTGTTGTTTTAAGAAGTTCCCCCGTGTTCTGCTGAAGGCTACTTGCTGTAGATTCCGTCTGAGTCACAATAACAACTGCAGCGGGATTTCTATTGTTGCCAACCTTGAGAAACTCCCCCAGTTCTTTGTTATTACATCACTCCCAGCCCAGCACGTCTGCATGGCTCTCTGGATGCACTGCACAGAATTGCTGTTTAAATGAGTATTTGAGATTGTGAGAAAAGGCATAAACTGAATCCACTGCATTTATATTCTTCTGCAGGGAAGAACCTTCCCATTTAAACCTGTTAAACGGAAGCTGCACAAAGCAATCCCTTTAATTATTCAGATTGAGCGCTCCACACAAGCACTGACACTCAGCTAAGGGTTTATAGGCATTTACTGGCCTAATTTCATTCAACAGCAAGCAGAAATCAGTGCAAATTCAAGCAGCTGTTTCTTGAAGTGGAATGGTAAATTAGCCCAGTTAATAACACTGCACTTCCCCTGGGTGGCAGTACCTGCTTACTGTGCAGCGCTCAATCACAGTGATTGGGTTGCTGTGTGTGTTGCTTTATACCTTAACTAAGCATGCAATACATTCAATCTGAGAGGGAGAATCGGAAGGCTGGTCCGGCAGGCATGGGCTGTTTCAAGCCACAGATAACGCAAAAAGGGACAAGGTACATTTCTTTTTATTCTGTTTATTAAGGCACAGTTTAAAAACACACCCGTCTCAAATTGTTAAGAGGTAATGCATATACAGAGTTAAAGTACATTCATTTCACAGTATACGGTACTTCAATAAGTACCACTGATCTTGAGGCTCACCTTGTGTTAAATTATAACTGCAGCTAACACCTTTTCTGTTGAGAAAATACCTGGACATTGTATTTATTATTGTTATTATTATTTTATAGAAGAAAAATAATAGCCATATTTTTTTTTTAAAAGCACACTGAACCTATTGCCTGAGTAATAACCCTTTGCAGTTACAGAACCCCCAACATGCATTTCTGTATCCTTACAGACCCAGGGCACTCTTGATGAAGCAGCGACGGAAATAAGGCTGCACATCAATTTGATCCATTCCTGGTTTTACTATGAGTTTATTAATAATACACACCTGAGATTGTTAACAACACACACTGGCTAATCAAGCTGGTAGTAAAACCTGGAATGGGTGAAACTGCTGTGCAATAGGAGCCTTATTCCCATCCTTGTGCCAGCGTGTGTTCACAGCTCTCAGCCAGTGGATCTAGCTGCTGATGGGCTTCCCCTCCAGCACAGTGAAGATGTCCTCCAGGGACTTGTGCACGCACTGCAGGAACTCGTGCACATTGCAGGACGGGTAGCTGGAGACGTTGCAGCCGATCCAGTGGTCATGCACGCCATAGCCCACCCCGAAGCCGTCAGGGACCACCGGAGCAAAGCCGCCCAGGTTGACCGCGGGGCTGGTCAGCGTGCTGGTGGACAGGATGTTGTGGTTGATGGCTGCGTAAGCCGGGTCCTGGTAAAAAGCAGGCAGGGCCTGCCCCTTGGAGTTGGCCAAGTAGCGCATTGCAAACAGGTGCCGGTCAAACCCTTGGCCTGTGAGGGGGACGAGAAAGGATGGACGGATGGTTTATCAGACAATAGAACTAAGTCTGCACAAGTTTATGAATTGTAAATGTGCAAAAAATGCAGAGAACCTTCACGAGTGGGAGCGCACAGTCCCCCTGCCCAGATAAGAAAAGTCACTCACCCATGGCGGCCTCCCTGGTCAGCTGCCCGTGGTATTTGGAGCACTCCTCCACCATCTTGCGCAGTTCGTCCACGCTGTGCTTGCCCGGCTCCCGGACGAAGGCGTGGCTGCATCGCTTGGTATGGATGGACGCCGGCCGGATCGTCTCGGTGCGGCCATGCTTGAAGGCGGCCGTGCTGCAGGACTCGTAGGAGGCCACTGTCTGGCCGTACTGTCGCAGAAAGCCCATCTGGAAGGCCAGCTGGGCCACGGCATCCGGGCTCACCTTCTTCTTCTTCAGAGTCTCCTTGCCCCCTTTCTGAAACTCCATGGCAGCAATCGTCAGCTTGGAGACGGCCGTCTGGAAGTGCTCCTTGGCCATGTTGACCCCATCCCGGAGAGCAGCGTCCAGACGGAAGTCGAGTCTCTGGACTGTGGATGAAGAATCGGCGTCCGCTGCCGGATGGGAGTTCGGGTTGACCGCTGGCCACTCGGTGGTGTCCTTGAAAACCTCATTCTGGAAGCGCAGGACCGCCACGCCGTCCCCCCAGGAATGCTCGAAATTGATGGCGGCCGTCCCGTCGCGTGCCAGGATGATGCTGAACGATTTGTCGAACCAGCGATTCTGCCCGTCGCCATGCAGCATGTTGTGCGAGGTGTGGATATGGTCCTTCATGGTTTCATCGTCCAAGCACAGGCAGAAGAGGGCGCTGTCCACTTTCCTCAAGGCCTCCTGGTTGCCAGCATCCAAGAGCTTCTGCCTGAGCCCAGCCCAGACGTTGCGGTCCTCGCTGGTCAGCAAGCCCAGGGGGAAAGCCGGGGCCGGGGTGGGGTCAGAGAGGATGAACTTCAGGTGGGCTTGGATCTTTGCTGGCTTCACCAAATTCCCGTCTTGGTCCAGGACATCAAAGACATACAAGTGACCCTTACGCATGACCAGCAGGTGCCTGGCCCTCTGTTCTGTGAAGAGCTCATCGCGGCCCTGCTTGGGGATGCGGGAGGAGTTGAAGAGCCGGTAATACTGAGACATGTCCAGGGGGTAGGCGTTGACCATGTAGGCGCCGTACCAGGACAGGGACGCCGGCACGTAGCGGATGAGGCGCTTGAAGCCGTCGGTGTCGCTCTTAGCTGGGTTCAGGTGGAAGACCTCGGGCTCCAGCAGGCCGCTGCGCAGCGTCTTCATGAAGCGCACCGCCGACACCACCATGTTAGTGGCTCGCAACAGCTGCTCGTTGTACTCAGGCTTAGGGTCAGGGTTGAAGGACATGAAGGGGTTAAAGTTCAGCACCACTGACTCGCGGGCTGACAGATACATGTCGAACCAAGGACCTAGGAAGGGATGGGTTCAAGCCTTAATAAAGAATATACAGAACGGACATTTACAACCAGTATTATTCAAGAGCATTAACTGAAGACAACAAGGATGAATATTCTTACAGGGAACTGGCAATTAAAAAGCCACAGGTACAGCCACACACTAATTTCTAAAATAAACAAATGAGAATTTTAACAAATGTTACCAAGTGAAAAAAGTGCATTTATTTTGTTATACATGCTGAAAAGTGTGTTTGTTTTTCTATTTCTGTTTCATGTATGTATTATTGGAATAGTATGCATTTTTCCAAAGCTTTGATCACCAAAAAAGTTAATGTTTATTACTTGATTTTTTTTATTTTTATTATCTGTTAAACCTGCATGTTGCATGTTCAGATGTTGTTGAAGATTACAAAACAACATACAATTTTGTACGCATTACTAGCAATGGACTTCCAGGCACACATTACATGCCCCATGCAATGCATGTGTGTATCACCAACACCTGAACCGAGTAACCTGGAGAGAATGAGGCAGCCAAGCGGAGCTCACCGGATATGTAACTGGTGTGCTTGTTCTTCTTGTCCTGAGAGACCAGTTCTTCATGGAGCTCCTTGGCAGCGCCGCTCAGTAAACTCTGGGCCAGCTGCTCGGTCTTGCTGCAGGGACACAGAGAGACAGGGCCCGAGGAAAGGGCATCTGTTCACCCACAGGGGAATGGAGCTCCAATAGCTACTGAAACATCCAAATGAGTCCCTTCATCAAGACGGCCAACAAGATTTTTATACTGCCTACGTTTTCACATACCGTTTAAAGCTGTTATTGCAACTCAAATAGTGGTTCCCCAGACATACGTAAACATATAGATGTGACAGAAGGGTTGTTCCCTATTAATGAGCCAAGCCTCACCTGTACTGTTCATCATCCAGGAGCGGTCTCTGAGCTGCAAGGTATCGCCTGATCGTGTCTTCCAGCTTTGGAACAGGCAACCTAACCAACAAAGAAGTCATCTCCTGAAGCTCAGACACCATTATTATAAATATATACACACATTATTAATCATGGGACGGGAGCAAGAACCCACTGCAGAGCAGTGTGATCCATTCCTGGTTTTACTACGAGTTTAATAAGCCACACCTGAGCTTGGTACCTGTATACTGGGGTTTATCAAGCTCGTAGTAAAACCTGGAATGGGTGAAACTGCTATGTTATAGGAGTCTTATTTCCATCCCAGCACAAAATAAATTAGAGATGCCCCATGTAATGAGTTCATTTATAAAACACAACTGAATACAGTAATTGAAGTGGTACATTGCAATTGCATTTATGTTGCAATGTTGCAGGAGGGAAGTATTTTTATGCAACACCAGAAGCTCTAACATCGACCAGATCGCCACCCCTTCCCTCCAGTGTTTCTATTAAGGTTCAGAATTGACCTCTCGCCTACATACTGACTGCACTTTGAACAGAGTCTGCAGACGCCTTTCAATCCAGCTTTAACTTGGCAGCCGACTGCCAATTAGAATGAGTGCCTCTGTAAATGCACGGTGTACCAAAGTAGGCAGGTGTGCTTGATGTTTCTAAACGGTCTGTACACCAGACAGAAGCACCCATTTAATTAAACCAGTGTCGTACTGTTGTTGGTTTTCAGCACTCAAGCATTGCATATGTATTATTATAAAATGAGCCGCATTTAGTGTGATGTGCAGTTCTTATGCCGGCAAGGTGCTTGATCTACGGTCATTTTTTTTTTGTATAGTGTAAAATCTCTCACCTGGGCAAGCTCTTCTGGTAGTGCATGGTCGGGACGATGCTCCTGTGCAGTGTATCTGCTATCTCATCTTTACCTTTCGTGCTGTATGTCTGTCTTCGATTACACGAACCAGACGCTGCAAACGCACAGGCGAGGTAGGGAAGTGTTCCTGACTTACTGAAAACTGTATTCAAGGGTACAGCTCGCAAGCTAGCCATGTCCACAACCTGCTGGCCACACGAATTCACCGGTATAAAAATATGAAGCAGGAACAAAATACAATCGGTTAAGTTCAAAACACAAGACGAGGCGGACGCTGGGTTGTTTAGAAGCTGTACAATATACAACACAGTTACACGTGGGTGTGGTTTTTTATATATATATTTTTTTAGCCCTAGCTTTAATTATTTACAGCTGAAGTGCTTGCTTGTACCCTATGCTCGTTCGGTTTGACCGCCCCCTTCATTTGCCAGTGATCTTGCACAGACCGTGCAGGAAGTGATCGTGGTGTCACACACAGTGGTGCCCGCTGAAAACTCCATGTAAAATTAGAACGCAATGTTTATAGCACTGCCGTCGTATAAAGTTACAATAATGGTGTAGGGTTAACCATTTTAAATACACCCGTAGTGAAACTTCACAAGCTAAAAAATAGCAGACAGGAAATACCTTATAAAGCACGTCTCATGATAATGCATGGCCAGTTTAAATTAACCCAGTCCTACATTTTCAAACAGCGTGTAGTTTACCTTTAAGACTAGGGACGAGCTTTGTCACAGATTGGACGGCGTGTTAGGGATATGTGTTTTTCTTATCTACGTTCCGTATTTTTAACACCAGCACGACGCAGCACAGTGTCCGTCAGTCGCGACTTTCCTTCTGTCAGCACAGTTAATTTACTCTACAAGACAGTCTGCAAAGATGGCACCAGCGAGTCGTAGAGTGTTTGTGGTGGGAGTGGGCATGACTAAGGTAGATAACGGCATTATTATAAGTAGAATTGTTTAATAATCGGTGTGCTTGCTTTGGAAAGACGTGTCAGTCGTCGATGCACTGTGTTGAGATCTGTAAGAAACTTCACAGTAGTGTTTACTTCATAACAATTGTGCATTGTCAGATGTAGCAGTGTGGAGTAGTGGTCAGGGCTCTGGACTCTTGACCGGAGGGTCGTGGGTTCAATCCCAGGTGGGGGGGACACAGCTGCTGTACCCTTGAGCAAGGTACTTTACCTAGATTGCTCCAGTAAAAAAAACAACTGTATAAATGGGTAATTGTATGTAAAAAATAATGTGATATCTTATAACAATTGTAAGTCGCCCCGGATAAGGGCGTCTGCTAATAAATAATAATGTACATTTAAACAGTGCTGCAGTTCAGGTAACGCACTACAGCATGTATTTCAACACAGGTATGTATCGCACAGTTCATTTGGCAATGCTGAAAAGAAACCAGGTTCAAAACTTGGGAGTCTGGTCTCCATAGTTAGACAGATAATAATAATCATAATGACTTTGCTGCACTTGTATTATACATTGTAAAATGCAATATTTTGGATGCTAGATCTTACTATTTTATAGTTTAAATATTATTAAATTCGTCAAAGGAATAAACATTTTCAGTAGCATAGTACAATGAACACAGATGGAATACCACATTCTTTATTTCATGTATTTAGAATAATATTTATATTAAAAACCATGTGGCCCTTTCATAAATACAGCAATCAGTAGACAAAAAATACAAAAATAGTGTGTAAATGCACAGATCATTTCTGTATAACGTATTGCATCGCATACACTATCTGTGATCGTTGTACATCTACACCAGTGGAACTTGTAACTAATACTGAATGTGTTATTCAACACGGTTATCAGTGTGCTTTATTTTATATAACATAGTTTGTTGTTGACCCAAACCTACATGAATGTGCAGTATAGAGACTACCCCAGTCAATGATTTAGAAATAGACTTTCTGGATCTACAGATTGATGTTCTGCAGTCTGTAATGTTCTGGGTCTACAGATTGATGTTCTGCAGTCTGTGATGTTCTGGATCTACAGATTGATGTTCTGCAGTCTGTAATGTTCTGGATCTCCAGATTGATGTTCTGCAGTCTGTAATGTTCTGCAGTCTGTAATGTTCTGCAGTCTGTAATGTTCTGGATCTCCAGATTGATGTTCTGCAGTGCTGTAATGTTCTAGGTCTACAGATTGATGTTCTGCAGTCTGTAATGTTCTGGATCTACAGATTGATGTTCTGCAGTCTGTAGTGTTCTGTGATTGCTCTTGGGGTGAAAGACTTTGAGCTGAACGCTAATAGTCAGAATTCTTGGCATCTTGAACTTTGTCCCCAGATAGATAGGTCAAGAACACAGATAAAGGTAACGGTGCAACATCAGCCCATTATTTCACAATGCCCTTTGTACACACTGCAGCAGTTTCTGAAGTGGATGAAAAACAACATGAACTGCACGGGGCAGGGTGACTCAGCGAGTAAATCCACAAGCCTCTTGTGCTTTTCATCTCACATTCAACCCTTATAAAAGTTTCCCATGGTAAAAGCATAGCAAAGTGCAATAAAGCACAGTGATAGCATGGTAATGCATAGGTAAGCGCTGTAAAGCTCAAAACAATGTTTTAGAAAAATCAATATTTGAATTGGCATTCCAGAACTTCAAGATTTAGGACTACACTACTGACTATAACTAATAAAGTAATGTAAAGAGTTTACTGTGTACAGATCCAGTACCAAGCCTCAGTCTGTTATGATTTCACAATTTCTTCTATCCTTTGTTTTTTTCTTCCAGTTTGAGAAACCTGGTGCCCGAGAGGATTTTGACTACCCTGATATGGCTAAAGAAGCAGGTAACAGTACTGTAGCCTGACCTAATTCTGTTTTTGGATTTAAACCAACTATTCAATTATGCATACAGTGCAAGAAGCTGATCATTTTAATGCAGTTAGATCCTACAAGAAGTCCTCCACACGGCAGCATATGAAAATGCACACATACAATCCGAGGTGTCTTTGAAGGCCGATGGTATAATAAGTGTCCCGCTAGTTTTCAATACCGTAACACCTATGCCCCTGCCTTGCTGCTTTCAGGTCAGAAAGCTTTAGCTGATGCTGGGATTCC
The DNA here is from genome assembly GCA_030684275.1 of Acipenser oxyrinchus oxyrinchus. Classification (NCBI taxonomy): domain Eukaryota; kingdom Metazoa; phylum Chordata; class Actinopteri; order Acipenseriformes; family Acipenseridae; genus Acipenser; species Acipenser oxyrinchus. The sequence continues at coordinate 1,347,191 of CM060258.1, read as the reverse complement.
CTATTCTGCAGTGGAGCAGGCCTGTGTGGGCTACGTGTATGGTAAGCTTGTCTGTTTGATCTGTTTCCTTGGCTTAATCCCCCCTGACCCATCTGTGCCAGGTTTGCATGAAGATTCTACTTGGGAAAAGGAAGGCACTTAAATGGGGAGTAGCCTGCCACTGTGACTGGCTGCAAAGCATGTCAATCGTTAGGGGAAGCAGTCGGTTGGTTAAATGAGCAGGTTGGAGAGCCTGTCTGTGGTTTCTTGTAATCCATATCAAGTTGTACAGTAGACAGTGTATCAGTGTGAGTGACGTGTGCTCTTCAATCTGACTGCAGGGGACTCGACCTGTGGACAGCGGGCAGTCTATCACAGCCTGGGGCTGACAGGAATTCCTATCATCAACGTGAACAACAACTGCTCCACCGGCTCCACCGCGCTCTTCATGGCACGCCAGCTGGTGCAGGGAGGTAAGCTGGCACACAGCCAGACTGGCTTTCTGTACAGTCAGTACCCAGTCTGCCTGGACCCATGAAAGGTCTTGTTTCATCATTTTCTGCAATGTGGTGTTCATGCTTCAATACATGGGCTACAAACACTTATTAAAAGCTTAGAGGCACATGGGTGTACTCCTCTTTGCTTACAAACATTTCAGACCTGAAAGGAATAGACCACCAGTGTTAACAATGATGGTACACTCTGTGTATTCTATACCACACTGGCCCTGTTCAGTACAAGTTATTTAACAAGGTTTGCAAAGTCCATACTTGCATACTTGTCATGCATTAGTCATTTAAATGTGTGCATGTGCTACATACAGTGCACTAGAAATCCAGTAATCTGTATCCCCTTTTTCTTCCAGGACTGGCTGACTGTACCCTCGCTCTGGGCTTTGAGAAAATGGAGAGAGGCTCTCTCACCTCCAAGGTAGGGGCCGAGAGAGCGCTGGCAGTGAGCTCAGTGATGACTCCTCTTCTGTCTGAAATGAACACTCCTCTCCCAGAGGAATAAACACAAAACCCCTTTTGTACCAACATGATTGTGTAATGTGCTGGGGAAATACTGCTGTGTAGTTAAATGACATTAAGCTGAAACCTCTGTGTGCTCTGCAGTACATGGACCGGACGAACCCCATGGACAAGCACATGGAGGTCATGATCAATCGCTATGGGATGGCTGCTGCTCCCGCCGCACCCCAGATGTTCGGGAACGCCGGCAGGGAGCACATGGAGAAATACGGTACGGTTCACCATGCTGTGGAGTGAGACAAGGCTTAACATTGTCAAAGACAGCTTGTGACTGAACTGGCTTCTCTGCCACGTTTTGTGAATGAACTCTGGCACTCTCCTCCAGGACCTCAGCCCTGGCTCGCTGTTTGTTCAACATGGCCAGTCGTGTTTTCCAAGGAAACATGTTCATTATTTAATTCTTTTAGCATTACATGAAGGTTTTTATGCCCATAAATGCCATAGAAATACAGGTTCATTGTGTAACTCACAAATTAAAAAATGTTGATTTAGTTTTCCTATTTAACCCCAGCATGTTTGAGGGCTAGAACAACCTTGAAAGCTGTATCTTATGCCTACATTGTGAAGTGTTGTGCTTTCATAATTACAGGCACCAAACCTGAGCACTTTGCAAAGATAGCCTGGAAGAACCACAAGCATTCCACCAACAACCCGTACGTACATGACAATGACATGTAATACAATTGCAAAGGGGAGAAAAGAGAAGCAAAACTGAGCCTAACTAACCCGTTCTGTGTGCTAGGTACTCCCAGTTTCAGGACCAGTACAGCCTGGATCAGGTGCTGAAGTCCCGAAAGGTCTATGAATTCCTGACTCTCCTCCAGTGCTGGTAAGCAGGCTGATTTTACATCACAGTGCCTTGTGAAGGCAGAGCAGAGCCATTGCAACAAGAACCTACCTGATTAAGACCAGCAGAGGCAGTACACTCTTCACTTTGGTAGGAGAGTCAGCCTGACTTAGTTAGTTTATCCGTTTTGGTCTTTGGAAATTATTATTATTATTATTATTATTATTTATTTCTTAGCAGACGCCCTTATCCAGGGCGACTTACAATTGCAAGCAAATACATTTCAAGTGTTACAGTACAGGTAATACAATAAGAGCAAGATAAATACAATGACAAGTTCAAGCAAGCAGCCATTATAGGTGCCAACCTGCCAAATGAACACATATTGAAATGCTCGAAATGCATTTACTTTATATAGCATGTGTGTGAATCTGTATTAGGCTATCAATTTATAAATTAAGAAGCATTTGACTGCTAAAGTAAATGTCCTCTGTGCTTGTAGCCACAGTCGTATCTGCATTCTATATACTGCTTTCTGTCCTGGATTAACATCCAGCCAGCCTGCCCATTGTTCCACTGTATGTCGTGGCAGCGAGGGTGCCTGCCCATTGTTCCACTGTATGTCGTGGCAGCGAGGGTGCCTGCTCATTGTTCCACTGTATGTCGTGGCAGCGAGGGTGCCTGCCCATTGTTCCACTGTATGTCGTGGCAGCGAGGGTGCCTGCTCATTGTTCCACTGTATGTCGTGGCAGCGAGGGTGCCTGCCCATTGTTCCACTGTATGTCGTGGCAGCGAGGGTGCCTGCCCATTGTTCCACTGTATGTCGTGGCAGCGAGGGTGCCTGCTCATTGTTCCACTGTATGTCGTGGCAGCGAGGGTGCCTGCTCATTGTTCCACTGTGTTGTGGCAGCGAGGGTGCCTGCTCATTGTTCCACTGTGTCGTGGCAGCGAGGGTGCCTGCTCATTGTTCCACTGTGTCGTGGCAGCGAGGGTGCCTGCTCATTGTTCCACTGTGTCGTGGCAGCGAGGGTGCCTGCTCATTGTTCCACTGTGTCGTGGCAGCGAGGGTGCCTGCTCATTGTTCCACTGTGTCGTGGCAGCGAGGGTGCCTGCTCATTGTTCCACTGTGTCGTGGCAGCGAGGGTGCCTGCTCATTGTTCCACTGTGTTGTGGCAGCGAGGGTGCCTGCTCATTGTTCCACTGTGTCGTGGCAGCGAGGGTGCCTGCCCATTGTTCCACTGTGTTGTGGCAGCGAGGGTAGGCTATCCTCTGTTCTGATTGAGTGCTCTGTCTTCTCGCTCCCCGAAGCCCCACGTCGGACGGTGCTGGAGCCGCTGTCCTGGCCAGCGAGGACTTTGTGAGGAGGCACGGCCTGGAAGGGAAGGCTGTGGAGATCCTAGCCCAGGAGATGGTGACCGATCTCTCCAGCTCCTTCGAGGAAAACAGCTGCATGAAAATGGTGGGACTTCCATTATGCTGTTCAAATTATTTTATTCCTCTCTGAAAACTTGCCTTTGCTGTTGCATTGGTTTCAAAACAGGGCCCTGGGATTTAATGTAGGATAAAGAGGCAAGAAAGAGTGTGAATTAAATCCCCTCCCAAGGTGAAACTCTGAAAGGCAGGGCTGGCTGTTAGCTCAGGGTTGAGGGGTATTGACAGACAACAGTAGTGACTGGTGAGTCGGAGTGGCAGAGTCACCCCTCCCTCCCTGCTTGAATCCTGCAGGTGGGCTTCGATATGACCCAGCTGGCTGCCCAGCGGTGCTTTGAGAAGGCCGGTCTGCACCCCACGGATGTCAACGTGATCGAGCTTCATGACTGCTTCTCTGCCAACGAGCTGATCACATACGAGGCGCTAGGGCTGTGTGCTGAAGGTATGTGCTGATCCTGTACGAGGCTCTAGGGCTGTGTGCTGAAGGTATGTGCTGATCCTGTACGAGGCTCTAGGGCTGTGTGCTGAAGGTATGTGCTGATCCTGTACGAGGCTCTTGGACTGTGTGCTGAAGGTATGTGCTGATCCTGTACGAGGCTCTTGGACTGTGTGCTGAAGGTATGTGCTGATCCTGTATGAAGCTCTTGGACTGTGTGCTGAAGGTATGTGCTGATCCTGTATGAAGCTCTTGGGTTACAGAAACAGTGGGGGCTATAACTGTACTACACTGTCTGCCACAAAATTCAGTGGCTTAAATAACAGAGTAGGTAGGCAACACACACAAGCAGGGCTTATTCATACTGGAAATGTAATGGTGGAATGTAAACAATTGGGCTCAGTGACACTTTGAGTCTCGGGCTTGTGGTACTGAGATATTCATTTCAAGCTAACGCACATTTTATATTTGGGTTTTGGTGTTTTTTGAGATATTTGTAGTTAACCACTGTGGTTCAGGTCATTTAAAAACAGTTTTATTTGTGTGGCAATATTATAAAAACCAACATCTCTAACATAGCATGGCACGAGAAACATGAAAAAACAGCTGCTTAATTACTGAGTCTTGAGGTTAGGATCCGTGACATTGAAGAATTCAGTCTGCCAGACTACAGTACATCTCTTTAGTTTTACTCCAGGTTGAATAGACCCCTATGTATTCTTCAAGCTGCTGTGGTTCTTGAGAAAAATGTGGTTGTGTTTCTCAGGGAAAGCTGGGGAGCTGATAGACCGTGGAGACAACACGTACGGGGGGAAGTGGGTTGTGAACCCCAGTGGAGGACTCATCTCAAAGGGCCACCCCCTGGGAGCCACAGGTAAGCACCCCAGCACAGACGGGCACCCCAGCACAGACGGGCACGCCAACACAGACGGGCACGCCAACACAGACGGGCACCCCAACACAGGCAGGCACGCCAACACACAGGCACCCCAACACAGGCGGGCACGCCAACACACAAGCACCCCAACACAGACGGGCACGCCAACACAGACGGGCACACCAACACACAGGCACCCCAACACAGGCGGGCACGCCAACACACAGGCACCCCAACAAAGACGGGCACGCCAACACACAGGCACCCCAACACAGACACTCCATAGTCTCTAAAGGACCCATCCACACTTCTGAAGCTCCAATCTGTAGGACCCATTCACTTCTGAAAGCTCCAAACGACTTCAGCCCCCTTCAGATTTCGTTCAAACCACAAAAACTCAAAACTCTTTTTCATATTTACATTTCTTTTTTCATTTTTTCTTTGTACAAACTTACCATATGTGAAATAGTCCTTAAAAAAGTATATGGATAAATGTTTTGAAATTAATTTTAAAAACCTTTTAAGTTACTAAAACAACCACTAAATAATATTGTTGACAGCTGAGTTGTATTAAGGCAATGAGCTGTTCAGCAATACTTCGCTTTTAGACTGCTTGTTCAGCTTTACTGCCATCGTTTCTTGAATTAGTCTCTATACACTGTGTAGCATGCATATGGTTCCCCACTCACCTTTAAACCCGTCAGAACCTCTATCGGAACATTGCCAAACTGCAGCAAAATGTTAATGTCCTGTTAATCTATAACCAGCAGAGGGCGCCTTTACCCTTGCTAAAAGGTCAGTGATCTTGGATAGAGCTCATCTGTGGCTGCCTTGTTTTTTCACTGTCATAAAGAGCTATGCAAAACCGCGACTCTGTGTGGCACATCTGCACTGGATGAAATATTCATATTTAAATGGTCAATAGCAGAAACCAGTTGTAGGGGTTTATCGGTAATTTAGAAGCATGTCCTGTTTACATGTCTTGTACATTCCATAGCATGCCACAAGCTACAGCACAGTATTTTATAACAAACAGAATCAAATCAAACAGGAGCATCATTCTCTTCAGCTGCATCATCATGATTTTATCTGACACACCTTTCCAAGCACTTGGACCATCCTGCCTCCTAGTCCACAGCTCTAACCTCTAGGCTGCACTGCCTCCCAGCCCCCAGCTTTAGCCGCTAGGACATCATATTTCGGGTTTCCTCTGGGCTGTGTGTTGTATTGCAATATGCATTGTGTTGTCTGAGTAATCCCTCCGTCATGTGTGACGTGAACCCCCCTCCCCCACCCTGTGCATCAGAAGCTCAGGACAGGAAAAAACAGCTCAGGATAAGAAGGTGACAGTTCATCAGCTCCATTAGACTGATGAGATCCTCTGATGTTTTCTACTCCCAGTCCAGTTCCTGGCATTAAAGTGGCTTCATCTGCAAAATACAGCATCTAGTGTTCTGCATCACACACACACACAGACAAGTACACATATACACACACTGACACACCTCTCCAGGCTCTCTCTCTCGCTGTGTATCCATCTTTCATCATCCTTTCTTTCTTGTCCTGTCCAGCCCCACATCTCCCCCTCCCCCTCTCGCTTTCCCACCCTCCTCCATCACTCTTGTCTCACTGAATAGTCATTAATCCATGAAGGATGGAGATGTACGATCCTCACCACACCTCTGTGACAGCAGGTCTATGCAGTATACTGTACCGTAGTAAAATCAACTGAATACTTAGCACACTTTCTTTTTACTTGTATCTGTTCCATTTATTTTCACCCAGTGTAAGTATAACAACCTTTTTTTCTGTTTTTAGTGTGTATCTTTGGATCATGAGTCACGCTAAATTGGATATTATTGGTGGACTACTGTACTGTGCCGATATTCCATGACAGGAATTGTAAAACATAACTGCCTTTTAGTGACACCTGCTGGTTATACTCCGAAACTGCAGATCCACCTGCAACCCGTCTATAATTGAGGACCAATTGTGCCGGTTGAATAATAATATAATATTATAATTTCAATAAGAAGAAAACTATCACCTGCTTTACAACAGTCTGCCTAAATTAAATTTAAAATCGGGAATTAACAGGAAAACGCGTGTTTCGCGTTCTCTGAGCATTCCCTAAAGAAAACGTTGTATAATTTGTGTTTGCATCAATCCAGACATGCCAAGTCATTTTTTTTAAAGGCATAAACACATAGCCCATCGTATAGTTATTACATTAACTGTCTGGTCTCTCGTTGTACAACATTAAACATCTGGGGAAAAAACGCGCATCTCAGACTAAATCTGTTCACCTGTGTCTATGTTCGTTTTATTTCTGGAACTCACTCTCTCTCTCTCTCTCTCTCTGTGATCGATTGGCCAGGCCTGGCCCAGTGCGCCGAGCTTTGCTGGCAGCTGCGAGGGGAAGCTGGGAAAAGGCAGGTTCCTGGTGCAAAGGTTGCTCTGCAGCATAATATAGGCCTTGGCGGAGCCGTGGTTGTCACTCTCTACAGAATGGGGTTCCCTCAAGTTGCAAGGTGAGGCGGTTTTGTTATAATTGGCTATCGGCAGTTAGTGTTGCAAAATCCAAAAGCTCCTATTTAAACGCGTTAAATGACATACAATACTGTATTGTTATGTAAAGAGGGGCGGTATTTACTGTAGCTCGTTGTTCTTTATCGTGTTTACGCTCGATACAGTACAGACTAGTTTGGATTTAAATTGGGTTCCTGCAATAAGGGTTATTGCTTTTAAACAGCCTGTCAATGAATGCATTTGGTACTGTACTGTATATATTATAAGGACATGCAAAACAAATCCACAACATCCAGTGGCTGAAATAATACTGACACACACAAGCAATGCATAATATTATTCAGTACAGAAAATCTAATGCGGACAAGTAAAATATTGTGTCTCATTAAAAATGTTAATATTATTGGTTCTGTAGTATTGAGATATTCATTTTGAGCTAGTGCACGTTTTATACACAAGTGTGTGTTTTGCTGCTAAAGCCCAATGAGCTTTTTGAAATACCGCATCTAAAATAAACTGACCGACATCTATTAAACAGTAGTAATAATAACGCCAGTACTTGTGACTGCCAGGAAATACGCAGAGAGCTCAGTACAGCGTACAAGCAAACTCAATGAGACCCCAGTGTTGGTGTGTGTTAAAGGCAGACTATCAATTCAGAGCTCTGGCAGTGAGGGATTAGGAACATTACACAGGCAGAACTCAAAGTAGGTGTCTGCCAGCCAGCAGGAGATGGCATGTATCAGCTGTAACAATAATATATACACTAGAACTGTCACCACCTCTTACTTATTTTGTCATAACTGCAAGAATGTACAATTATCACATTTTTCTAAGGTGGGGAAATGTGATAGTGTTTAGATAAGTCATTGCTTATTTGCAAAGCTTTTTTTTTAAATGTAATAATTTGATTCTTGTTGCTTCAAATCTGTGGCAGTTATTTGTTAATTTTAAAGAAAAATGATGTTTTTGTAAGCGCACTGCCAAGACTTAAATTGAAAGCACAATCAGATCAATTTGAGGATTGTATTTTAATCCTTAAAGTTTATTAAGAGCAGAGAGTGTGTCTTGAGTTGAGAATATTTTTCAGCACTTGAGCTTCTTGGCTGTGGAGCAGTGCCTCGCAGACTGAGGCTGTAGGTTTGAATTCAAGTCAACCGGCTCACTCTAAGACCACAGGTATCTTCATTGGGGCTTCTTTTGACCTCGTTTTAAATCAAGCTCAAAAAGAAGATAATAAACCAGATAATCAACTGATATTTCAGGTAAATAATGTGCTGGGTTAGTGATTTACCTGCAACTCTGCTAGTTTTACAGTGGATCAGTGATAATATTATTGAGGTGAAAGTTGAGCTCATGGAAGCAGTGAGCCCCTCTCTCCCCTTCAGTGTGTTCACTGAGCTCTGCAGTATTCTGGTTTGATGGGGTGGCTCAGCAGATTGCACAGGCTGCCATGTTATACACTTTCAAACATTTGAGCATATTCAGGACCCTCCAACATCGGGACAGTTGTATCGTGTACCTTTAAGATTTAAATAACAGGTTGTAGTTGTGCAGTAGATTGACCTACTGAAGCCCCTGCTTTGTGAGCAACCTCCTTTAACTATCATTCATATTGCATGATTAAGGAGGCTGTGTGGTTCAGTGGTTAAAGAACATGGCTTGTAACCAGGAGGTCCCCGGTTCAAATCCCGGCTCAGCCACTGACTCATTGTGTGACCCTGAGCAAGTCACTTAACCTCCTTGTGCTCCGTCTTTTGGGTGAGACGTTGTTGTAAGTGACTCTGCAGCTGATGCATCGTTCACACACCCTAGTCTCTGTAAGAGATGATAATACTATTCCTTGTGTTCTGAAGAGACTTGGGGAGTAAGCAACACTGTGAATGGGTTTGTATTGTTCCCTTCCTCCTTCTGAAGGGCTGCAATGTCTTGCCTTGGTTAATTGCTTCCACACTGTTTAAAGCAACTCAAAACTGGTTTTATCACACAAAGCCTCCACTCATGCAGCAGTAGACCTTGGCTTGTGATCATCACTGTGCTGAAACAAAGGCCAGACTTTTGAATTTGCCAACTGGGATAAAGTTTCTCTTGGTATTAAAGAGAACATCTATATAACTTTTAAAAATTCATTTTAAGCATGATGTTCCCAATCTCTTTCATTGCTTCATGGCGTAAAAGCAGCAGCATTTTAATAATGTTGTGCTGTGTGCTTCTCAGTGTCCCTTGGGTGCTGTTTTAATACCAAGCTCACACGCCCTCGCCCCCCCTCGGCTGCCTGTCACGTGCCTGGTGCTAGTACACACAAGCCGGGCCCACCCATTGCATGCAATGTCAGCTCAAATTAGTGAGAGTGAAAGGAATTTAGTTTAGTTTGGTTTTCCAACTCTTATGATGCTCAGGCAGTTTAAAGAGACAGACAGAACAGTTCAGTACTACAGACCAAGACTGTATCCATCTGGCAATCGTACTGAAAGAAAAAACGAGATTATTGGTGCTAAAACTCTGTCAACCATTTACAGTTAAATTATTGCTGCCATTGAGTAATAATAATAATAATTATAGTAATAACCGTGATGATGATGATGATGATGATAGTAACATTTGGGGTTTCAGATCCCGTATCCAGGCTGTCCACACCAATGCTGCAGCCGGTCAAGGTGGATTTAAAGCACACATGGTCTTTAAAGAGATTGAGAAGAAGCTGCAAGAGGTAAACAAACAGACAATAATTTCATGTTTTGTAATTGCGTGAAATCATTTGTGGTTTTGTAGTGCGTTGTTTTTTTGTTTTTTTTACCACTGGAATACAGGTTTCATTAATTCAGTGGTTTATAATTGAGACAGGTCTGACTGGGTTTTATTCTCCCTCTAAACCCATGTGTGTGTGAAGCTGATCTATTCATTTGTTAAGCCTCACCTTCAATTCTGTGTGTACAGTGTCTATCTCAAATTCATGCTTATGAAAAAACTATGCTGAATGTGACTATAAAAAAAAAAATATTGGCAGTTTGATATCGCATGACAAAATGGGAGATGCAGAGACTAGAAACGTGGAACGTTGGCTTATATTTAGGAATTAAAATACAGACCTTTTTTTGTGCTTGTTTAACCAGCATCACTTACGCTGAGAGGCAAAGAAAATGACGAGCAAGATGTATTTGGAACTATTATTGGATGTTTGTTTTAGGTTAAAGCCAGCCCTTTGTGGATGTTTGTTTTATATTAAAACCAGCCCTTTGTGACTGTTTGTTTTATGTTAGACTGTTAAAAGTTAGGAACCTCTTGGGTTTTTATTGTCATTTTACAGGGATGGAAATAAGACTCCTATTGCATAGCAGTTTCACCCATTCTACATTTTACTGCAAGCTTGATTAGCCACAGTGTAGAGGTAACAAGCACATGTGTGTCTTGTTAAACTCAAAGTAAAACCAGGAATGGATCAAACTGCTGTGCAATGGCGGGCGTATTTCCATCCCAGCAGGTGTCGGATGCATTGGTCCCTGATACTTTGCTTGAGGGTGAGGGTGATGCATGCAGAGTGTCTGTTTTGGAAAGGTAAGCTGCTGCTAGTCCCAGGTGTTATGCTTTCCCTGCGTGCCTTTGCAGGATGGCAATCAGTTTGTGAAGAAGATCGGAGGAGTGTTCGCCTTCAAAGTGAAAGACGGCCCTGGAGGCAAGGAGGGGACATGGATTGTGGATGTGAAAAATGGCAAGGGCTCTGTGAGCACAGATGCAGGTTAGTCGCTCTCTTTATAATCAAGGGCTCTGTGAGCACAGATGCAGGTTAGTCGCTCTCTTTATAATCAAGGGCTCTGTGAGCACAGATGCAGGTTAGTCACTCTCTTTATAATCAAGGGCTCTGAGCACAGATGCAGGTTAGTTGCTCTCTTTATAATCAAGGGTTCTGAGCACAGATGGAGGTTAGTCGCTCTCTTTATAATCAAGGGCTCTGAGCACAGATGGAGGTTAGTCACTGTCTTTATAATCAAGGGCTCTGAGCACAGATGCAGGTTAGTCACTGTCTTTATAATCAAGGGCTCTGAGCACAGATGCAGGTTAGTCACTGTCTTTATAATCAATGGCTCTGAGCACAGATGCAGGTTAGTCACTGTCTTTATAATCAATGGCTCTGAGCACAGATGCAGGTTAGTCACTGCTTTGTAATCAAGGACTCTGAGCACAGATGCAGGTTAGTCACTGTCTTTGTAATCAAGGACTCTGAGCACAGATGCAGGTTAGTCGTTCTCTTTATAATCAGGGGCTCTGTGAGCAGAGATGCAGGTTCGTCACTCTCACACTCTCTTTATAATTACACAGCCATGGTTAAGCCGGTACTTGTTTTACTAAATACTTCAGTATCGGAAGCAGCCAGTGTACCCGTCTGTAGGCATGTCAGTGTTGCTTGCCCAAGAGGAGGATGCAGATCGTGCTGGTTTACCCATACCTCTTCTGTATTTACAGACCCGACGAGCAGGGTTGGGCCCAGTTCCTCATTTTCAGTTCCAATTCCCTTTAAATTCAGTTTCCAGTTCCTTGGTATCAATTGTTTGGATTGTTCAGCTGATTTCATTTGAAGCCAATTTAATTGACTAACAAACATGGACTATAGTTGAGTAATTTGTTGCCACTGTGAGAATTTAATTTTAACAGAACACTGCGAATTGTAATTTTGATCAATGATGTGTTGCAGTTGATTAAAAATGAATTGGAATTTGGAATGGATTTTTAAAAAGGAATTGGAATTAGAATTAAAAATAAAAATAGAAATTGCCCCCAACCTGGATTGTGATCGGAATTAGAAATGGAACATTCATAGTGTAGCAGTCCGGGTTTCCTCCTGTCCATGAACATTCTGCCTTCACAAATGTTTATCTCTTGTGGTTTTTGTCTGACATGCCAGAGGAAATTAACCTGCTTGTTTTTCATGACTCTTATTAGCTCCTCTCCTGTTTGGCAGTGTTTCTCTTTCCAGCACCGGCTGTATTGAATTATATAGAATGAACTCTTTAACTCTTTGAATAAAGGGATGTTCTTATGTGCATTGCAGAGCATTAAATACACTCTTCTTGTGTGCAGAGCAATCGGATTGTTAAAAATCTTTTGTTTCGCCTTTTCTAGTAAACATGTGGAGAAGTCCCGTATTGCCTCTACCCATTCATAGTATTTTAGGTGCACTGAATTTTTTTTTTTTAATGTAACTTATGTGTTTTAACGATGCTGTGTTCATGTGTTGTGTTTTGTTTTGCAGCTACGAAAGCAGACTGCACCATTGCAATGTCGGATGATGATTTACTGGCTTTGATGACTGGCAAAATGAACCCCCAGACTGTAAGTTTCTAGAATCTGTGATTTAGAGTGTTCAGTGGATTGATGCTCAACTCCTTCCATATGTATTCATTGCTGGAAGTATGGTTCTTTAGTTTAGTACAGGATGCTGTTACTCACAGCAGCTGTTCTCTCTCACTGGGTTTTCCAGACCACTTGGCTCGACACCGTGCGCTCCTGTGCCAGAATCTCTCTTGCACACCTGTCTGTCCTCAGCAAGGGGCCGGCAGGAAACGCAGACTGCAGAAAACAGTTCCCCTGGGGGATCTACAGAACGCACTGCTGGCAAACCAGCAGACACTGAAAATAGTTCCTGTTTTTATTCCCGTTAGTTTTGTTTGGGAGCACGTGGGGTGCCAGCAGCACCTTGCTAGTATAGAGGCTGACGATTGGGTTGTTTGTAAGAATGTAAAGACTGGTAAAGCCACTAAAGCACTCTTAATGGGGTATAGGGCTACATAAGCAGCCAGGACTGCAAAGATTCCATTCAAGAATGTCTCGCTGTCCTTTGAGACTGTAACTATTATTCAGAAATGGAAGACCCTATTTGTTTATTTAGCAGACGCCTTTATCCAAGGCGACTTACAGAGATTAGGGTGTGTGAACTATGCATCAGCTGCAGAGTCACTTACAACTACGTCTCACCCGAAAGACGGAGCACAAGGAGGTTAAGTGACTTGCTCAGGGTCACATAATAAGTCAGTGGCTGAGGTGGGATTTGAACCGGGGGACCTCCTGGTTACAAGCCCTTTTCTTTTAACCACTGGACCACACAGCCTCCTACCATACCCAAGCTCCTGACCTCCGCCCCTATCGAAGCATCCGATTCACTGCTGTCTTGCCCAGTGTGCTTGGAACTGGCTTATGAACGGTATATGCTGCTGTGAAGTATTGTAGATTGCATGGCAGGGATGCTATTTGCATTCAGTGGGATGTCCCATGTGCATGTGAGTGTGTGCTGCATACCTCTGCTGTTTTCCATCCCCTGTAGTTCTAGTTCTGCCTGGTATCTGACCTTGCCTGCAATGTGCGTTTGCATATAAAACACATTGAAAACATTGTTTTGAAGACTAGGTACCATCTGCAAAACCAATTCTGTGTTTAATGCATACCTCTGCTTTTTAGGAGGCTCCACGCATTCACCGACTCGAGAAACCATTTATTTTATTTGTGTAGTTTCTGGAAACTGGGGTCAGATCTGCTAATATTACTTCACCTTTCCAGTGTCTGTCGATTTTTGAATAACCTTGAAAACCTCAATTTATAAAACATCTGTAGCTTCCCAACAAGCTGTTGTCATCGACGCCAGTGCCCCAGTTTCAAATCCAGCTTAACTGGGTGACATTAACCCTTTAAACCTTGCCTGATAGTATGCAGAGTTTGAAATGCTTCGCCGATAACAATCACATCATCTCCATGATAGCACAAGAATTTAACCTTGGCATTGAGACAAGATGATGCGTGTTGGATCTTTTATTACTATTAATTCCGGAATAAAAATACAGAAAACGTATGCACAATTACAAAGGGACCAATGATTTCAAGGACTTGGTTATCCCTCATTTCTGCAAAAGCCCTGGGTGCATATAATGACTATTCTATTTATTTTTATATTTTCTGAAGACGTATAACATGTCTGCTGAGCTTTTCTGACACCCCTCTCTTACTCTCAACAGGCTTTCTTTCAGGGGAAGCTGAAGATCACTGGCAACATGGGCATGGCCATGAAGCTTCAGAGTTTACAGCTGCAGCCGGGCAAAGCTAAGCTGTGATGGAAGTCAGGCAGCCTTCACTTCCCTCCTGCCTGTCCCCTGTCTCCAGCGGTGCAGTTCAATGTGTGGGTCCTCGCTGAGTGTGAGTGTGAGTGAGGGGTGTGGGTGGAGAGGGGTTAGGGTTTGTTGGGTTGGAGGAGATGAAGACTCACACATTTCTCTGATTTTCCCTTGATTCTAACGCAATGAAAGACAATAGCAATATAGTGTAGAACTCTTACTCGGACTTGGTAATATGAATGCATCTTGATTTTTAGAGACCTCTTTTTACAGTTCTATGTAATTGTGTATTTGGATTGCCTCCGAACTACTGCTAACCTGTTCATGATTTCTTTTTTTTAAATGACTACTACTTTAAAAAGAAGGAAACTGGGTTGTGGGTTTGAATGAATCTTGTTCTATACCGAACACACCAGAATGTTTCAGACTTCTCTCAACCCAGATAAGCCTGCCTTGTATTTCCAAGTGACCTGTATGTAGGACAGTAGGCATATCTGGGTTAATGTTCTGTCAAATACCACCAGGGCATTTCAAAACAATACTAAACTAAATCTGTGTAGTTATGAAGATTCTGCTAATACTTGGGGGGGTTGTTGTCATTTGCCACCTTTTTAATGTTGTCATGATCGTGTAATATGCGCAATCAAATATAGACAAAAGGTTTTATAAATGAGAATGCCCTGCTGTATTAAAAAATAATAATAAAATGATGATTAGTATGAAAACAATATGCCTCTGTGAGTAATTTGTCTGCGGTACTGTGTGAAATGATTTCCTGTGCTGAGGTGGGGGTGGAGGGGGAGGGTAGGTCTTGCATGTGGAACTCTGTACAAGGCTCATTTCGTTCACATCTCTTGGTATTTTTTTTTTTTGCTGCAGATGCAGGATTTGAAGCGCACTATTAAAAAGGGATCAGATACCTGCTTGCGTCACAGATTCGTTTTTTAGTGGGAGGGGTCATGTTCAGTTAATCTACTGAAACCCTCTCTGCTGACAGTGAAAGGCACTGTCAGGCAAGCTGGACTGTTGAGGCTCCTGTGTCTAAGTCCTCTGGGATACAACTTGTACTAAAGACACAATCCAGAACTAACCGTAAAGGATTGATTAATAACGCAGACACGCGCTGACCAGCAGACCCAGTGGGCTCATTCCGCTGATTCACTGATGTGTCCACCTTTAGAGAGGGAGGAATATGGGCTAGACAGTGTTTTTTACCCAAGGCAAGGTATGGAACACATTTTAGATTCCAGGTTAGGTCAGGGGGCTGAGCTTCTGCCTTTCACTTGAACTCACATCTGCAGCCATGTCTCAAACAACTTCAATATGTGTGTCTCCCTTTTCATTATAGACACAAGAAACAAACCTACGGGCTTCTTTAAAACCAGTCCTATTGTCATTGCCTAAATAAAATGTGCTGCCACGAGAAACCACAAGCTTCATCAGACAACAGGCTCTGACCCAGTTATAACAGGAGCAGGGCTGGCTTTCCTGGTCTTGCTCAGCATGTTGTGTGCGTGTGTGGTTTTAACACTGGCACAGCGGCACTCAGCGCAAGCTTGATATTTTACCAAACTGTTATTCAAATGTATTCTGTGTTGTTTTTATGGTTGCCAGCAATTAAGCTGGCTCTATCGGTTAAAATTCCAGTTCCAGCAATGCAAGACGCCATCAGATTCAGCAATAAACTGTAATTGCTAAGTTCCTGTACTTTTTCTATGCCCTGCTGTGTCCATGCTAAAGAAGGTTGCATGCCTGACAGAGGATAATAGAAAGTACACATGGATGAATGAAAGATGCACAGACCAGTCTCTGTAGATATTACCTGCATGCAATGACATAATCTTACCTGAATTCTGCTCCACTGCAGAGTATTTTCCATGACTAGCTATCCACTAGTTTGTCAGTTGTATTATTCACTTCTATAATTTAATCTTTAAAAGATCAGATAAGGGACAGTAATCAGGGAGGTTACAGTAAGCATGTCTGAGATCATAAATTGGCTCCGATATACAGCTCTCTACAAAATATGTTATTTCTGTATTAGTTTTAATTATGAAGTTTTAATTTCCAGTATCTCGAGCCAAGCTTTCATGGTTAAATTACTTCCAGAAAGCAGACAAAAATCATAAATAATGGGGTTTCATACTGCAGATACTGGATACTGAAATGTACAGTGTTGTACTGCTAGAGTTAGACGCTGTAGGAGTTAAACTGATCATGAGTTGGATCAGACACCTGTGTGTCTGATCCAATTATAAATCAGGGGTAGCCAATGCCAATCCTGGAGGGCCATTCCACTCCAGGTTTAACAGGTAAAATGATGTCATTAACTACTTCAGGGACCTGATGGAGGTATGACTGGTTCAATTAAACAACTTAGAACAGGTTGGAAAAAAGACCAGGAGTGGAAGGTCCACATTTGGGCACTCTTGTTATAGATACACAAAGTGATAGCTGCTGAGTGCATCTGGTCTGCATGGAGTGAATTCCAAAGCAACAACGTGTCGACTCGTGTGGGTCTGAAACTGGACTGAAGCCAAGAGGTCTTGTTGAGATCCTCAGTTAATTCATCTCATGCTCTCAAGAGTGTGACATGTCGAGGTCCTGAGATGATCGTTTATTTTGTGATCACAACATAACCCCTTTTTGGTTCAGAAACCTCAGTAGGTTTGGATTACTGATTAGATCCACAAGGTTCAGAACCTCAATCAGTGTGGATTACTGATTAGATCCACAGGGTTCAGAACCTCAATCAGTGTGGATTACTGATTAGATCCACAGGGTTCAGAACCTCAATCAGTGTGGATTACTGATTAGATCCACAGGGTTCAGAACCTCAATCAGTGTGGATTACTAATTAGATCCACGTGTCACACACACTAGCAGGCTCTTTTGTTCTTTTTTGTCAAATTACTTCACTCGTTTGCTGACACACCTGGAAAGGAGTCAGCGAACATTTTGGAATGTAAACAGTCGGCCCAAGACATTTGTTGAAGACGGCGAAGAAGGCCAAGTGGGAAACTTTTTTTATTAACACTAAAAGCAGCTCTTCACAATATATATGCATTTTCCGTTAACTGTCTGGAGCGTTTTCCATGCTTTTTTTTAACTGTCTGGAGGGTTTTCCATGCTTTTTTAATGGATTTAATGGCCTCCCCACCAGAGGATACCGGTTCCACCAGTTTAAACTGACTTGTGTCTTCATGGTGCATTCTTGCGTTCACTTTAATTTATGTGGTTTTGGGACGGCAGAGATTTCAAACTGCTTTGCTTTGATACTGGTTGCATTCAGACTGGTGCCACAAGAGCCTTCGTTCACATCTCTGGGAGTGTAGCACCCCCCTGCCATTTGTGAGGCTAGGGGTTAGGTTGTTGAGACCATCAGTTCTAACCTAGTCCCAGGTAAAATGGCAGAAAGGCTTGTCAATTAGCCTGCTGAATTAAAAACAAAGTTTTCGTACTGTGACTCGAGTTTTGCTGAAAATGTCTCTACTGTTAAACTCAGGACCAGCCATACATCCATTTGCCGGAAACCCTGCAGACTCCCCAGAGGAGGAACTGCAAGCCTAGAAACTGCAGGGCTGTTTTAAATCATTTTGGACAACAACGTTTAACATTGACATTTTTCCATTTTGCTGGCTGCAAGTTGAGCTGTGAGTCATGGCGACTCTGATCTTTTTTGACAGCTGAGTGCAGGCTAGGCACAGACTGCTGGGCTGCGTGTGGTGCTAAGCGCAGGAGAGGCACAGACTGCTGGGCTGCGTGTGGTGCTGAGTGCAGGAGAGGCACAGACTGCTGGGCTGCGTGTGGCACTGAGTGCAGGCGAGGCACAGACTGCTGGGCTGCATGTGGCGCTGAGTGCAGGCGAGGCACAGACTGCTGGGCTGCGTGTGGTGCTGAACACAGGAGAGGCACAGACTGCTGGGCTGCGTGTGGCGCTGAGCGCAGGAGAGGCACAGACTGCTGGGCTGCATGTGGCGCTGAGTGCAGGCGAGGCACAGACTGCTGAGCTGCGTGTGGTGCTGAGTGCAGGCGAGGCACAGACTGCTGGGCTGCATGTGGTGCTGAGTGCAGGAGAGGCACAGACTGCTGGGCTGCGTGTGGCGCTGAGTGCAGGCGAGGCACAGACTGCTGGGCTGCGTGTGGTGCTGAGTGCAGGCGAGGCACAGACTGCTGGGCTGCATGTGGCGCTGAGTGCAGGAGAGGCACAGACTGCTGGGCTGCGTGTGGCGCTGAGTGCAGGCGAGGCACAGACTGCTGGGCTGCGTGTGGTGCTGAGTGCAGGAGAGGCACAGACTGCTGGGCTGCGTGTGGCGCTGAGTGCAGGCGAGGCACAGACTGCTGGGCTGCGTGTGGTGCTGAGTGCAGGAGAGGCACAGACTGCTGGGCTGCGTGTGGTGCTGAGTGCAGGAGAGGCACAGACTGCTGGGCTGCGTGTGGCGCTGAGTGCAGGCGAGGCACAGACTGCTGGGCTGCGTGTGGTGCTGAGTGCAGGCGAGGCACAGACTGCTGGGCTGCATGTGGCGCTGAGTGCAGGCGAGGTACAGACTGCTGGGCTGCGTGTGGCGCTGACTGCAAGAGAGGTACAGACTGCTGGGCTGCGTGTAGCACTGAGCGCACCGCAATTCTGTGTCTGGGTTCCACATTCGGAGCCTCCATGTGCCCGTTGCCTTTTTAGGACGTTTCCTCCACCTGATGAAACACATCCTGAAGCATGTCGTGCATTATTCCTTAATTATTTCAATAGTATTTCAATAGTATATCCTATATATATGTATATGTAGCTTGTCCAATGCAAACATGACTACTCTTGTAGTTTTCAGCAATTTTAGACAAAAAGGATAAACGAAATATCCCATTTGGATTTGGATTTTACGACAAAGGCCCCAGTCAATATGCTTAAGATATTTCTGCAATTAGACAGCAGCAGTCAAATGTCATTGAAATGTACATTAAAAAAATACATGACTGATCAGAGATGTTGACAATCTTCTTTGGCTGGGTTGTAGTTGCAGTAAAGCTACCAGGATTTATTAAAAACACACCTAAGGGCTACATAAACAACACATATACTGTAGAGGACAAAAAAAATAACCTGCACTATTTAATCCTCTGTAAATCTTGGAAAGGATGTGGGAAAAGTTCCAGAAGGCAGAAAAAAATATTGACCAAATTAATGTTTCCTTTGCACAATTAACTGATTCCCATATGTGGACTGGAAAATACCAGTCGAAGCGAAAAGGCAGGAAACCCTCGCTGGAAAAACTATGCATGCAGTTTTTATATTCTCTTCTTATCCAGTTGTGTTCTTGTTCTCGTTCTCACTCTCCCCCTCTCTCTCTGTCACTCTCTCTCTACACACACACACACACACACTCATAAACATCTGGAAATAATCTTTTTCATCTCACTGCCCTTTAGAGTTTAGTGCTTCTTCCAGACGACATGGAATTGTTTTTTTGTGCCTTTCAAAGCAAGAGATTATCATTGTTTGTATCTTGTGGCACTACCCTGAATCTATAAAACGGTAAGACTGTTTTCTTTAATTAGCATGCCTTTCTTTTTCTTTCTATTTAAAACAAAAAAGGAATATGATTTGTGTTAATCCTGGAATCCCAAGCTGGCTGTTGAGTCAGACTGTGCTCAGGCAGTCCGTCAGGGACACCGAAGCAAGTGCACAGGCAAAGACCATGTTTGAGAGAGGAGCGAAACATTATCCTCACTGTGTAACACAAGCAAGAGAGGGTAGTTTTTAACCATTTTCTTATTGTCTCTGGAAAATTAGCTTTGTGCTTGCTTTTTTATAAATGTTTCTCAGTAAGTATAGCAGCATAATAGACAAATAATGCCTATTACGTTTTATTTAAAAGAGCACTGAATATGTTTTTAATATAAATCCCGATGTATGATTGGCATGGACGAGTTCGCCTCACTAGATGACTTAATAATTTAAACACTTTCAAATGATTAACTGATTAACAATGCATGATAACTCATGCTGTGCCCTTTACTTTTCTGGATAAGATTCTGTGTTCACAGCATGAAGGTTTTTGCTAAGTAAAGCAGTGCTTATTTGTTGCAGAGTGATAAAATTCAACCAAGGCTTTCACTGTTCCCCATATAAATGCCTTTGACCTGGCAGTGAGCCAGAGCAATGAGAGTTCACTGGCTTCAGATCCACAGTGAGTCGGAGCTGCAAGGCTGCTGTAAACAGCTGGCTGCCCTGAGGGGGTAGAGTCTGAAGAAATAGGCAGGGAGACAGGTCATGCTGCTCTGACTGATCATTTAGGAACAGTTAATAACCCTGCAAACCAGCGGAAAACATCCCAGAGTGGGATGTAAAATAAGGGCCTTATTGATCACTATGTGCCAAATATAGCGTAGGAGCTAGTGGCTGGGGGACAGAAAGGACTGGATTAGACAGATAGACTGACCAGACAGACAGCAATGTGGTTCTGTCACTGTGACTTGGACAGCACTATTCCAAGCCTCCACTTGCCATTTCCTGAACTTGTTTTGCAATGCTGTTTGCAGTACAGTTGTGTGCATATAGTGTATGGTGGAGGTGGAAAAATGATGCCCAGGGGCTGCTATGGCAGAAGGAATGCTGAGACTATGTGATCACCATTAGCGAAACTCCCGATCCTGTCCTGGGGTTGAAACCCAGCGGGAGAGAGGCTGGTGTGCAGATTCACACTCGGGCCAAACCAATTCCACTTGGTGACATACTGTACTGAACTGAGACCAGTCAACCCCAGGACAGACGTGCTCTATGCTGCCTATAGAAGACATTGGGGGGTCAGGCTGCGTCTTATTGCGTGTAACCAAATACATCCATCAACTTCATAATGTTTCAGTGGCAAGATTAACAGGAGTCAAAGTTTAAATAAGCAATGAGATTTGTGAGAATGCTGTTCGGCTAGTTGACAGGGTGCTTCAGAAGCCTGGGTTGGGTAACCCCTTTAAGGAGTGCCGAATGAAGACAGCCTGCATGTAGTCTTATAGAACTGGGGGCAGCTCTGGGTGTGGCTACTTTATCCCTTCCATGGAAAGAGACAGACCCCAGGCATCCGGTTGAGTCTCACTCCTGCACCCTGCATTGTGTGTGTGTTTCTGCAGGCGCTGAGCATGGCGTGGCCCAGGGGCTCCCTGGTGGCTCTCTGGCTGCTTTTGACTTTGAGCTGTGGGTTGGTGAAGTGCCAGAACGACGCCAAGGAGGAGGAGGAGGAGGAAGAGGAGGAAGAAGAGGAGACAACCCCCTCTGTTGGGCAGGAGGTGCAAGCCTGTCCCCTGGACTGCACATGTGACCAGGAGGACATGGTGGACTGCGGGGGTGTGGATCTCATAGAGTTCCCCCGCAGAGTACCAGAGACCACACGACACCTCTCCCTGCAGGTAAGGTCCTGGCTCCCTTACAAACACCTCTCATAGAGTTCCCCCACAGAGTACCAGAGACCACACAACACCTCTCCCTGCAGGTAAGGTCCTGGCTCCCTTACAAACACCTCTCATAGAGTTCCCCCGCAGAGTACCAGAGACCACACGACACCTCTCCCTACAGGTAAGGTCCTGGCTCCCTTACAAACACCTCTCATAGAGTTCCCCCACAGAGTACCAGAGACCACACGACACCTCTCCCTGCAGGTAAGGTCCTGGCTCCCTTACAAACACCTCTCATAGAGTTCCCCCGCAGAGTACCAGAGACCACACGACACCTCTGTCTGCAGGTAAGGTCCTGGCTCCCTTACAAATGCCTCCCTGTCTTCTGTACTGCTGTCAAAAGGTCTGCTATATCTAATAATAACAATGCTGAGTGTGGTCAGGTATCACCACTGCTCCTCTGATAATACCTTAACATGTGAGACGTATTAGTTATTCACTGGAAAGAAAGAAAGAAAGAGCGTGGGAAGTGCTTTCACTGCCAGCATTGTAAATCTCTGTGAATACCTTCTTGTCAGGAGATATTTTCCAAACCTAAATAACAATTAGTCTTCCCTGTGCTGGCTGGCCCACCTACCTCGCTGACTCTTCCCCTACTTAGCTCTCTCACTGCAGACAGCCTCCTGACCTCTGCTCAATGCATCACTGGCGGAGTCAGTGGGAGACCAGAGTAAACTCTAAGCACCTGTTCGCTGTCAATTAACCCTTTCTTTCCAATGACATGCTTTGTCTGAAATGTAGTGATTCAGGTCGGGTCTAAAACTTTAAAGATCATATTTTAAGCTTTTTTGCAATAACTACATTTTCAGTTTGGTGTTTTTGTTACATTTTCAAAATACTTTCAAACTAAGTGATCTTGAGAGAAATCCCTTTTTTGTGTGAAGCGTGAAATGCCTTTTTCCAATTGCGTTTTCAAGTTTGTAAACAGTAGGGCTTCTATGGTTTAAATATATCTAATGGTGGAAACAGGTATGTGAGCAAGGTTTCACTGAGCCTGAGCTCAGCATGTAGACTGCATGAAGTCCCGCTGTATTGTATGTTGCTTCATGTACTTTCAGAACAACCAGATCAATACAGTCACTCTGGAGGAACTCTCCCGGCTGCACAGTCTGGAGACTCTCAATCTGCAGAACAACAGACTCACTTCTGACGGTAAGAACCGGAGTCTCTGATCCATCCACCACTGACCTCGCTGGGTGCTCCTGTCTAGGGGGTTTTCACTGCTTCAGAGAGACAGTAAGGGCTGAATTCTCAAAGCTATTCATTCCCATTCGTCATTAGCACATTTTTTTCAGAAAGCAGAAACGCACCCAGTCTCATAAATGGTATAGATAAAGTCAAGCCGAGACACTACTTCAAATTTAGCACAGAGAGAAGAACAGGAGGACATGAATGGAAGTTGAGTTAGAGTTAGTTTAGAACAGAAGGAAGGAAGCATTGTTTTACACTGTTAGTTATAAATGCATGGAATAGTATATCAGGTAGTAGAATCTAAAACACTGGAAACATAAACAAGACGAGATGCTGTGCTTTTAAATGAGATCCCCCCCAGTAGGAGTGAATGGTGTGCTAACAAGGGACTAGCCTTGATGGGCTGAATGGCCTTTTCTCATTCCCAAACTATTCTTATGTTCTAATAAAGTTACCAAGTCAGAAATAAACAACTAAGACTTTTAATTCAAGGGCTTGAATGAAGTCCAAAACGAAGCTTGAGAATCCAGCACCATGTGTTTATAGAGACAGTATATGTTTTTGGTAACTTTTATATTATCTTAGACATTTTTAGTGTCAGGATTCAGGCAATACAAATTGCAGTCCAGAGTTTGTTCTTCAGTATTTATCTTGGATATGAATCTGTTTTAATAGAGTATCTCAGTGGAAACCTTGCATTGCTTTTCTGATTTCTTCATAATTGCTCTTGTTGCTGCCAAGGTTTCCTTGAGTTAAAGTGCAAGCAGTAAACACGTTTTTAAAAAGCATGTTTTACGAAAGGTCAGCTGTTCAGGCTATTATTACAGCCTATGAGCACTAACTACACTTCTAATGTAGCTGTAGATCTCACACTCAGGATGATAAGAACAACCCACTCTAAACCTCTACACCACAACAGAATCTGCATAAACACGTTCAATACGTTCCTGTTTGATTACTGTCTGTTTTTGATTTGATGACTTGCATGTTTCTAAGCGTTCGGTGGCTGCCTCTAATCAAGTTGAGAGTGTGCTTTCTCCTGCACTCTTCGTATGACAGGCCTGACGCAGCAAAGAGTGGGAGAATGAAATACACTCTCAATACACTCCCTGCTTGATTAGAGGCAGCCACCGGACACTCAGAATGAAATACACTCTCTGCTTGATTAGAGGCAGCCACCGGACACTCAGAATGAAATACACTCTCTGCTTGATTAGAGGCAGCCACCGGACACTCAGAATGAAATACACTCTCTGCTTGATTAGAGGCAGCCACCGGACACTCAGAAGCATTCCCTCTTGATTTTGTTCTCTTTCAAAACGTTGTGAAGTATCGGAAACAGGTCACTATGTGGTGACGTGTGGTGCATAACAACTGATTTCCAGCAAGGCCTAACCGTGAAGTAGCCCAAGTTGTGAAATAACGAGGCAGCACTGTACACTTGTTCTGCAGAGATTTACCAGTTATTAGCCTTTCTTTATATGCAACCCTGTCTGACTCCTTCCTTGATGGATATTGTATTTGAATCACTATTAAGAGCTGTGTTATTGAGCTCATCATTAATCTGTTGCCTAGTCCAGATATAAGAATGCATGCCTAATTGCTCCCTCCATAGCTCTTTATTGTACTCAAGAATGTTTCTTTTTATTCCCAGGATTAGAAGATGAAGCCTTCGAACTGCTGGACAACCTGCAATATTTATACTTGGCGAACAATAAGGTAATTAATTTTTTTTTTTAAACTGTTCACTGAGGCTGGCAGGTGTCGATTAGTCCGTTACTAAATACTCAGAGAGCTTCTGCGCTTGAATGCGATACGAAAGCAAGAACCATACTGACTCGAGGCAGCTCACAAGGGTATCGTTTCTGTTAAGATGAGGGATTCAAGAGCCCTACTGACTCGAGGCAACTATTAGGGTCAGCTGTTTACCATAGTTTCTTAACCTCTTAGAAAATGAAATGCAAAAAAAAAAAAAATAAATAAATAAGGCTATCATATGTAAAATAGTAATGGAACATGATTCTCAGAGCAAGAAAACACAGGTGCAGTGACAGCACAAGAACAGACAAACAAACAAACAGCACGTCACTTATTGCAATTATATCTTTGCTCACAATTGATGAAAGTAGAGACTGGTGAAGGCTGAAACATTGCTTCATTTTTAACTTTGTTCTTTTTAAATAATACATCTTAAAGAATGGAGATTTGATCTGCGATATAGTGTTCTGATGTTGTACCTCTATTTTCATCCATTGTGATCAATGTTGGGATGTTTAGGAAAGTGATCCCAGAGGCAGCACCCAGTAACAGAAATCATTGTGTTGTAATACAGTCTGTGTGCGATATCAGCTACGTGGTCTGGACTTTAATTATACCTTTCCTACCTTCTTGACTTCTCTGATTCAGCTGTCTGACGTTGTGCACAGTGCGCTGTGCAGGTTCACAGGGTTCTTTTCTATTTTAGCTCTAGATTAGTTCCTCAATCTGTCAGCAGTTTGTTAGCTGTTGTTATCCACTCTGTGCCAGTCTGCAGATTTAATCCCTGCCTCACACCCCTTGCCACTTTGTTATGTGTTGTTATCCACTCTGTGCCAGTCTGCAGATTTAATCCCTGCCTCATAGACCTTGCCAGTTTGGGGAATTTAAAAAGCCGCTGAATGTTCTTGGCTTGGCTAGAGGTGACTTTATCTGCGAGAGATCTGGGGAAAAGGCAGATTTACTGCTCTTTAACTTGAAGGATGGCCGTGCTTGGGAGCTGAACACAGAGCTTTTAAGTGCCTGTAAGCTGCAAGGACACTAGTGTTGTCTTAATCTGTCTACTGCAAATAAACAAATTTAGATAACAATCTTTGCCTGTTGTCATTTATATAAAAAAATCAAGTTTTAACACTTGCCTAGCAGTACCAAAAAAGGACTATCTAATGGAACCCTATTTGGAGCCCAGTACATAGAGTAGAACATTAAGAATGTTCTTTATAGAACCTAGACCAATAACGGTTCCTTTTCCATCAAGCTACTCGTGTGATTTTTTAGGCTGAGCAGTAGTGCAGGCTCCTTCTCCTCCAGTTAGAGACAGGATGACTGTGGTTACACCAGCATGAACCCTCTTTCCTAATAGTGCAGCATGGTCTATTCGGGGCCACTGTACTGCTAGATTATTTCTTCACAAAGACAGCTGGTCTGACTCCTATGTTCAATATAGAGAACCTCCTGCCTTGGCTATACTTTCCCACAGCCCACGAAGTGCTTCTCAGTGGGTGTTCTTCAATACTGCCCCGGTTTGGCTGCACTCACTCTTATCTGCTGTTCTCCTTGTATTACAGCTCACAGTGGCTCCCAAATACCTCCCCCCTTCGCTGGTCAGTGCGGACTTCGCAGCGAATCAGCTGACCAGGATCTACCCCTACACCTTCGGGCAGAAGTCTGGCCTCAAGTAAGGACTGCCCACGAGGGCATGCAGCCTCATCCCAGTGCAAGACCATCTCCTTCATTTATATTTGACATATTGTGAGATCCATCGTGTGGGGATTGAACTAGACTTCCCAGTTACTATGGTTACACAAGGATTGCGCTTGCTGGCTTTAATGTAACATTGAGACGCATCCTGTTAGCAACTGGATTCATCTGAATGCCAGTTCCAGTTTCTCAAAGATGCCCTTATGACAGTGGTAACCCAAGCTACAATGGAGTGGTTTATTGATAGCCTAGTACTGCAGTGTTGGTAAAATGTTCATATTCTGAGCAGCAGCAATGACCACTACACACTCTTAATCCATTGCAGTGCCACGGTCCTATCAGATCAGTACCAGGGGTACCAGTAGTTAAGTAAATAAGTGTAGTTTTAGTTATGCAGCAGTGATGCTAGTGTATGCCGCATCACTCCACCCTCATGGCTCTGCCTCCCTCTCTTCCAGGTCAGTGTATCTCCATAACAACAAGCTGACGGACGCGGGGATGCCTGATCAGATGTTCAATGGATCTGACAGCCTGGAAGAATTAATATTATCCAGCAACTTCCTTAAATACGTTCCCAAGAACCTCCCTCCTGCCCTGCACAGGCTCCATTTAAGGGTAAAGCACAAAACTGTGTGGCTGCAAGAAGTGCCTCATGCAAAGCACAGTGAAAGCATGGCAATGCAAAGCATGGTACAAACACGGGAAAAGCATGGCAACAACTGAAAATCACTAGACAAATGAAGGAAACTGTTATGGTGAGGATGGTGTAATGGGGTCTTGATTCCCCTGTGATGTTTTTCAGAACAATAAGCTGGAGAAGATTCCTAAGGGAGCATTCGACAGCCTGTCCAAACTGCGGGAGCTGTACCTGCAGAACAACCACCTGAGCAACGCTGGGATGGACAACGAGACCTTCTAGTAAGTGAGTCCCTCAGCACTGGCACAGACACAAGCATGGACTGTCCATTCGCTTTCATCCTGCTGAGGTGCACAACCGCAGCGACAGGCTTTATGAATAAACAAAGAACTGAGGATCGGTTGCATCAAAAAAAATTCTGCTGATGCAAATAAATAAAATCCCACAAACATTTAACAAAGAGAAGACAGCATGATATAATATCAAAAACATGTGTCAGAAGCTTATGTGGCTTTACAAACCACATACCACATCAGTATAGACTGGGTCCCCCTCCAGCCCTATTAAAGATACTTATTATGTAAATAGTTGTCATCTGATATTTTTAAATCTATTCTAAGTGCTTTTGGCACACTTTTTAATTGTAAACACACAAATAGAAACAAATTAAACAATGCAATGGTGGCAATCTTCAGGCTTTCAATGGAAGATGTAGCTTTCCCTGGTACAGTTATATACTTTGGTGCTTTAAAAAAACTGATTGGGGTGTATTTGTGCAAGGTTATGTGTGATAGGGGCATTTGAGTCCCTTCCGTGTGTCTGTAAGAATATGTAGAACTCCATAGAGGTTCCTGCTTTTTGGCACCATTGTGTTTGTGCGTTACTTGAATCCTGATAAACCCTTTGGTCTCTTTCTTTTTATCCCCTGATCTCACCGAAGCTACCTGAACAGCCTGGTGTATCTGGATCTCTCCTACAACAACCTGAGCGTGGTCCCCAGCGGGCTGCCACGGAACTTGGTCCTGCTGCACCTGGAGAAGAACGCCATCAGGAGCATCCCGGCCATGGTGCTGAGTCCCGTCCGCAACCTGGAGTACCTGCTCCTGCACAACAACAAGCTGCGCTGGCAGGCCATCCACCCTCAGGCCTTCCAGGGGCTGAAGAAGCTGCACACCCTGCACATGTACAACAACCAGCTGGAGCGCATCCCCCGGGGGCTGCCCCGCCGCGCCAAGACCCTCATGCTGCTCCACAACCAGATCACCGAGATCAGCCGCAACGACCTGGCCACCGCCTACACCGTCACCGAGCTCAACCTCAGCTACAACAAGCTGACCAGCCCCAAGCTGCACAGGGAGGCCTTCCGCAAGCTGCGCCTGCTCCTGAGCCTCGACCTGTCCGGGAACAGCCTGCAGACCTTCCCCACAGGGCTGCCCAAGAGCCTGCAGGTCCTGAAGCTGAAGGACAATGAGCTGGCCGTCATCCCCGATGGAGCCCTCTCCGGCATGGGCAAGCTCAGGGAGGTGTACCTGAGCAGCAACAAGCTCAAGGTGAACTCCATCTACCAGGGAGCCTGGCAGGAGCTCACCAGCCTGAGTGTAAGTCTCTCCACGTGAAGCATTGGGATGTTTTGTAAAAGTCAGCTTTACAGAGCTAGCAAGAAACAACCTGAAAGCTGTTGAACGGTAACGTTTATTCATTGCAGGCATAAGTTTAAGGCACAGAATTTATTGAACTTTTCAAACCCAGCTTCATAAATCTCTAGTTCGGCACACATAGCGGAAAGATTTATGACTTATCCTGTAATATTGTCTGGGATCCAGGCTGACCTGTATATATGGGATTACAGGAAGGATGTGACATGTGGCATTGTCTCCTGATTGAGTGTGTTGCTGTTGCTACATTATTTATGCCCGACTCAGCAGGAGAGCCAGTGTTGTAATCCATGGGAGGGGCTTGACTCATTGGGCATAACTCTGTAGGACAGAAACAAAGCAATTAGTATCAGTCACACTGTGTTTGAATATCTATACCTTTAAATTACACGTTTGAATTGATGCACATTTGCATTTGGACTATTCCCATGTATTGAATGGGGTTGAACTTTAAGTAGGGGATACAGGAAGTGCGAAGGAGAGAAACGTGAAACTTGTAAGCAAGACTAAACAGCTGCACTATCTGACCCCTCTTGCTCTGCGCACCTCCTAATATCGTGTGCTCTCGTAATAAAGCCTTTTGAACACACTTACTGTGTATGGATCATTAGTACGCCAGCCTCACACCTGCTCCGTGTTTCAGACGCTGGACCTGTCCTCCAATCAGCTGTCCCACATCCCCTCGGATCTCCCGGAGTCTCTGGAGTTCCTCCACCTGCAGAGCAACTTCATCAGCAGCATCACGGAGAACGCCTTCGAGAGCACGCCCAACATCAAGGGCATCTTCCTCAGGTGAGCCATGTGTGCTAAACTGTGGGTACAGCACAGCACAGCACAGCAGAAGCGCTGTGCAATCATGAGATAGCACCAGACAAGTATGGTGAATCATTGGGTGAAGCAGAATAGCCCTTTAAAGAACAATAAATGCATCAGCCATAGTCTTGTCTATGAAGGCGCTAGAAGAATACTGTACATTAGTCTGCTTGTGAATTTAGTAAAGACCTAAACCTAACCATGTCCATAAACATTAGAGATGAACTGGTCATAACAAAGCAATATGGAATTTATCCCGATTTGATAATGACTTCTTTAGCATTCATTTAGGTTAGGTTTTGTGTGCTGACACGTTCCGTCTCTTCCAGATTTAACCGGCTGGCTGTGGGCGCGGTGAAGAAAAGCGCCTTTGTGAATCTCAAGAGCCTGCAGGTCCTGGACCTCGGGCCGTCCATGGAAATGCCAGGGATCGTCTCCAAGAACGAGGAAGGAGAGCGGTCAGAGGAGGAGGAGGAGGAGGAGGAGGAAGAGCTGGACTAGAAAGACTAGAATAACAAACGACTGACTGAGTCAAAATCTCAAGAGCCTGATTGGATCCACATGCACAGCCTTCAAAGATTATCCAAACCAATAGGGGGCTGTTTTTCTCTCAATGCCTGAAAAAAAAAGGCAAGAAGTCTTCATACCAACCTGTTGGGAACCTGTTTGGAAGTTGAGTGAACAGCACACAAGCAGATGCTTCTGTCTCAAGAGTCTGAAAGATACTTTTCTGACTTTAGAAACATTATATTGCCTTGTCGGCGTGCATCTTTTGAGGACAACTTCCTCGCTGTATTCAGCTTGTTTTCTACCTTTCACTTCTCACATTAATGGATTTACTCATATCAAGCAAACCGCTTGTCCCCACCTCTGCAATACAAAAGTGATTAGCACAATGAAACCAGTGAGGATTGAGCAGCCACCAGCAGGTGCGAATGGCTAGAAAGCCGCGATGATGAAGGGGATTAACTTGGCAAACATGATGAAGTAATCCTTGTGCATCTTTGCCATGTGACAATGATGGCTCCACATTTGCAGTTTCACAGGGAAGCTGGGGCAGGCATGAATAGACTTTCCATAAAGCAAACCCTGACTGCTTATCTGAGACAAGGCGGAACTGACCTTCCTTTTTATATAAATAATACATTCTTTTATGCGGGAAGCCATTCTGTCGTTCATTTATATACAATACAGCAGAATACTATTTCTTTTTCTATAGCTCCCTTCATGGCATGACATCCCAGAGCGCCGTACAAATGTACAAAACAGAACAAGGGAGCTCATGTGTACAATACACTCCAGCTACAACCGATTATAGAAATGCACATTCAAAAGGTTTTCAACTTAGACTGAAAAGAATCCAATGTTTCAACCTACCTAATGTCAGCCAGAATAGAGTTCCAACTTACTCGCTGTATTCAGCATGTTTTCTACCTTTCAGTATCAAGCAAACCTCCTTCCCCACCTCTGCAATGCAAAAGCGATAAGCCCAAAGAAACCAGTAAACAGCCACCAGCAGGTACTAACGGCTAGAAATTTCAGAATTGGAATTTTCAGAACACATCTGAATGGAATTTCAGAATTGGAATTCTCAGAACACATCTGAATATAATTTCAGAATTGGAATTCTCAGAACACATCTGAATGGAATTTCAGAATTGGAATTCTCAGAACACATCTGAATATAATTTCAGAATTGGAATTTTCAGAGCACATCTGAAAATAATTTCAGAATTGGAATTCTCACAACACATCTAAATGGAATTTCAGAATGGTCTCCTCATTTGGCTCTGTCAGAATCAGGACCAGGACTGCTATCAGTTAGAATGGACTTGCCTTTCCTGGAATTAGCTTCTGACTGATGCAAAGTCTGTAGATGGATACATTCTGTGACCTTTTTAATATTTCTTTTTTTGCAGCATGTTAAAATTAATATAACTTGTGCAAGCAGATAACAACAATCCTCTTACCTTTTCACGAGGGAAGGTTTCAGCGCAGTTCTCCCAATACCCAATGCTCTACACCCACCATCTTTGCATTGAAATACTGTGTCTGCAACTTATCGAATTACCAATGAAGTAACGCTAACTCACTCGCCATGCATTATTATTAGCCACAAAGAAAGGATTTCCACAAAGCTTATCAATGATTTATATGGACTGTTACCTTTATTGTTTATTTTATTGTGCAGTTTGTAGTGGAAACAAAGGTGAGATGAAGAAAAGAAAAACATACATTTCTAACTTGGTAAATAATATTTACAAATATATCAAAGAATTAAACATGATTTAATGAATGAATGAATGAATGAATGCGTATAACCCTGGGAAACCCTGCTGCTGTCACTAGAGCATACTGGCGTTATTTTTTCTTTTGCAGTTTTGGATTAGTTTAGCCCCCATTATGGGGAGAGTCTAAAGCCCTGTGTACCCTGTGTGGCATGAAGGCTTGCAACCCTTTACATTGAGCCTCTCATTTACATAGTAGCTACTTAGTACATACATGTGCACTTACACACAATTACAAGGGTTAGGGTTATAGCGTGCAAATAGAATTACACATGAAGTACATTGTAACTATGCTTAATAACATTGTAATGATGTGTAAGTGCACATGTATTTACTCTGTAATTACACTGTAAATACACAGTAATTAGAGACCCTTCATGTAAAGTGTTACGAAGGCTCTGCCTGGAGCTGAGGCTCTATCAGAATTAAAGTCAGTTCTGTATGAATGTGGTTTCTTCACAAACATTATTATATACTTCAGGATGTGCGTTTTATATATTTCAAGTTGACGAGCAATTTGCAGAAGCATTTCCCCAAGATTGTTCAGCTGTATATTACACATCAAATAAACAAACCTTTGCGTATAGCACAGCTCCTTTTCTTTTTTGTTACCAATATTTATCACTGCACATTTTTATTTTATTGTATTTTTTATCAAACATGCTTTTACTTGCAGTTGCTTCCTTTGTGTGCATTCATTATTCCTGCTGCAGTTTCTTCATTAAACACAAAAGCATGTGATGGACGTTTCTACATCCCAGTTCAATAGTAATATCCAGGGCCCTGTATCTAGCGCAAAGGCAATACAACATAATAAACCAGCAATAAACTCAGCAGAATGAACTGCGCTCCTCATGGTCACTTCTACCTAGTTTATTACTCTCAAAACTCTACCTGTGCCTTTGCATTTGCTTCAAATATATAAAAAAATATATATTCTGATTTCCTACAGGAGAGTCACTGTTATTTACTCCATGCTAATATTAGACTTGGCTTTTCTTGCAGCATCTGTTGTGGGTCATTTTTCTGCCCATTTGCTGTGCTGTTGCTGCTGTTATGCTGTCTGTCTGGAAGGGGTTCTGCTGTACTCTTGCTTATCGCTTTTGACCCGTTTCTTTAAACTGGTCCTGGAAATGACTTTGAGTTCAAACACCAGCAAAAGCTTCTGCCAGAGGCGGGCATGGCCGTAGACATGATATATTGACACAGGAGACACTGACAAGCAGGCGGATGGAAGGAAAGGTACAGTGAATGGAGTACACTGAACATGAATAATACATATCGAGGCCACAAACGGTTATGTAGTTGCTTGGTGCACCGCTGCAGCCTCGTGGTGTCTTCAGCACGGGAGCCTGCATGCTTGTCTTGTGCTTTGAGTCCCAAAAAAACTAATACTAATACTAATACTAATACTAATACTAATACTAATACTAATAATAATAATAATAATAATAATAATAATAATAATAATAATAATAAAAGAACAGGCAGTTTGTCGAGTATAGTCCAGTATGGCTTGTCCACAGAAGGTTGATTTTAAACTTACACGCGCTCACGCACACACACTGCATCAGACATGTCCTGCAACAGCAGCAGTGGGTATTTGTGAACACCCTGTGACATCATAGCTGTCTTCTGGCATGAGAGGATGGGCCATGGTAGGTCTGGTTGCTAGCGGCAACAGCAGTGGCCTAAATCACATGCGTTGGTGATGCTGCTGCTTTCGGCTCGCCCTTGTAGCTGTGTTTAAGCTCCATGTGCTGGTTTGCCCCACACAAACACATGTTTCATCATACACGCACACGCACACGCACACACACACACACACACTCCCAAACAAAGCTGTGCGATCACATCCCAGTGTGCACCACTGTGAAGAAAGACCCGTGGGCCATTCTCCCTCGCTGCCTCACGCCCCTCCCCACTCGCTCCCGTCTGTTTATACATTTGTCTCAAGGCCGTTCATGTCAATGGAGCAGTGGTCCTTGTCTCTGTGCTTCTCCGGCTGATCCTTGCTCTTCTCGGGCCGGACCCCTTCCTCCAGCTGCATGATCCGGGCCACGTTGGCAGCAATGCCCTCGGAGAGCAGAGGCTTTTCTCCCGGCGAGGGGTTGGAGCAGCTGTTTTTCTGGTACGCCATCAGCTGCTGGATGCTGATCATGGGCTTGGTCTCGCAGATCAGAGGGACCTGAAAACAGAGAGGGCAGACAGGCAGGCAGGACAAGAGCTTCACTGCAACAACTTTCTTTCTTTCTTTCTTGGCAGTGAATATGTATTATGTTTCACATGTTAAGGTATTAACACACCCCTCTGAGCAGCATTTATGGTACCTGAACATAACTAGCCCTGACGAAATAGCAAACAGAGCACTGAAAGAAACTTGATTGACAGTGAATCAGACCCCAGCGCAATTCACATCCTTGAACTCTGAAGAATTAAATTGCACATCTCCATGAGATGGCAACACAGACATGGTCTTCCTTCCTACCTCATCACAGGGCTTCTTGGTGAATTCTCTCCTGAAGACATGAGCCATGATCCCGGTGGCCAGGGCGTCCCCCATCACATTGATCATGGTCCTGAACCTGTCCCTGGGAACCACAGCGAACATGCCTCTTATCAATCAACCATTCATCACACAGGTAACGCTGCACGATATATGTAAGTACACAAATGTATCAGAAAAGGGTTAGGGTTAGGGTTATGGTTAGTGAGGTTAGAGATAGGGTTATGGTTATATTGTGCAAAAAGATTTACACATTAAGTACATTGTAACTATGCATAATAACATTGTAATTATGTGTAAGTACACATGTATTTACAAAGTAACTACTGTAAATGTAAAAACTATGTAAATGCACAGTAATTAGAGACACTTAATGTAAAGTGTTACCCAACAACAATAACTACAACAGTTACATATTAAGGCAGAGGCATGGTATTCTGGAAGGGCTTCTGAATATTGTGTTACTTCGAGATGTATTTCTAAATGGTATATATGTGGTTATTTCTGTTTTTTTTTAATTTATAATATTACTTACAACGCCCAATCCACGGCGATAATCAGAGTGATGTCATCAGTCGGTAAGCCGACCGATGTTAACACGATCACCATGGTAACCAGGCCGGCCTGAGGAATGCCAGCAGCTCCAATACTTGCAGCTGTTGCCGTGATACTAGAAATTGAATCCAATACAATACACATTGATCCTTCTTTATATTTTCCATTGCAGTCATATGCATTTAATTAAGGCAACAAACAGACAGCTGCCCTTGTGAGACATTATAATCCGTTTGCATGTATTCATAGAGCGAAGATTATCTATTCTTTGGTACCAATATATTTAGCTTATAATCTGTAAACAAGTTTATCCTTTTCAGTCTCTCTCTCTCTCTCTCTCTCTCTCTCTCTCTCTCTTATATATGTATATATATATATATATATATATATATATATATATATATATATATATATATATATATATATATATATATATATATATATATATATATGACTGTGGCTTTGTAATCACTCCACATCGACCTGGACAATGTGCTGGAAGGAGCCCCTGCCTGATGGTGATGATCTGCCCGAAGTCGAGCTCGTAGTTGTTGACCTGTGCAATGAAGATGGCGGCCACGGCCTCGTACAGCGCCGTGCCGTCCATGTTGATGGTGGCTCCGACGGGCAGCACAAAACGGATGATGCGCCTGTCAATGTGGTTGTTCTCCAGCAGGCACTTGAAGGTGATAGGCAGCGTGGCGGAGCTGGAGGAAGGAGAGGTCGCAGCCAATATAGAGACATATGGACCGCGGGATACAGCCCACCAAACAGAATACTGTTTTAAAATATGAAAAAAACCTTTTGAAAACAATAATAATAATAATAATAATAATAATAATAATAATAATAATAATAATAATAATAATAATAAGGCCACATCAAACTATATGTTTTGTAATGTTTCCCATTAAACTGCCTTTTTAAGATGAGACCATGCGGCACAATGGCTGGTGCATTGAAATGTATTACAAGGAACGTGACCTCTGCAGTACAACACACTACCATTCTGAGCAGGAATCAAACCAAAAAGCCCAGATGTGAAGGAAGTGTCTCCAGTCCTCTAAGTCACCCAGCTCCCCTACGCAAGTGTGCCTCAGTGTTTCAAGTTTCCTTCAATCAGAACCAGATGTTTTATAGAGACCCGACATTGCGTGATCTCTTTGAACTTCTCCCAAGTGTTAAGAAAAGAAAGAAAGAAAGAAAGAAACAAAGAAAAAAAGAAAGAAAGAAAGACCTTGATGTCTGACATTTCAGGGTGGTAATGGTGAAAAGTTCGACCCCAACCAAAAAAAACTTCCAGCGCAAACCCCATTCCTCTCAGAAATTACCGTGCCCTTCAAGATGCAGGAATCAGTCTTACAATAAATGCGTGGTGTGTGTGTGATTGACATACAAATGGGATAGTCTGGTCAAACTAAACACACTGCCTGGATTCTGGGGACTAGTCTGAAATAGTACAAAACATAAGATCATAATATCTGCCATCATATTTTATTGTTTAAAGCCTGTCTTGTTTAGTCAAGTGTTGTTTTCAATGTCTTCAATTCTCCATTGTATTATAAGCCCACATCTCCAATGGAAACTATTAGCAGCAATCGCACTTATAATTTTTCTGAGAGTGTCGATCTCACACTCATAACATCGGTGACAAGGTGTTTGAAATGCTTAAACCACAACAGGTTCTATAGAAACACATTAAGTACGTTAGCATCAGAATTTGGCCTGTTTGCTATTTCGATTTAATGACATAATATGTTTCTAAGTGTTTGGCGGCTACCTCTAATCAAGTTGAGAGTGCACAGTAGTTTCTCTTGAACTCTTTGTATGACAGAGGCCTGGCACAGCAAAGAGTGCTCGAGAATGAAATACACTCTCAGCTTGATTAGAGTTGGACAATTTCTCTGCTATTCACCTTCAGTGTGATTCCAAATCCTGTGATCCCTGAGTAACACAAGGAGGTACAGTTTCACCCAACAAGCATCATAAAAGGTCCATAGCAACAGCAGCCGGTCGCCGAGCCGGGCTCATAGTGGAAGTGGCACTTGAGTTTTTAATTTATTATTTAGAAATCAACTTTAAAACAAGGAGAGACCAAAGTAGTTCTAGTTATAACGTCTCTCATACTTGGAGACAACAGTCTACTCTCGCTAGAATACAATTAGTATCCATCGTACAGCCAATCACCTAAACACACTTGACACTGTTTGCAGATCCCAGTGGTCCTACCTGGATGACGTGGCCAGCGCGATGAGCAAGGCCTGGAGAATGCCCCTGATGAAGACGATGGGGTTCTTCTTGGTGATGAAGAAGTACATGCTGGGCAGGATGAAGAGGCCATGCAAGACCAGCCCCAGCACCACAGTGATGGCGTAGAAACCTAGCTTCTTACCAATAGCCGTGGGGTCATCCATCTCCAGGATCTTACCAGCGATCAGGAACACAATGCCAAAGGGGAAGTAGCTGGAGATATCGCAGAGAGAGGTGGATGTATGAGTTTAAATGGGGAGAGATGAGGAGGAGAGTGTAATACCGTGTAATACCGCACTCGTGGCTTTAATATGATAGTCAGGAACA
Organism: Acipenser oxyrinchus oxyrinchus; assembly: GCA_030684275.1. Lineage (NCBI taxonomy): Eukaryota > Metazoa > Chordata > Actinopteri > Acipenseriformes > Acipenseridae > Acipenser > Acipenser oxyrinchus. The sequence goes on along the minus strand of CM060258.1, from coordinate 1,309,906 downwards.
CCCTGATTTTTTACTATACTGCGACTTCTGGGCTAGTTTCTAACGTGAAGGCAGCCAGAGCAAGCACACATGAACTAGAATGGAATACCAAATGCACATGCATGGAGAGACTGATGGGAAGGGTCTGGAAGGGGTTAACACTCCAAGGTTCACCTCTGCAAGTCTAGTTCAAATCTAGTGAGTTCGATAGTCCCAGCTCATCCTTCAGTTTTTTTTAATAAAGAACCAGGTCCAGGTCTGACATGAACTGGACTGGAAGAGGCACAAGTGAAAATAAAAGTGAATATAAAACATTTGGCATCGATTGTCTTTTTTTTCAAAGAGGGTACTGTAAAATCTGTTGATTATTTGACAAGCTGAACCTACCAGGTAGCTACCGCGACAATCTTCAGCACGGCTTCATTCAAGCTTTGACAGAAGTTGACTAGGGGGCTGCCATTGGATCCCATCCTTCCCAACATTATACCTTGAAAAAAAACCAACAACAAAACAGTTTCTAACGATAGTGCTTGACTATGTAATGAATATACAGTTTTAGAAGTAAGCTGAGAATGTTATAGTGTAGCGCAGACCCGTTCCTGAAAGTCTGGCCCACGTATTACGAATAACACTAACACACGCTGTTTGGTAAAAGGAAGCATAGTGATGGCCTGTAACGAAAGGAGACAGATCCCAGCAAGCTGGTGACACGGAGCATGTACGCCACCAGCAGCATCTTCAATAAAAGCCTTTGTTCTACTTTCATTAAGCAGGCCTGCGTGTCCCATCATTACGAATACAGTCCAGTACCCATGGTAGCAGAGAAGATGACGATCCCCAGCACATTCATGCCGTCGCTGCTGCCGGGCAGGGAGCGGAAGATGATCTCGGGAGGGGGGGTGAGGTCCAGGGAGAAGTTCTGGATGTCCATCCCGTTGTCGCCCTGGATCCCGTAGATGACGAGGCGTCGAGTCGTGGTCTCAGTGAGCGCCGCTGCCTTCGGGGACTTCACGATTGGGATGATCTTCGTCCGGTACTGGGACAGAGAAAACACAAGCAGTAATGGATGGAATGCATGATCCTGTATTACTCAATTGCCTTTGCATCCTTCATAGAAAAAAAGATGGTTTAGTGCTGTACCTGCTGAAAGGTGGCTTCAACCAGGTTTGCTGGAAACATGTTGCTGAAAAGGAAGAACAGATACAGTCACTAACTGAAAACCAGGTCTTGCAAGCTTTTATTATACCATACACTGTCCCTTAGAAAGGTTTCCCACAGTACAAGCATAGCAGTGTAATAAAGCACAGTCAAAGTATGGCAACGCATAGTGAAGCATTGTAAAGATTGTACTGGTAAATGTGTGGTATAACCTTGGAAAAAACACTTTTCTAAGGGGTATTTTAGATACAGTTGAATTACAACCTGGTTGGCCACCATTTGTCTATACAGTTGGAGATGTTAGATATCATCGGGCAGCCTGTCTTTGTAATTAAGCTGCCGCAGAAGCATAAAGTTGATACAGCATTTTAAATGTCTAAAGCAACAGCACAGAGGTAGTGGAGTCCTGGTACAGTTTCCTTGATCCATCCTGTTGTGATTAAATCAAGGCCAGAATCAAACAAATTATTACGTCCCCGAGCAGCACTTTACATGAATCATTGTGAACAGATTTTATTCCATATTTTATTATATGTTGGGTTTCTGGATTCAGTATTACTGATTTCTGCCAACATGCAAGAGATGTGGAAACTCAGGGGGCCTGTAATCTGTTTGTTTGAAATTAACAGACTTTAGCCAAAAAAACACATATACACAGTTCTATTCATTTTTTCCCCCAACCATCTCACTGAGATATCTGTAATCACACTGTAATTGTAAGTGTTGTTACACCATTGTAAATACTGCACACAACTTAAATACAAAAGACCTTAGCTGTAAAATGCCTACATTTTCCATTTTGCAATTAAACCATGTCTGTATTTAGATTTAATCTAAAAATACAGAGCCGCTTGTTGCCTGGCTTTATTAGTCTTCTATAATTCTGTAATGCTATTCAATTAAACATGCAGGCACAGACCCCTGTATTACACAATGAGTCCAAAGCCTGTGTTTACATTCTAAAATCACTTCATTTCAAACATATTTATTCATACTGAATGTACCAAGGAGCACAGCTTTCGTTTTTGAGGAATGTGCCGCTGCAGTTGAACAGCAGTGTGTTCTTTCATTTATACAGCTATTTATACTGCAGGGATCTTCCCATTGGTGGCACTGAGGGCAGATCAGGTCACCATCAAGCCCCTGGTTTAATGGCCCATCCATGCTTTGGAATATTATCAAACAAAAGTTATTTCATGTTGGTGCTTGCCACGTATCATTAAGAGATTCCACACTCTGAGGCTACAAAGCAGGTTAGACCGTGATTATTTGTACCCTTTTGTTACGGGAACATTTTCAGACAGTTTGGACTGCATTTAGCATGTTAATGCTTTTCGACTTCATTAGCTCCTTACATAAGAAAGCCGCCTAAAAAAGCCTCCAGTGCTGACCTTAAGAACCTCCAGCTGACCTTAAGAATCTCCAATAACAGTCATTCAATGACATTAGGGCACCACCCTCAGAAGTGATCTTCAATTGGATTAGATGAAAAGGTGAACTGGGCAATCTGTTTATAAACTGCAGAGACTCTGGAATGGGCCTGACCAATCGACCGTGACACTACTAAAAAGTAAACACACTTTCAGTCAAAGCAGTGTAGTAATTATAATGAATTCCCGTGTTACAGGTAATTGTCATAATTAATTACTATGTAAATGCACAGTAATCAGAGACAATTACAGCAATGTAAAGTGTTACCTAAACCTGCTTAAGAATGCTTTGACTGTTTTGATGTTTGCTTTGAGTAAATTAAAGGAAACTCTTTGAACACATTTCTCTCCCTTGGGCTATGTAACGCAGGAAATGAAATCCACCCACAGGCAGGTAAATCAGTGTCTCTGGGCTGCATCCCGCCTCATTGAATCCTCCAGCCTTGGGCTTTCCTCATGTTGCAGCCCACTGAGATCTTAAAATAGTTTGAATTGTGCTTTATCTGCTTTTAAAGGCCAACTAATTCAGAGTCAGCTTCATGATGGCAACAACTTATTGCTTTTCAGCCAGCCAACATCTATATTATTATTTATAATTTAGCAGATGCTTTTATCCAAAGCAACTTACAGAGACTAGGGGGTGAACTATACATCACAACTGCTGCTGCAGAGTCACTTGCAATAGGACCTCGGTTTTTATATCTCATAGTATGGAGCACAAGGAGGTTTAGTGGCTTGCTCAGGGTCACACACAGTGAGTCAGTGGCTGAGCTGGGATTGAACCCGGAACCTCCTGGTAACAAGACCCTTTCTCTAACCACTGGACCACCTAGCCTCCTTGTGTATATATAGTGGCGCTCCTGGCTGTATGGATTAATGGGCTGCTAGACTCCCACTAATGGGATCTGTCTGAATGGTTGCCTCAACCCGGGGGAGTTTTTTGTTTCTTTTCTTTTGGTAACAAAACATCAGAAACAGCTGGCATTCTATTATAATTCTGAGGAGAGACCTTTACTTAATGAAGACCCTAGCGAGTGTCGGGCAAGGATATAAACTGAGCCCCATAAATGCTTAGACTTTGGTTGGAGGTTGGACCAGTGCTTTGCCCGCCCAAGTGCTTTAGTGAAGACAGTGTCATACTACGAGAGACATGGATAGGGTTGTAGAGGAGGCGAGTTCAACTCTTACCGGATGAGATCGAGAAGCGCGTCGGCGGAGCTCATGATGGGTCTGCCGCTGTCCGCTGTGCTTTCCTTCTGGGCAGCGCCCCCAGGGTGGATAATGGACACCAGGATGATGCCCTCCACCACCGCCACGAACGTGGTCCACAGGTAGTAGGAGATGGTGATGATGCCCAGGCGACTGGAGGCCTTGGCATCCAATGCCGCCAGTCCCGACATCAAACTGGAAGGAAGGAGAGAACTGGAGTCACTCCCACATGCTGTACCTGAACCAATTGAAAGCTCTGAAAAGATCCAAGCTGCCATTCTCAAATGCAGCTGCCGCTTATTTTAAATGTGTGTACGGCTTTCTGACTGGTATATGCTGTGTCTACCTTTTAATCTGTGCTTTTGTATTTGAACATCCTCTTCTACTTGCATGACAACCCCCCCCCCAAAAAACAAACATGCATGAATTACACATAAAAAAATTATAATTTCAGCAACCAAAAAAAGCTCAACAGAAAGATTTAAACACAACTGGATTTATGAATAGTGCATCAACTACATTGGGATTCTCAATTGACCTAAGGGATACATGGTGGGTGGAAGTTCAGCCTGAAACCTTTTGAATAGTTAAACTAATGCAATTAACTCCGACTGAAACGTACTTGGTTTGACAGATAATGAGACCCAATAAGGCTTCACTGGTCTCTGAGTTAGCCGACGCGTTTTCGTGGCTGCTTTGAGGTAGTTCCAAGAGTTACATTTTTTATACATACTTGTTTACTACATATTTAGACAAATATTGCAGTCAACAGTCAGTCATTTTTATATTCCTACATTACAATCTGTATCAAATTGAGGGTGAAAGGCAATACATACTTATGCTTATGTCTGCAACATTACTTCCAAGACGAAACCCACATTTAAAATAATTAAAAACAGCAAGGCAGTCCTATTGAAACCCAGATTGTTATTAGTGACAAACACATTGTCATTTGTTCTTAGTCTGGAGGCCTTGCATTTTTCTTAAGAGATATCTGAGTGAAACTAATTGAATGTTTCAGGAAGCACACGCATATTTAAATCCAAGTGTTGAAAGTGGAGATTGACACTTCATTAAGTAAAACAGAAAGCTACCCAATTGATCCAGGCCCATTCCCAGGTTAACACAAACTGCTGCTACTGCACTCATATTCACAGATGAGCACACAGAGACCCCACCTGTCCTGGGGTCCCCTGGATCCACTCTGGCTTTGGGTCAGGTTAGCGTCTTGGGGTTTCAATAGGCCTTCCAGGGCCGCAAAACAAAATCTCAAGCAACCAACACTTTGACACACTCTGATACATGCAGTATGTCTGCAATACACACCCTAAACCAACTGCTTGTAAATAGACATGATACAGTTCACTTTATAGTGACTGGGTGAATACAGCTTTTCTAAAGAAAGTTTAGTAACACTTTACATGAAGTGTCTCTAATTCCTGTGTATTTACATAGTAGTTACTTCGTAAATGCATGTGTACTCACATATAATTACAATGTTATTATGCATAGTTACAATGTACTTAATATTTAAATCTATGTTTAGATATCTGTGTTTAATATTTAGATATATGTAAGTACACACAAAGAATTAGGGTTATGGTTAGGGTTAGGGTTATATTGTGCAAAAAGATTTACACATTAACTACAGTGTTACTATGCATAATAACATTGTAATTAAGTGTAAGTACACATGGATTTACTAACTAGTATGTAAATACATAGTAATTATGCTTTTTAACCTGCATGACAATATTATACCAAATATAAAACTGCTTCACTTCAAAGGGGTATTTTTCCAAAAGTTATGATTTTTAGTTGTGTAGCAAACATGCAGTAGCATTGTAGTTACACAACAACATATGTAATAACTGTGTTATTATAATGTAATTGTGATTGTAATTCAGAGACGCTTAGTATAAAGTTGTACCGCCAATAACAGTACCTTCAGTGCCTACAGCAAAGTCAAAAGAGGGGACCTCTACTAATCTTCCCTGAGAAGCGACACAGTCCTCTCTTAAGAGTTATTAGACTGGTCAGTCAGGGCTGGTGTTTACAGTAGAGGAGGCATTGGGCTGGGATTGAAGCATACTGTGCTGTGAGGGGTAACAGGGAGAGGGATTAATAAACCCTGAACATACCTGGAAACGACCAGAGGGAGAATGAGCATTTTCAACATCCGCATCAAGAGCTCTCCCGGGAACTGGAAATATTTCACCTCCTGTGGAAGGAAAACATCAGGTTAGTCTGCGCTGTTAAACCTGACTATCCTGACAGACTTAATCCAGGCCTCCAATGTCATGTTTCATCAAATTCATGTGCGGCTTAGAAAGCTGTTGTTTTCTAAAAATAAAGAGAGAGTGGTGTGTCTGATGACCTCTGTCCTCTTTACTCTCACCTGTGAAACAGAAGCCACTTTATAAAGTCATTTCCAGTGACGTCAAAACCCATGTTGTACTGTTTCTCTACTTCAACATAACAGTGCTTGGCTTTTGGATATAATACAATGCAATACAATACAATACAATGCAATACAATACAGTTTGTTTTTATATAGTGCTCTTCATGCAGAGCATCCTAGGAGCTTTACAATAAAAACTCAAAGCCATTGGCCAATCAATCCAGCTCAAGAATAAGCCAACGCAAAGAAATCTGTTTTTAAATGTGATTTAAAAGACTCGACTGTGCCAGCATTCCTGATAGGACTCGGGACGCAGCTCCACAGGCAGGGAGCAGAGCAACTAAACAGGATAAAGACTTTCTGAGATATACTCGGTGCACAACTGTTGTCTGTAATTTTCTTGGTCAGATTTGATCCTGGGTAGAAGAAATAATAGTCTTTTCATGTTGAGTAATTTTACACACACAGTTGCCACCATGTTAAGGTTCCAGCATTTCTGTACAGTTTAATTAATTCTCTCTCTCTCTCTCTCTCTCTCTCTCTCTCTCTCTCTCTCTCTCTCTCTCTCTCTCTCTCTCTCTCTCTCTCTCTCTCTCTCTCTCTCTCTCATTCCAGCAACAGGAGAAACATAAAGATAATTAATTCTGTCTGTAGAAATGGAAATATCTGGCTACGTGACACTTTTAAAAAGAATGGAAAGGATTAGCGTTCAGACATCTCCAGAAAACGTCTCTCATGGTATGTTTCAACAGGCAAGGGGGTGTATGGGGGTGGGGGTGCTATGAGAAATTAGTAATTTATATTATACTTTCATAAAGGAGAAAGCCCTCAATATTCAACACATTTCATACTAGTTGTGTGATCCCTTGCATAAGTTACTGTAGTACAGCAGTCAGAGCTTGTGTTAATATATTATATTTGCAATTGCAAATGGGAATGTTTATGGTAATTGCTTTTCAAACTGGCTGCCGTCAATTTTCATTTTCCAGGGTCACTTTAGTCTCCCAAAGGCGAGTGAACAGCACCAGTGCAGGAGATACTGGCAGAGAGCTGATAATAACAGCTAAAGAGCTTTTCTATTCTGCATTATGCAGGGGAAAGCTTAGTTTCCTGGTTTAAGCAGGATCTGTAATGCCCAGGCAGGTAATAGAGAGAGAGAGAGAGGCCTGGGTGTCAGTAACAGCTGGCTGTGAGCGTTCAGCACACATGCCAACATCCTCAGAGTGGAACTCCAGGTCCAGAGGGAACACAAAAGGCCCTCTCTCAGGTCCTTCAAAGGTAGGTAAGGCTATTTGAGGGATTTTTTTTTTCAAAATATGGAACAAAATACCAAATACACACACATTGTATAATATTCTGTTCATCCCATTAAAAGACAAAATTCTGATAATAAAACAAACCAAAATGGCAGCAACGACAAAAACGTAGCAATCTGTGCTAGAGTGATAGTGGAGTGCAAGAGTGTAACAGAATTCTCATTAGATTAACGAGTCATTTAGGGTCAAATAGCATCACTGATATCAGTGACAGGAGATCAGTGTGCATCTCTCCATCTTACACCAGAGAGCTATTGTTCGTAAATCTAATGATGAGGATCTGTTAATTAGAATTGTTCCCTGAGAAAGTGTTGTGCTTCTCTGGGCGGTCAATCACATGATTCTGTGCAAATCCAGTCAGGTTAGTTAAACGCAGCACAGTCCCTTGTCCCTTGGGTGCAATAACAAGCTATGAAGTTACTTGCAGTTATTATTATTATTATTATTATTATTATTATTATTATTATTATTATTATTATTATTATTATTATTATTTATTTCTTAGCAGACGCCCTTATCCAGGGCGACTTACAGTCGTAAACAAATACATTTCAAGAATCACAGTACAAGTAATAATACAATTAAGAGCAAGATAAATACAATGATGAATACAATAACTTTGGTTCAAGCAAGTACAAGTGTGACAAAATACAATTCAATAATACAGCATATAACAGTGTCAGTGATAGTTACATCAGAATATAATTAAATACAGAATTCTACAGATTAAACACTTGGCAGATTACAGTACTGAAGAGGTGTGTCTTGAGGAGGCGCCGGAATGTGGTCAGGGACTGGGCAGTCCTGACATCTGTAGGAAGGTCATTCCACCACTGCGGGGCGAGGGTGGACAAGGAGCGGGCTCTGGAGGCAGGGGAGTGTAGAGGAGGTAGAGCCAGTCTTCTAGTGCAGGCAGAGCAGAGAGGTCGAGTGGGGGTTACAACGTTCCCCTCCACAGCTGCCCCACCCTCTGTAATTACACACTAAACGGGTAGAATGTGACTTTTCCATGCTGCACATGTCTACCTTTAGAATAGCTGGTCTGCTGCAGAGAAACTGAACACTACCAACTGCGGAGGGATACAGAAACACAGCAGCACGTACTGCTTGGTAGTGTGTCTCTCTGGCCCCATCTGGCAGACTCAGTCGTGACGTGAAACCTTGTTAATCCAGCCGTCTGTGCACTCATAAATGAATCAGGTTACCCATAAATGTCCCATCCCGCTAATAGAATGGGAATCAGGTGGAGGAACGCACTCACGATCAAACATCAAGCAGCCAACCCCCTCCACCTGTTCAGAATAACCCCACAGCTTCCATCCAATCCTTTGTGATGCTGGGTCTGCGTTCAAAGAGAATTTCCAGGGTCTCATAGCTTCCCTGGGAGTGCGAGCTGATCTGCAGTGATAGATTAGGTAGTGGTAGTTTTGAAATGCTTTAATTTCTGTTTGGCTGCCTGTAACAGTGCTCTGTTTAAAGAACCAGGAGTACCAGTAATGTTAATGCTGCACATGTTTCTGCACATGTTACATAGCGCTGGGATCTTACACTCACATGTGTAGTAGGCACATCACCTCCTACCCTGCATCAAGCAGGTATGGGGAACCATCATTTCACTTTGCAGCAGCCAATGACTGGAATGAGTTTCAACACAAATTACAATTAGAACGGTTGATATCTGGGGTTGCTTTGAGCTGAAGGGCCGACTCATTGCTGACTGGCATGCTGCAGAGTTTTATGTTTTATGATTAATTACGTGTATGTTTTATTTATTTTTTTATCCTTATTCATTGTGTTTGATGTTGTTTGCTGTGGTGGTGTGAGCCTCTTGCCAGGTCGACACTGTAAATGAGAATTTGTTCTCAATTGACTCATCTGGATAATTAAAGGTTTAGACTGATTGAACCCTGTACTGCCACTTAAAGAATGCATTTGATATTAAAACAAATCAAACAAAAGAAAACTGTGCTTTTTATTTTATTTATATGTGGTGTTTTAGTGTGTTTTAAAAATTCAAAACCTCTTCATTTTAACAAAAGGAATCAATTTATTATTAAAAAATAACAAATGGGTCTGAAGTAAATTACTTTTGATTATAATTGATATTGCACAAGTTTAATCGATCAACTCTTTTTTTAATCGATCAAAGCCCACAGGTGTGATTAATCAATGACTAGTAACCCTAACCCTAATATATATATATATATATATATATATATATATATATATATATATATATATATATATATATATATATATATATATATGCATTATGTTCATATAAAAACTATGCAATTGCAAAGTGTTTATTTTGTCAGTAATGTAAGCAGCAGTATTTCTTTGCATGCACACAGCCAGCAGTGTCCTTTAATCCTGGATTTGAGCGCTGAAGGTGTCAGCGAGGCCTTTAGCTCCAGGGATAAGGAGTTCTGACAACGTCGAGCCAGCAACGAAAGGGATCTGGTGCCAAATCTGCCCTTGGGAGCTTGTAAGAGTGCACGAGCCCGGGGAGAACATGGTAATGCACAACTAGGAATGATACACATGGAAAATCAAGACCATTGACACAATAACATTCATGCAAATGTCTTTGGATATCTTTAAATCAATGAAATACTCCAACTTGTTACTTCTCCCAGAGAAATACTCTCACCATTTTATAAGGGTAAGGGGTACTGGAGACTGCAAGTGAAACTAATTTAAAGCATAGCTTGACGAGGAGGAATCTACCCTGGCCAGCGTGACTAACGTAAAATATTCAGAATGTCGTAAAAAGCCAAGCACCAACCAGGTATCTGCTGTTCAGCTTATATATTTATTATTATAACATCATTATGAAAAAACAATGAAGCGAATTCATGCAGACGCTTTGCGGCCACTGGCCTTCGTCAGTGCAGTAACATAATTTCTGTTTGAAAAACTAGTCCTAACACTTTTTAGCTCCATTGAATATATATATGAATTATTGAACACATTTGTCAGTGGAGGGTTGAAACCCTTTAAAGCCCCATCCATGGTAGACCTGTCAGTATCTACTAATAGAAGGATCCCTCTTTTCCTAAGAGGACCTGATCGAGAGCAGCATGCGGACTGACCTGTTCGGAGAGCCGCCTCGTCCGGAGGAAGAACCCCAGGAGGCATCCGATGATGACAGAAAGCACAGAGAGGATCAGCAGTCCGTTCCTTTTGCACACGTCCTTGACCCGAATCCACACGGCATCCAAAGCTACAGCCATTGCGATATCCCAGCCTGGACAGATCAACACCCCATATATGTACGTGAGCCAGCGAAAGGGGCAGAGAGAGAGGAAAACGAAGCTCCCCTCTTCCAAAGCACTTTTGGCTTTTTCAACCAAGCAGCCCTCTAACTGAGCAGGACTGAGAGATTATCATCCTTTCCAGGCTCTCTCCGCTGTCCCTCCTACCCCTGGAACCCCCCTCGGCTCTTCCACCAATGGGAGGCCTGCGACAGCTGGTATTATTATCCCCGGGGTTAATACCGCCAATCCTATCAGCAAGCACTGCATTAAGGGGTCTGAAGATTAAAGGGCTCTGAACAATTGGACGAGGGATTGCAGCTTTTAGAAATGAAGCACGAGAGCAGGCACAGTGCAAAGGAGAAAAATAGACTGAGAGTCTAAAATAAGAGGACAGTGGCTCGGGTCATGGGAGGATCACAACAAAGATTCCCAGGTACACAATAAGAGCAAGCCTGTGCGTGGTTCTCCACTCAGCCCTTTCCTATTACCAGCTCTCCATACAGCTATTCGTAACATACTCTAGGTTGCAAACCTTTCACTTCTCCAGACACTTTGGAATTGGATCATGGTCCTTAGTTAAGTAGGATGAAAGGAAAGGAGCTCGGGTTCTATTTGGGTTCCGATATTGTTTCAGTTCTTCATGAAGGGCGGTTTATAGTAACATGGCAAATGGTAGTATGCATTGCATGGTGGCATGGTAGTCTGCAGTGCTGTCTTAATGCTTTGTATCAAATGTCTCTTTGTACTGATTATTATTATTATTATTATTTGTTTATTTAGCAGACGCCTTTATCCAAGGCGACTTACAGAGACTAGGGTGTGTGAACTATGCATCAGCTGCAGAGTCACTTACAATTACATCTCACCCGAAAGACGGAGCACAAGGAGGTTAAGTGACTTGCTCAGGGTCACACAATGAGTCAGTGGCTGAGGTGCGATTTGAACCGGGGACCTCCTGGTTACAAGCCCTTTTCTTTAACCACTGGACCACACAGCCTTAATTCTCCCTCATTCATTCCTGCCTTCCACTCTCAATCCCCCTCTCTCCCTTATTAGTAGTAGACCTTCATTCAGTCTTCCTCGTTTATCCCTACCCCCCCGCCCCATTTCCATGATTTACTGATTGACCCTGAATATCCACTTCACCTTTCCGATTCCCAGACTCTCTTGATTGAGGTCTCTCAAGAAGGCACCGCACCCATCCAATACAGTAATGATGTTCAATTTGAACTGCAACTTTGATTACCTGAGCCACTGATCTTGAGATAGGCTTCATTCGGTGTGCGTTACTAAACTGAAAAGTGATAAGGGATGGGATGAGGGCTGGATTGCCTTTTTTAACATCTGGCAAAGCAAATTTGTCTCAGAACGGCAGTAAAAATGTTGGCACCCCAGATGAGAGGAAGATTCGCTGTCAATCGGCTCTTAAAACACTCATTGTGCAAGGTGAGGGAAATCAACATTCATGAATTATTTAATACCTGCTGAAAAATACTTTTGAAAGACAATGAGCATGCGTATCAGCACCCCCTACAGTTTATATCTGCTGAGTGAAGATCATTCAATTAAGATTATTTTATCTCTTGGAAATGTGCAATTCATCCCAGAGTCAGCATGTCAATGTGAAATGGGACAAGCTCTCTATGGACTCTTAGTGGAATTAGATTAGCCAGAGTTTCTCTCTCCCTCTCTCTCGCGGGTAAATTTCCAGTTCCAGCTGCTTCAGAGGCTTTTCACCAGAGGAGTGTGACAGCAGGCTAGGGGTCCTAGTTGCTAATGCCCACTGGCCACATTACGCACAACCATCCTCAATCTGGATGTGCAGGAGGGTCAGTCTGCTGTGAGATCCTGTTGTCCTGGAATTGAACTAATTGGCACCGCAGTCCAGAGTCTTCTGTGTTGCATGCTGTGTGCTGGCCAATTGCCTGTGTTTAAAAAGTCTTTCAGCCTCAAAAATCTCTGTTTGACCTGTTCCAGGATGATTTCATTCCCATTGGGAGTTTTCTTTCTCTAAGAACTAAAATGTATCCAAAAGTTTTAACATGCATTCTTCTAAGGTAAGGTAGAACATTATGAAAGCAATGAAGACAGTGTTTTGAAATGCTTGTTCACTTTCCTCCCCCTAACCCTAGCAACAAGGTCAGTCGTGTTTACATTATTTGACCTACTTGCTTTTATCATGTTTCTACAGTGCGCTTGTCATCACTATAAAAAGCAGGGAACGTGAACAGATTCTCAGGCTGCTGCAATAGTAATAATGATGATCTCTGTGTTTAATATCCCGGTCCTGACTGAACGAATGCAATCAGAACAAAGAGATTATTATTTATTTCTTTTTTATCAGGAATTCGTTATTCTAATCCTGATGCCGTGGAATTTATTCAGAACACAAAGATAATCCTTTTCATTCTTACAATCGTGACCTGACTATCAGGCAAAGAACTACCAGATACATCCAAAAGTGTTCGAAGTTCCTTATGTCTTTGTCTGGTATTAGCGAGGTATTTAAAATGAATTTATATTATATAGATTTTGTAATTTCTTATTTTGTGTGTTCTGTATGATTCTCTATTGTTTTTGTCCGCTTAGATCCTTATTTTAGTATTTTTTTTAAAGTTTTCTAACTACTCCAGCAATATTCGCTTCTGAAAAGCCTCCTAAGAAGGTAGGGAAGCATTTCAGTGTTGCACAGGCTTCAGTGCACAATGTTTCCCATATAGGCTTCAGTGCCCAGCGCAACGGTAATATGCTTCCTTACCTAACTTCCCACAATCAGACTTGAAGAGCCTTTTCTGAAGCAGCTTTTGATGGCAAATATTGATCTAAGCATAAACAGCAGTATAGAACTCACATATGGGAGGTGAAAAATGAAATATGAGGACAATATCCCTTTAAGCTCTGAACCCTAAACTGTTTTTTATTTTTCATGAATCCTACCTGAATGTATAAATACAGGGGACGTGAAATACGGGCATATATACCCGGCCGGGATTAGTTAGTGAATGAGATGTTTCCGTGTATTTATACAGCCCCGACAGCTCAGTTAGACACCACTGTCTTCAGCATGAACACACTAAGAGAGGCGCTTATGTAAATCAGCAGGAAAACAGAGTGCCTGATGTTCAGTTAGTTGCTTGGATGTTTTTTTTAATAATCTTTATGGTCGCGTTTCTGGATACAATTTCAGAAATGATATTAATGAATGAAGCACCATTGCATACAGATGCTTCACTAATCCCAGATAATCCGCTCTGATGAAGCCTAAAACAGGCTGAACGCTGGCAAAACAGAGAGGTTTATGAATGTGTATGTGGAAGCGTGTGTGGACGCGTGTGTGGAAGCGTGTGTGAATGTGTGTGTGACTGTGTGTGTGTGTGTGTAAGCATGTGTGAAGGCCTGTGTGTTATACAAGCATTAAATAACATCAATAATGAGGTCAACGATAAGGTCTCTCCACACCCTGCCAGTGTAACACATGATTTTTTACAGCAGAGAAACATCTGTGTGTTGTCCTGTGCAGACTAAAGGAGAGCAGGAATGTGCAATGTACTGCACCCAGCAGATGAGTTTTAGAATGCAGTGAAGTGACAAGTTAAATGAGGCAAAGTTATTTCTAATGAAACCATAAAAGCACAAGCCACAGTTTTACATCCAAGGTCATATGCAAAACTATCCTCCACCAGAGACTGATTAAAGCTGTGTGAAACAAACACGGCGTAGAAAATAAACTGCAGCTTCCAAAAGCAATATTATAACTACTGCCCCATCCAGAGGACAACTCCATTCACAGTATAATGATGGACTGTGCTGCAATGATGTCAGCTCATGCACATCCCACACAGCACTACCATGTTTTTCCCTGCTTAATACAGAAGATTCATTACCACGCAAAGAAAATACTTGCAGGTGTGTTGATTTTAAAAGTTCTACAAATCTAACATGTGTGTGTATCAGAAATGGTTGAGGTAAGAAACCACCTGTATTACTGGAGGTAGGAATTATGAGACTTGAGACAGCATGGTCACTCTCAACACCAGGATGAAGCTTCACTTTCTGAACTTTGAAACAAAAACCAAGCACACGAGAATCTCTCGAGAGCTCTGCCTTAGCATCTGAAACTGAAGAGACTGTTACCATGCAAATAGCCTATATCTGCAGTACCCGCGGAAGAGGTCTAGATGATGCTCTAACCATAGCAGTGGTTATCAGATGCTGATCTGGGGCTGAAGCTTGTCAGTGTGGTGCCACACATTGCTTTGTTCAAACTGTACTTTAATCAATACATTTAACATCCTTTAAATCCTTTACGTGATGCTTGTTTGTAACAGATCCTTAGTGTTACTAGAATAATGTTACTGGCTTTTTATGTGTTTCTAGAAGTCATACTGAAGTCCTGGGACACAGAACAGAAACCAGGGAATATCCTGGAAAATCCAACCCCAACCCCAAACCCCAAACCCCAACCCCAAACACCAACCCCAACCCCAACCCCAAACCCCAAACCCCAACCCCAAACCCCAAACCCCAACCCCAACCCCAACCCCAAACCCCAACCCCAACCCAAACCCCAAACCCCAAACCGCAACCCAAACCCCAAACCCCAAACCCCAAACCCAAACCCCAAACCCCAAACCCCAAACCCCAACCCCAACCCCAAACCCCAACCCCAACCCAAACCCCAAACCCCAAACCCCAACCCCAACCCAAACCCAAACCCTAACCCTAGGCTTGTTGGATAAGATAAGCAACATACTCAGATATGCACTGATCATGTCTGTCTGTCTATATCTGCAGTACCCGCGGAAGAGGTCTAGATGGTGCTCTAACCATAGCAGTGGTTATCAGATGCTGATCTGGGGCTGAAGCTTGTCAGTGTGGTGCCAAACCCAAACCCCAAACCCCAAACCCCAAACCCCAACCCCAACCCCAAACCCCAACCCCCAACCCAAACCCAAACCCCAAACCCCAAACCCCAAACCCCAACCCCAACCCCAAACCCAACCCCAACCCCAATCCAAACCCTAACCCTAGGCTTGTTGGATAAGATAAGCAACATACTCAGATATGCACTGATCATGTCTGTCTGTCTGTCTGTCTGTCTGTCTGTCTGTCACACTCTACATTGTGAACACTATAACTGCCTTGAACTTTCTCTAGTTGTCTTTGAGTTTGCTTGCCTCCTATAATCCTTTCAGGTTGCATTTTGGTTTTATCCAATAAATTACTGATTTGATACAACTTGTATAAATATTTGCAGTAATAAATATGTTTACATTTTTGCAGGTTCTGAGGACCCTCTGCACATGTGTGTGTGTGTGCACGGTTTAAGGCTAAATAGTCGAGCCACTCAAATCATTACTGTGTCACCGTGACAAACAGGATTCCAGCTTTCCCCTGTGGATAAGAGTCTGCAGATGCAATAAGCATTTAATCATGTTGAAATGTCAACAGAAAATCTAACGCAGTGGCCCACTGGTGAGCAACAGCACCTTTCAAGTGACTTGAATAAGTTGACATTCACGGCAGCTTTCTTAAGAATAAAGTCAATGCAACTAGTAATGTATTTGCAGGGTATACTTCCAGCTGCATGGTCTCTTTTGCCCCAAAGACCTAATAGACTCTTCTTTCTAATCTAGTGAGAAAAATAAACTGTGCCGCGTGTTTTCAGAACCAGTGTTTGGAGACATCTTGTTTATGCTTTACAGATTCGATGGGAGGAGCACTGTAATTATGTTCAGAAAGCTTAAAACCATGAAACATGAAAAATGCAGTTTGATATTCATAAAACCGTTCTAGATCCCTGTTGGTTGCCTTAATAACAGGCTGAATAGGGCTCTACATGGTGTTGATGTACAGGGTGATTAGAAAGTAAGTTTACCACATCAACGCACCATATCACTGATGTGGGGAACTTACTTTCCAATCACCCTGTATAAAGACTGGATATCCTAAAGCAGCTGCAGTGCAAAGTTTGTGACAGTAACTTAGCTATGCTGCCAGATTTATGAACTAGACTGAAGAAGTGCATCACAGTGTTTTCATGTGAACAGATATGACAGCCCTGCCTGTGCCTGTGTCAGCTACATACCATGCAGCAGCTCTTAATACAAATCAGGGAGCAACAAAGACAATCAATGCAGCTCATTAATAAGCAGGAGATTGTTATATTTCTGTTAAACCAAGCTGGATCTTTTTCTAATGTATAAAAAGACAAGGAACCATATGAACCTGTGGTAAAGAAAGATAAAGATTTTTCTTCTTCTTCTTCTTCTTCTTCTTCTTCTTCTTCTTCTTCTTCTTCTTCTTCTTCTTCTTATTTCATTAACTGTTTGGTTAGTGTCTTTATTTTCTTTCATCGCTGCTATAAAAAAAACACAGATTTAAAAACATTTCTCCAAACCCTGCTGTATTTGCCATGTTCCCTGCTATATCAAATGTTAACTACATCTTCGCTTGTGTTAATTATAGGGATGTTTTATTAACATCAGGCAATTAGGGTTCTTGACTTCAGAAAAGACGTTCGAATTGAAGACACTGCCAGTTTCCCTGTGAATTAGCATATGTAACATATGTTTGGGCCAAGAATTGGAATCCGAAATTAATCAGCTCATTCCAGCATCTGTTAATTGCAGGGAAATTAATTAAGGCTGTAAATTATAATTATATTATAATGATAACAATTCACATGGGGCCCAATTTTGCTCACAGCGAAAAGCACTGACGCCAAGCTTGTTAGCACCTGATTATGAAATTGGGCCTGTGCTTTTTCAGTTCTTACACAGGTGCTTGAACATTGTGTTCTATAATGCAGGTGCAGCCTCCCCACTTCCAGACACTCTCAGTGGATGGCAGCATCACGACTCCCTCTATTGGATGAAGTGCAATCTTGAATTGCATTCTGCCGTACACAGCTGTAGAAAATGGTAATAATAAAATAAAACAGGATTCCCTTTAGTCTAAAGCCTTATAAAGCTGTAATGAAGAACAGAGACTGTGAACCTCTCTGATTCATTTAGAAGATGATGCTTTTCAACCAGCCCCTCTGTTTTTGACCATGCAGCCCAACACTGTACACAGGACACACTTGAGTGAAAGAACTCCGGCTAGAGAGGCACAAACTGCCGTCTAGGTGAACTGTGCTCAGGGTCTGTACCAGCTCGTGTTGTGGTTGTATTTGATTTGATTGTATTTATTTTATTTCTGTACCCTCTATGGGCAACCCTGAGTCCTGCCTTTCTGTCCCTGTGCTCAGGTGTGTGGTGGTTTTGAGATGGGCTGATATTTCCACTCATTAGCTTGTGTCAGATTGGGACCCAGCCCATCACTGGTAAATGAGCCTGTGCCACCCCCAGTGTCTGTAGCTCTGATACAGTACCTGGGAGAAGGCTCCCGCTCTGCTCCAAGCACATACCCTCACAACCCCGGCTGCTCTTCATGTCAGGAAGCATGCTGGACCTCATGCACAAGCATCACTCGGGAGAGGGTAACTGGGGAGCTAAGCAAATGTCAGATGTCTTCTCAACAGACTTGCATGACAAAACAAACCGATGGCATCCTGATTTAATTAGGGAATAAAAACACATGCCAGGTCTCCCAGGTACTGTAATTATTCAGATCCGAAGACCAGGCCCAGTAATGAAATCTGATTAAATATGTCGACGGTGGGATTTAAGATTCCCATACATATGCATCAGGTACTTAATGCATTTAGCAGAGTGCACCGGTAAGTGCCAGTTGTTATGATTATTATTATTAGTACTTCAGTATTAATAGTATTAATAATACTAAAGCTTTCTACCTAGAACCAGATACCCCATTGAACTCACAATGCTCCAGTCCTAACCAGTCCTATCCTAACTGCCTTCAATTCATATGAAAGCTCAGGTTCACTAATACATAGTAATAAGCAGAGTACAGTTCCCTTAAGCGTCTCGTCTGCCTTTATTCATTCTAAGAATGCATCATTTAGGAGAGGGGTTCAATAGTGCTGTTTTTTATGTTTCCATGGAAACTAAAAATCTCATCTTATCAATATGGATAACGCTCACATACGTTGTCTCATTTCTTGTTGTAGTGTATAGTATTCCTCATTCAAATAAGAAATACACAGTGGTATACATTTGTTTTTATTTACTGTTGTCTTAATGTGCAGGTATAATACAGCAGAGCACATACACACACACACACACACTCACTCACACACACACACACACTCACACTCACACACATAGACACATACACACACACACACACATAGACACACACACACACACACTCACACACACACACACACACACACACACTCACACACATAGACACACACACACACACACACACATTCACACACACACACTCACACACATAGACACACACACACATAGACACACACACACACACACACTCACACACATAGACACACACACACACACGCACACGCACACACACACACCACACTGCTCCCCCTCCTGGCACACCACACTTGTCTCAATCACTTTCCTTCTAGTTTCTGTTTTTTCAGTTCAGCTTATGCATGCTTTTTTTTCTCGTTTAAATGCATTTTAACAATAAACCCTTTAAACTAGATTACAGAAACACATAGCTAGCGGAGCTTTTGAAAAAGATTGAACTCACCTCTTTCTGTGAGAGAGAAAATAAAAATAGTCAGTGAACTCAGCTGTACATTGTTATCTGAACAGTTGCAGAACTAAAGCAGCAGCCCTTTGACTTACCTTATTAACATCACTAAACACATCATAATAAAAAATGTAGGCAACAATATGGTGGTGTATGAGTTTGGAGACAGCTGTATGAATATACCTCACTGTTTAGATTAAAAATAGACTTCACCGTGTGAAAATGATGAATGAACCAAACGGCTCATATGAGACTTTCCAGAACTTCAATCGCTCATAAAATCTGATGCAGCAGTAACATCTGGGGCTGATTGGCTTATATTTCCTTCTTCTTTTTTTATTTACGTCAATCAATAATATGCTCTACAGCTCTGATAATATATATATATATATATATACTGTATATGAAAGTTTCATCCCAAGCTTCCATTTTTATATAAACATCAAACAGGTTTCTTTCCACCCCACAGTCTCCTCTCGTTAGTCTGTCACCTCCGTTTTTAAAAGACTCTAGCACCAGTACTGTACATGAACACAACAAAAGTGACAAAGAACCTGTCATTATCCATCAGAGAAAGTCAATGCTAGATGAATGAAACTTCTGCTGTTGAAACTTCGGAGATAGTTCTTCATCTCCTACTATTTATTCCCAGCACAAAGCTACAAGCAAGACCAGAAGATGAACCCTCATGCTTACACGAAGCCGGTTCCACTGCCTGGCCCTCCCTGCTACAGCTCACCCAAGCAGCTGAGCATGGCTATGTGGTCAGGTTTTGAGGTTCATACCTGAAGTGTGTCACTGTGTACCTAGGAGCTGTTTCAGCTCTTTGTTTATGGCCATGATGGAACACGTGGAACTTGAGATATAAAAACTAAGCCACATTAACCAAAAAATAATCATTTCCCTGCATGCCAGTGAGTAGCTGCATAGGTTATCACAACATTTCTTTACAAAGTATTACTGTTTTACATTTAGCAGTGTGAAGCCTTCGTTTTTTAACAGAGAACACACAAACTGAACGCTAAAAGAAAAAAAACTGTAAACGGTTCATGGAATTGGGTCTTGAGAAGGCCGTCAAAAACCGTATGCAGTGCCATAATGCAAATAGCAATGAACTTCCTTTCAATGTGAGCTTCCATTGCTCAGACCGCTCAGTTCTAAACGCAGTGCTGCCGGCCGTTTCTTTAAAACAGAACACAATATGATCCCACAATCCCCCAGAGACCTTGACACATGGCAAGGATAACTAAGGTTGGCCAGGTTTGGAAAGAAGCACCGAAACACTCTTTTGATTTGGAAACGATTAGGAAACAATGGCATAAGACAACAATACCAATTGTAAACAGTACTGCACATAGCTGTGGTTTCCAAAGCATGTTAGTGGGTGGACCTCGGCCCATGTCATGTTTTATATTTTATTTCAGATAACACAATTCAAATGGCTAGTGGGTTGGAGAGTTGGACAGATCCTGGCTAATCAGTCGTGAATTTACCTTTTTTTTTTTTTAAATATTATTATTATTATTTAAATGCAGGGATTGTATATATGCTTCAGCAGCTGTTATGTGACTGGACCATTTGCTTTTTTATATTTCCTTTGTCACTTGAGGAAGGGCAATGGCATGAGGCTTTGCTTCTCACTCTATTATTTATTTCTTATCAGACACCCTTATCCAGAGCGACTTACAATTGTTACAAGATATCACATTATTTTTACATACAATTACATTATATTTTACACATTATTTTTTACATACAATTACCCATTTATACAGTTGGGGTTTTACTGGAGCAATCTAGGTAAAGTACCTTGTTCAAGGGTACAGCAGCAGTGTCCCCACCTGGGATTGAACCCACAACCCTCTGGTCCAGAGCCTTAACCACTACTCCACACTGCTGCCAATGGTATTCCTCAATCCATACTGTGTCAGATCTCTGGGTTTTAATCACACCAAGGCCACGCTGTGTTCAGTAATAATCGCAGCGTTGCTTTTTTATGCAATGTTCTACACCTGCTGATCATGAGATTCAGCTTCCCAGACAACTGGGGCTTCCAACCACACATACAAATACATTGAACATTATTATTATCATTATTATTTGTTTATTTAGCAGACGCCTTTATCCAAGGCGACTTACAGAGACTAGGGTGTGTGAACTATGCATCAGCTGCAGAGTCACTTACAATTACATCTCACCCGAAAGATGGAGCACAAGGAGGTTAAGTGACTTGCTGAGGGTCACACAATGAGTCAGTGGTTGAGGTGGGATTTGAACCGGGGACCTCCTGGTTACAAGCCTGTTTCTTTAACCACTGGACCACACAGCCTCCTATACCTGGAAATGTGTATCACTGTATTTTTGCAGTTTTCCCATGGTTATACTTTGCATTTCCCATAGCTTACCCTGATTTGCCATGTACATTAATGTGCTTTACCATACCTATTCCCTATTCTGTACAAGGCTTACCTATGCTTTATCATGCTTTCACTGTGGTTTTACTGTGGGAAACTTGTATAAGGGGCTGTTTAGCTTTGAATAGAGACACTAACCAGATCATCCAGTATGGAAGGTGTATGATGTGGATATGTGAATTGCAGAGAGAGAGAGAGAGAGAGAGAGAGAGAGAGAGAGAGAGAGAGAGAGAGAGAGAGAGAGAGAGAGAGCGCACCAGAGATACGCAGAGAACATGCTTTCTACTTGTTGCGAGTAACGTGACTTCAGAGTTCTCTGTATTTTAAAATGCCCACCTGCACCTCAGCATGTAAAAGTTACATCTGAAGAGGAAACAGTTACTGAATGAAAAGCCCTTGGCTCTAAAAACTGAGGGTTTTGGTCTGACCTTTGTGTTATTATTTCATGTTGTGGCTGAGCCGTGTGAATTCGTAGAAGTCACTATGAGCTCTGCGTGCCTGAGTTACTACAGTGCAGAGCGCGTGCTTGTTGAGGCGTTCACCTGTCCCAAACCGGAGAACGACGCTAGTGCAGTGCACTGCTGTGGATTCAACGACATGAAATACTGCTGCGACGATCCCAACAGTTTCTTTCCCTACGAGTATGAGTACATGTGGTGGCTGAGGTAAGACTTCCAAGTTTGCAGTAGAGCTTTATGTTTTTCGCTGCTTTATGAGAACTGAACTTGAAATAAAACCCGGGGCTGCTGTTCGGTATTATTAAAGAGATAGCAATGCATTTCTGAATGACGTTTAGAACACCTGCAATGAATGACAAACCGGATAAACTCAGAAATGAGGGCAGAGCTGCATAAAAAGGCATGCCTTCTATTTAGACATGCGTTCAGACATACAGATAACCAACTTGGTCCAAAGATCGTGCCCCTGCTTCTTCAAAACCAATCCTACTGTATGCATTGTTGTCTTTTATCTTGGTTAACCTTGTTGTGTTACCTCGGGTTTAGCCTGTTGGTCTCTGCTCTGGCTTTTCTGTTCCGTGCCACATCATCGGTTGTTATTGCTGTGTTACCTG
Organism: Acipenser oxyrinchus oxyrinchus; assembly: GCA_030684275.1. Classification (NCBI taxonomy): domain Eukaryota; kingdom Metazoa; phylum Chordata; class Actinopteri; order Acipenseriformes; family Acipenseridae; genus Acipenser; species Acipenser oxyrinchus. The sequence goes on along the minus strand of CM060258.1, from coordinate 1,287,033 downwards.
TTTGACAATGCGGGCTATAATCTTTACAATAGCAGTGACCAAGAGCAGCCTTTTGAAAAGAGCTTTGAAACAGACTTTATAGTTAGAAGTGTAAAAAGTTGTCAGGATGTTAACAATGAAAAGAAAAATTACAGGCACATTATTTAAACAGTTGTAGCAATACCTGGGGGCGTGTAACACTGTGTGAAACTAGCTAAACCTTGTTTTGCCCACCGCTCATGCATTGGGGGTATCCCAAAACTGTTCAAAAATAATGTTCATTTATTTTGCATACTTTCTGCTGTTATTATTCTTTTTAAAATGTTGGCTTCCAAAATATGTACAGTAGAACTGTAACACTGAGCTCATTTAATAAATACACCAGTGTGCTCATGTATTAGAACACCCCATTGCTTCTGTAGTTCAGCAGTGTGCTCATGTATTAGAACACCCCATTGCTTCTGTAGTTCAGCAGTGTGCTCATGTATTAGAACACCCCATTGCTTCTGTAGTTCAGCAGTGTGCGCATGTATTAGAACACCCCATTGCTTCTGTAGTTCAGCAGTGTGCTCATGTATTAGAACACCCCATTGCTTCTGTAGTTCAGCAGTGTGCGCATGTATTAGAACACCCCATTGCTTCTGTAGTTCAGCAGTGTGCTCATGTATTAGAACACCCCATTGCTTCTGTAGTTCAGCAGTGTGCACATGTATTAGAACACCCCATTGCTTCTGTAGTTCAGCAGTGTGCTCATGTATTAGAACACCCCATTGCTTCTGTAGTTCAGCAGTGTGCTCATGTATTAGAACACCCCATTGCTTCTGTAGTTCAGCAGTGTGCGCATGTATTAGAACACCCCATTGCTTCTGTAGTTCAGCAGTGTGCTCATGTATTAGAACACCCCATTGCTTCTGTAGTTCAGCAGTGTGCGCATGTATTAGAACACCCCATTGCTTCTGTAGTTCAGCAGTGTGCTCATGTATTAGAACACCCCATTGCTTCTGTAGTTCAGCAGTGTGCACATGTATTAGAACACCCCATTGCTTCTGTAGTTCAGCAGTGTGCTCATCTATTAGAACACCCCATTGCTTCTGTAGTTCAGCAGTGTGCTCATGTATTAGAACACCCCATTGCTTCTGTAGTTCAGCAGTGTGCTCATGTATTAGAACACCCCATTGCTTCTGTAGTTTTGATTGGTTGTGCATATGAAATCAAACCACTGGAACTGAAAATCTTGGAAAATTGTCAAAATTGCACACGTGCAATTAATTTAGATAGTATGAGAAAAGGAACACATAAAATGCATGAGACTTTTAAGAAGTTGTTTAAGATCCCTAATTGGGTTGGAACTCTGTTCTTCAGAACCAGTAAACCGCATGGAACACTGTTCTTCAGAACCAGTAAACCACATGGAACACTGTTCTTCAGAACCAGTAAACCGCATGGAACACTGTTCTTCAGAACCAGTAAACCACATGGAACACTGTTCTTCAGAACCAGTAAACCGCATGGAACACTGTTCTTCAGAACCAGTAAACCACATGGAACACTGTTCTTCAGAACCAGTAAACCGCATGGAACACTGTTCTTCAGAACCAGTAAACCACATGGAACACTGTTCTTCAGAACCAGTAAACCACATGGAACACTGTTCTTCAGAACATTATGAATGGCAAGCACAGTTAGGATTTGTGAAGATTCCGCTACATTTTAGTTTGGGTAGAGACATCATCCCGTGTGTCTAACAGGGCAGAGGTTGGGTGCGAACCGGCGACCCCGCGCACTGCAAGCGAGCGTCTTAACCACTGTGCAAAAGAGCCAGGCTCCTCTGCAGTCGTGTTTTTAGAGCTTTTAACCTCATCTCATCTCTGCGACAGGGGACAGGACGGAATCCGTAACAGCAGCACATTGCACAACACTGCCTGTTACCCATGGAACAAGCGAAATAGTTCTAAAAACTTCTTATTTTTAATAGTAATTCATAAGTACGATCTTTTTTATGTGGAAGATAAGCAGGTATTTAATCATCGGCATACAAACCAAAACAATAACCTTGGAAAACTAACAAACAGGCAATTAGTTGAAGGAGGACGGGGTGTTTTAACAGCTCCGTGAAGAAGATTTTCTATAGCTCTTTGCTTTCAGGGAAAATGAAATGATCACTACTCTGTATAATTTAGAAAGGTGAAGAATGCAAGACAGCTCAGGCTCTGTCTAACGCCTGCTTTGTTTGCTGCTGTGAATGGACAGAACACGATGCTCATTCCAGTGGGATGCACGTCCTGCTTCCCAGTGTTCTGCCAGTCCTTCTGATCCATACTAAGAGGAGTAGATGTCCTCATTTTCCATGGATTAAAGCCAGAATCCTTTCAAAAATAAGATCAATATCTACTGTTTACAGCCAAGGAACGCTGTGCTATTTTCATAGGCAGCAGTGGTGAAGTCGAGCCTGAAGGCTCCGGAACGCTGTGCTATTTTCATAGGCAGCAGTGGTGAAGTCGAGCCTGAAGGCTCCGGAACGCTGTGCTATTTTCATAGGCAGCAGTGGTGAAGTCGAGCCTGAAGGCTCCGGAACGCTGTGCTATTTTCATAGGCAGCAGTGGTGAAGTCGAGCCTGAAGGCTCCGGAACGCTGTGCTATTTTCATAGGCAGCAGTGGTGAAGTCGAGCCTGAAGGCTCCGGAACGCTGAGCTATTTTCATAGGCAGCAGTGCTGAAGTCGAGCCTGAAGGCTCCGGAACGCTGTGGTATTTTCATAGGCAGCAGTGCTGAAGTCGAGCCTGAAGGCTCCGGAACGCTGTGCTATTTTCATAAGCAACAGTGGTGAAGTCGAGCCTGAAGGCTCCGGAACGCTGTGCTATTTTCATAGGCAGCAGTGGTGTATTTGCATAATCGGCAAGCTGAGTCACGTGACTCACATTTCCAGTCAGTAGTCCTCTTGATGCAATGAAAAGTTTTACGACTGTGGACACAAACAAAGCCCCTGACGCACAGACACACAGTAAAGTAAAGCATTCTGACAAGATGGTGAAAGACACTTTGTGGAAATACTTGAAGAAATGAGATAAATGGATTACCTATTATATGTGTTTCAGTATATAAATAAAATGTGCATTTGTATCATGAGTCTTGTTTAAGAAAATCTATATTTTAGTGGCGTTCCAGTGCTGTCAGATTTAGGACTACACCACTGCATGGAAGCACCATGCACCTTGAAAAATCTCTCTCTCTCTCTCTCTCTCTCTCTCTCTCTCTCTCTCTCTCTCTCTCTCTCTCTCTCTCTCTCTCTCTCTGGTCTATCAATAATGCTATTTCTGCTATAAGTGAGGATGCAGAATTAAGCTAATATAAATCGAGAACTTTGTTAATTTAGTTTTCAAATTCTTAAATACATATACACACTTGAAAGTTTTATTGTATAATAATCAGTGTCACCCCCCCCCTCGCTCTCTCTTCACAGTGTCGGGGCGCTGGTCGGCCTCTCCATCGCGGCGGTGGTGTTGCTGGCGTTTATCATCACAGTGTGTGTCCTCTGCTATCTCTTCATCTCCACCAAGCCCCACGGCAGACTTGACAACGGCCTTCCACTGCACACCCCAGGTAGGAAGAGCTGTGAATGTGCAGAGGAATAACGAGGACGCTGCACCACAAACATTATCTTCATGCCTCATTGGGTGCAGAATATTTCTTCTTTTGAGTTTATGGGGTTTATCTAATTCATGACATGAATATAAATCTCAGTTTTCATGTCCCTGCTGTTACAGGTAGTACGGTAATGCACATTGTTATGCATCTTTCAATTGGCTGTGTCGCAAAGTAAAGTTTCAGTGACAAGCTAGCAACATAAGCACACATTTTAGATTTTAGATGTCTTCACATTCTGTACAGAGCTGTTTTCTATGATTCTCTCAGTCCGTTGCCGGCATTGTGAACTAAACAAAATGCTTTCACTGACTTCTGGCCATATCAGTAATAGACAGCACATGCTTTTTCATATATCCATTTCAGTTCATTTTTGCAAACTTTTCAATCAGAGATGGCATTCCCCTTACTTTAGGTTATTACTTATGTAGTTGACATTACTTTCGCTGTAAAGGATTGAACATGTCATTACACAGTTTACGATCGCAGCATGATTGTTTTTATTATTATTACATTTGGAGTCTATACACATTTGCGGGCAGATCTTGTATTACATTTGCAGTTGTTGTTAAACTTGCAGGCTCGGCGCGACTTTCTATTCCAGAATGATTTTGAACAATTATGGAAAAAACAGCCTTCAGTACAAACACTGCAATGTTTTAATAACAGTTACCTGGTGACCCAGCCTTGTGTGTTGCGTGTCTTTTTTAAAGGGTTAAATAACTGAATCCATCAATGGCATGTTCAGTTCTGTTGATGCTTTTTGGCAAGTTGACGTCAGAAGCCTGGAACATCTGAGGCGTTTTGGTAAGATATAATGGTCACACAATTTTCCTTAGTGCTTGCCTACGTCCTCTTGATTAGACAGGCTGGCAAATCCATTCTGAATACCAAACACAGTCATTCAACTTGCAGGACAAGGGGAGGAAATAGGCATGCAATAGATCTGCACACTGAGGTAGTACAGTGCAGGTGCATAGATCACCAACAGTTCAGAAATCATAGGCATGCAATAGATCTGCACACTGAGGTAGTACATGCCAAATTTATGCAAAAAATACAAAGTCATTCATTTTATACAGAAGTACAGGCCAGAGGTGCAAGACAAACAGTGCAGGAGTGCAAACACTTCTGTCAATTCAAGCCCATCCTCAGTGCACAGGCTCATTGTAACAGTGTTTTGAATAAAGGGATTACCGGACATGCTTAATGACTAATAAAGTCTCATTAGTATTATAACATTCTCATACTTTTTTTTTGAAAGCTTTGTTACATCTTTAATCAAGAGCTTTCCTCTCGTTCATTTCAGCTGTGGATCTCAACGCTCTGGAAGGCCCGAGTCACTGTAACGAGGTGGGGGCGCCGACAGGGATCCAGAAGCACTTTATGAGCCGTAAACTGGACTGCACCAATCAGCCTCCGGACCAGGACCGCCTCTTCCAGAGATGCTTCACGGCAACGGTCACCACTATCAACGTAGAGGGGCCATCTTAAAACTATCCAGCGCTTTCCGTTGCGTGGATTACATTTTCACCTGCAGGGTAAACCCGCTTTCGTCCCTTTGATTTGGAAACAAATACGATTTACACAGTTTCTAAAGAGGCCACTTACTGGTTTCATACTGAGATAAAAATCCAGCTTCTTATTCATGGAGCCACAGGAATGGTAATTACCACCAATCCAGCTTTGATAATTCAAGTGCTTTTGTATTTAGTGCTGTCAGGGTTTTTGTTCTGTTTTAAATTAATCCAATTGAATCCATTGTATGGGGTGTAAAGAATGCAGAATAAATCACACCTGCTTTTCAAAACCTGCTTTAGTCCTCTTACCGATAATTGTTGGTTACCATTTTTGGCCCTTTAAAATACACAAAGAGCACTTTTGTTGCCGGCAGTATATCAAGGTTTTAATATATATATATATATATATTGCAACCTGGTTGTTATTTTGCTCATTTTAAAAATCAAACATGTGAGTGCAAGTGCACAGGGTGAGGCTGCTTTATGTATTTCCAGTGCCTGTTGGTGTGGCCTGAACCACAGTGTTAACGACCAGTGACCATTATTTAAATCTCTGCAGGTTCTGTCCATCTAGCAATGCACTTTAGGTACTCTGGTTAATGTCTCAAGTGTATCTGACCAATTGAGATCCATTTAGTAGCTCTCTTCTACTAGATATTGTGTGTAGTATACAGTGTGCAAATTTACATGACAGGTACGAAGTCATTGTGTTGGTATAGAAATGTAAATAATTCTTTGTAGTGCAGTACTGCACAAATATTTGAGATGCACTTGAGATGTCTACTTTACCCAGCATTTACAGCAGGAGGTTTAAAAATACTGACAGCATTACAAATGGTAAAATACCGTAAAAAGGTAAAACCATTTGGATTCAAACTTGTAGCCATATTCACTCATACAATCTGATATGCCCACAAGCCAGGCAATAGTCACTCTAGTAGTCAGTAGTTAAAGAACTATTGTCCTCTGATGTCACTCGGCTGTCAGTAGTCTACATGCTATTGTCCTCTGACGTCACTCGGCTGTCAGTATTCTACACGCTATTGCCCTCTGACGTCACTCGGCTGTCAGTATTCTACACGCTATTGCCCTCTGACATCACTCGGCTGTCAGTAGTCTACACGCTATTGCCCTCTGACATCGCTCGGCTGTCAGTAGTCTACACGCTATTGTCCTCCGGCGTCACTTGGCTGTCAGTAGTCTACACGCTATTGCCCTCTGATGCCACAGGCTTAACAAAACAGGGGCTGACTGAAATTGTATCTCTCGCTTATTCAACCCATCGGGCAATAGCCTTGCACTTAATCCTCGACTCCAGTCAAAAATTAGGTACTATACTATACTATGGCCAAACGTTTTGCATCACCCTATAGAATGAATTCATAAAGTCTAACGAAACCTGCTGAATAATTTTACGTTAACATACTGAATTACATACTGCTTTTTGGTTTTCCATATACTTAATGAAAAACTGACAGATCATGTGACATTTCAAAATCTTACATGAAACACTGTACTACTACTTGTATGGTTTCCGGTAGACTTTTGCAATATAATTTTGTAGTTGCTTTGATTGCATGATGTTAAATAAAAGCTCTAAATTATGTTCATACAGTTTTAAAAAAAATGTCTCGATCTTAAAATTCTAGGTGATGCAAAATGTTTGGCCATAGCTGTACAGTATGCAAATTTACGCGACAGGTACTTAGTAATTGTGTTGGCATAAGTATTCATACTGTGATATAGTTCAAAGATCCTTTTCCAATGCCAGTGTGCCAGCTCTGTATAGGGTGCTATGGGATGAAGAAGTTCCTTGAAAGCAGTGTGCATTTCTGTCATCGAATTTCCACAGGTTCTGTTTCCAAATCATCATGAAGACTTCTGTTCATTCATTCATTCAGATTTTGTCGACAGTAAAAAAATAAAAAAATAAGCATTTAATAAAGACATTAAAAATCACAATGGCTACTTTCTTTTTTTTTTCTTTTTTTCTCATTGCATGCCTTTCAATAAATCTGTGTTTAAAAACATAATTGACATAATTTCTCCTGCTGCTGCACCATAAATCCACTTTGTATTTGTTGGTAGCGGGACACTAATGAGAGGTATGAAAAATCTGTTTTAAATACTTGCTAATTATCCTTTTAATGGGCAAAGAAACTGTGTTCTTTCATAAAAAAAGATTATATATTACTCCAGAGTAATATAGAAATGAAAACCAGCAGCAATGCAATCAGGCCCTTGTGGGGATGCTGTGATACTAATGAGATGGAAGCCAGTGTTTTTAAAGCTTGGTTACTGTGCCTTTGGGCTTTTGCAACTAATTCACTTTATACAATTCTTAGTATAATTTGGCAAGTTCATGCTTTTCCCCAACTTGAATCGGAAGCTAATTACTTACTTACTGTACCAACATCACCACATTAAAAAAGAAGATTATTGTTTTTTCACTTGCACTGGTGCTTTCCCAAAGGGAATGAGAGGACTGGCATGTATGACAGGCTAATATATTTGCCTCTGTGCACAACTCGTTCTTCAGTGGTAAGCACCGGCACAATCATAGCCATGAGTTTATACTATAAGGAACGAAACCACAGAAAAGATTCATCAGAAGAAAAGGCCTGTTGGACAGCAGTATTTTATTTTAAGAATCTCAAAATGGGAGTTCCAAAAGAGATCTTCTGATTTAAATATATATTTTACAGTGCAATGCTTTTGACATGTCAGCATGTGTTTGGTAACTGTGTTGGGAATAATCATGATCAAGCAGACCACTTGCTAGCCTTCTTGGTCTTTTCTGCAGAGGCACTTTGATGGCATTCTCCCATGCATTGCACTGACCAGGTGCAACGATGATTCACATCGTATCACACCCTGACTGGAGGATGGTTCAGGGGCCATGGGCCATCTGGAAAGTAACTATGGAAACAAGTAAAACTCATGCAAAGCCTTCCCCATTCTGTTCACCCATCAAGGAGAAGCAATATATACATAGCCTTGGTAATTTACTACATAATCAGGAATAGCAAATTGAAACTGTTTGGTAAAATGATTGTGAGGAGCAAAGCCTCATTCATCATAGCTGCTGAGCCTGGGGGTGAATGGAGGCAGATGGTGCAGAGCGCACTACCTTTTTAATTAAGCAAAGCCATGGTTTTGGAAGGGAACTCACTGAAACATCAAGCATATTTTAGGTGCTTCCAATACCACATGAAATCGTCAATCAAATAGTCTATGTTTTAATAAATATCACATTAGTTTCCTGATGGAAATCTGGATTCCCCTAAAGTTGTATGTGTATTAAAGTCTCTAACGCAAAACTGACAACACCTACCTTGTACCTGTTGTAGGAGTGGAGCTACCCGAAGATGAATCAGCTGAATCTCAGATAAATCCAGCCTCTACTGCAATAGCATCCTGGGGAAAAAAAGGGACAGGGAAAAGCAGCGATTAGCACAACAGTCTCGGCTTCATAACCTTAGCTATTGATTTCATGAAGCAACTTGCATTCTCCTCATGATTCTGCACTGGGGACGCCTTTGTGAAAGCACAGATAAAACTGTACAGCATCAACTCAGAACCTGTCCTACTCTCTGTAAGAAACGGCAGCAGAAAACAGAGATGAGAAAAGGCACAAGGACTTTTATCTTGACCCCTTGAGAAGAAGATATTCAGATACTCCGAACATTATAGCATTCTGATCTTTACACTATGTTTGGCCAAGATATATATATATATATATATATATATATATATATATATATATATATATATATATATATATATATATATATACAGTACTGTGCAAAATTTTTAGGCAGGTGTGAAAAACTGCTGTAAAGTAAGAATGCTTTCAAAAATAGACATGTTAATAGATTATATTTATCAATTAACTAAATGCAAAGTGAGTGAACAGAAGAAAAATCTAAATCAAATCCATATTTGGTGTGACCACCCTTTGCCTTCAAAACAGCATCAATTCTTCTAGGTACACTTGCACACAGTTTTTGAAGGAACTCGGCAGGTAGGTTGGCCCAAACATCTTGGAGAACTAACTACAGTTCTTCTGTGGATTTAGGCAGCCTCAGTTGCTTCTCTCTCTTCATGTAATCCCAGACAGACTCGATGTTGAGATCAGGGCTCTGTGGGGGCCATACCATCACTTCCAGGACTCCTTGTTCTTCTTTACGCTGAAGATAGTTCTTAATGACTTTCGTTGTATGTTTGGGGTCGTTGTCATGCTGTAGAATAAATTTGGGGCCAATCAGATGCCTCCCTGATGGTATTGCATGATGGATAAGTATCTGCCTGTACTTCTCAGCATTGAGGAGATCATTAATTCTGACCAAATCCCCAACTCCATTTGCAGAAATGCAGCCCCAAACTTGCAAGGAACCTCCACCATGCTTCACTGTTGCCTGCAGACACTCATTCGTGTACCGCTCTCCAGCCCTTCGGCGAACAAACTTCAAATTTTGACTCATCAGTCCAGAGCAGCTGCTGCCATTTTTCTGCACCCCAGTTCCTGTGTTTTCGTGCATAGTTGAGTCGCTTGGCCTTGTTTCCACGTCGGAGGTATGGCTTTTTGGCCGCAAGTCTTCCATGAAGGCCACTTCTGACCAGACTTCTCCGGACAGTAGATGGGTGTACCAGGGTCCCACTGTTTTCTGCCAATTCTGAGCTGATGGCACTGCTGGACATCTTCCGATTCGAAGGAAGTAAGCATGATGTGTCTTTCATCTGCTGCAGTAAGTTTCCTTGGCCGACCACTGCGTCTACGGTCCTCAACGTTGCCTGTTTCTTTGTGCTTCTTCAAAGAGCTTGGACAGCACATCTGGAAACCCCTGTCTGCCTGAAATTTCTGCCTGGGAGAGACCTTGCTGATGCAGTATAACTACCTTGTGTCTTGTTGCTGTGCTCAGTCTTGCCATGGTGTATGACTTTTGACAGTAAACTGTCTTCAGCAACCTCACCTTGTTAGCTGAGTTTGGCTGTTCCTCACCCAGTTTTATTCCTCCTACACAGCTGTTTCTGTTTCAGTTAATGATTGTGTTTCAACCTACATATTGAATTGATGATCATTAGCACCTGTTTGGTATAATTTTTTAATCATACACCTGACTATATGCCTACAAAATCCCTGACTTTGTGCAAGTGTACCTAGAAGAATTGATGCTGTTTTGAAGGCAAAGGGTGGTCACACCAAATATGGCTTTGATTTAGATTTTTCCTCTGTTCACTCACTTTGCATTTACTTAATTGATAAATATAATCTATTAACATGTCTATATTTGAAAGCATTCTTACTTTACAGCATTTTTTCACACCTGCCTAAAACTTTTGCACAGTACTGTATATATATATATATATATATATATATATATATATATATATATATATATATATATATATATATATATATATATATTATAGAAGAAATACATATAATAAATACATATTAAAAGGTAGATCATGATTGCAATCTTGTTTCTTGGGGGCTTTATAATAAGTTAATGCATTGTGTCCTGTGTAACCTTTTGCACAGTTTGAGCAGACAGAATCCAACATCTAATTATCTAGCAACAAACCGCTGGAGATGTGGAGAGCTTTACCCTCTAACCTTACTGAATATAACACAGTATTTAAAAGAAATCCTTTTAGTATTGAAGTCAGGTAGCAATGAGGAGATTGCTCTGAAAGTGCTGGTTTGAAATGTTTACCCAGAAGGATACAGGGGTGACCTTTTTCCATTTCCATTCCCTGGGAAGAAAGCAAGTTAACTACATGTTAAAAATAATTAGACAAGGGTAAGCTATTTGGCAAGGGTTTTTTTTTTTGCTGGAGCATCTCATGTGCCTGGCAACACTGACAGAAAAGACACAGATGACAACCACAATGAGACATCCAATCACTAACGGGGCACAGATAGGGACTGACCAATGAAATCACAGTGCTGACAGAAGTCCTAGCATTCATATGGAGTTTGAGTCCTCCCTATGATATTGTTTTTTGTATCCATTACATATATAATACAAATAAACACAATGGTCATAAACAAAAAAAACACAGCTCCAACTAATGACAGCTAACTAGTGTTAATTAGCTTAGGACTGAGTATTAAACAACTGGTAATGAACTATTCTATTTCTTTAATTAAGTAAGCCTGGCTACAGCTAGTCTCTGCTGCTTTCTTTTTTGAATGTTATTGGATACTGCACAAGTAGTATGTAATCATGGTCTAATCACAGCTGTGCTCGGAGGAGAGTTGAAATTCAGTCGAGAAGTTATACAAATATTGTCTTTATATAAAGTCACCAATTATAGCAATGAGATGACCAGATATTTAGCTGTACGGATTTGGATTAGTGAATAGAGACAGACAGTACAGACAGAGGAACGCGTACAAATGGGCTTTCTGGTTGCCAGGGAGACAAGCATCAGCCACAGCGGATAATGAGACACCAGTGTTGTAAAACAAAGACAGACCTCATTGCCGTTTTAAAACTTCCTTTACGCAAGTAGAATATCCAAGAGTAGTTAGATGCGCAGATCTTAGGTCATTATCTGAGAATATAGATTTATCCAGGTGAGCAGTAACATTCTTAGAACGCAGTGTCAAATATTTATAAACAGAAAGGCAGCAGCTGCAGCCAGATCTATGTGCTCTGGAAGCTGCTTCCACAAAGCTTGAATACATGAAAAAGCACTTGAATGCAATAACTGACTGGAGTACAAAACACAATCGTTCTATATATATATATATATATAAATATATATATATATATATATATATATATATATATATATATATATATATATATATATATATATATATATATACAGTACTGTGCAAAAGTTTTAGGCAAGTGTGAAAAATGCTGTAAAGTAAGAATGCTTTCAAAACTAGACATGTTAATAGATTATATTTATCAATTAACTAAATGCAAAGTGAGTGAACAGAAGAAAAATCTAAATCAAATCCATATTTGGTGTGACAACCCTTTGCCTTCAAAACAGCATCAATTCTTCTAGGTACACTTGCACAAAGTCAGGGATTTTGTAGGCATATAGTCAGGTGTATGATTAAACAATTATACCAAACAGGTGCTAATGATCATCAATTCAATATGTAGGTTGAAACACAATCATTAACTGAAACAGAAACAGCTGTGTAGGAGGAATAAAACTGGGTGAGGAACAGCCAAACTCAGCTAACAAGGTGAGGTTGCTGAAGACAGTTTACTGTCAAAAGTCATACACCATGGCAAGACTGAGCACAGCAACAAGACACAAGGTAGTTATACTGCATCAGCAAGGTCTCTCCCAGGCAGAAATTTCAAGGCAGACAGGGGTTTCCAGATGTGCTGTCCAAGCTCTTTGAAGAAGCACAAAGAAACGGGCAACGTTGAGGACCGTAGACGCAGTGGTCGGCCAAGGAAACTTACTGCAGCAGATGAAAGACACATCATGCTTACTTCCCTTCACAATCGGAAGATGTCCAGCAGTGCCATCAGCTCAGAACTGGCAGAAAACAGTGGGACCCTGGTACACCCATCTACTGTCCGGAGAAGTCTGGTCAGAAGTGGCCTTCATGGAAGACTTGCGGCCAAAAAGCCATACCTCCGACATGGAAACAAGGCCAAGCGACTCAACTATGCACCGAAAACACAGGAACTGGGGTGCAGAAAAATGGCAGCAGGTGCTCTGGACTGATGAGTCAAAATTTGAAATATTTGGCTGTAGCAGAAGGCAGTTTGTTTGTCGAAGGGCTGGAGAGCGCATACCTAATGAGTGTCTGCAGGCAACAGTGAAGCATGGTGGAGGTTCCTTGCAAGTTTGGGGCTGCATTTCTGCAAATGGAGTTGGGGATTTGGTCAGAATTAATGGTCTCCTCAATGCTGAGAAGTACAGGCAGATACTTATCCATCATGCAATACCATCAGGGAGGCATCTGATTGGCCCCAAATTTATTCTGCAGCATGACAACGACCCCAAACATACAACGAACTATCTTCAGCGTAAAGAAGAACAAGGAGTCCTGGAAGTGATGGTATGGCCCCCACAGAGCCCTGATCTCAACATCATCGATTCTGTCTGGGATTACATGAAGAGAGAGAAGCAACTGAGGCTGCCTAAATCCACAGAAGAACTGTGGTTAGTTCTCCAAGATGTTTGGGCCAACCTACCTGCCGAGTTCCTTCAAAAACTGTGTGCAAGTGTACCTAGAAGAATTGATGCTTGATGCTGTTTTGAAGGCAAAGGGTGGTCACACCAAATATGGATTTGATTTAGATTTTTCTTCTGTTCACTCACTTTGCATTTAGTTAATTGATAAATATAATCTATTAACATGTCTATTTTGAAAGCATTCTTACTTTACAGCATTTTTTCACACCTGCCTAAAACTTTTGCACAGTACTGTATATATATATATATATATATATATATATATATATATATATATATATATATATATATATATATATATATATATATATGTTGCACTTATGCTTAGTTTACCAGTGAGAAACATCTAAAGCTATGGCCAAAAGTTTTAGTCATAGCTATAGTTTCCTCTGCTGTCTCAGCTTAGGAGTGAGTTTGGTTGAGTGATTTCTAGGTCTTCATGTGTTCAGTTTCCAAACGTGATTGCTTTTTAGTCTGCCCAGATTTTGTGGGTAATCATCAGAAAACAAGCATTAACACCCTGCCTTAGAACTACATTGCACATCTGTACTGAATCATCAAGCCAGTCTGATAGAGGCAGAAATACATAGTGCTGGGAGGAGATAATGGATCTCGCAGTCTCTGAAATCAATGACTGGAACTTCAGAAGCTACACCCTCCACTTATAAAAGACACTGCTATTCAATGTACTGGAGTGTAATGAAATAGCACCTCCAGGCTGGAGATTTATTGTCAATAAGCATTTTCCCACAACCCCTTTAAGCCCTGCCCCTCACACCTCTACCTACAGACCCCAAGACACATGGTCTCATTGCATCTCCACCATTGGAGTGAGTCTGAACTACAACACTGTGGCGGAGCAGAGGCCCTGCACATGGAAACGTGTGTCTGCTGTGTGTGCTTGATTTGCATTTTGTAAATACAGTTTAAATCCCATCCCTGCAAAGACATGTGCGGAATGTGGACTGGTTCTGATTGATTCTATTTGGTTGCCAGTTAGACCTGGCCACATGGTATAAAGGAAGATCTGGAAAGCCAGTTTCTTGGCTCAGTTTAGGGATTCATGCCAGAGCAGCAGGCTGTGCACTGGGTGTGCCCTGTGACAGCCACAGCGCGGGTGCTGCTTTGTTTTGCATTTTGTTTAGTTGTTTGTTTTATTTTGTTTGTAAGGGAATAAAAGTGCGCTACCAATCTGCAATCTTCTGACTCCTGCACCTGCTATTCCCTAGCCTTGGCTGCAACGCTGCCCTTCCACAAACACATAGAATGATACAAGGCCATTTTCATACAGCATTGTCTTTAAAATATTGAGAAATTTCAAACCAAAGTATAAAATACATGAAACCGAAAGAAAAACTTCAACTGAGTCAAAGTGGAAACAGTGATGATACTGCAAGTGCTAATAAGAGCTAAGATAAAAATATACATATATTTTTTCTTTTTGCTGACCCTTTTGAAGTAAAGCAATTTAAATACTCACCAGAAACACATCTTTAGATTCAACTCAACACATGCATCTCTGTAATTTTCACTCCGCATATAAAGATTACGCTGTTACCTTACCATTCAGCACCTTGTTTGAATGGGAAATTGGATGGAAGACTGAATGTTCACAGCAATACAAAAACTACTAAATTATTCACTGTAGAGTGATTTGGAGTCCCACTGAGTGCACCGGGAATCTGTTCAATTTTAAATTGAGTTATTGCTTTGTATAAAAACACATTTTTCAGAACCCAATATGTTAATATAATTTTTTTTAAAAAGCTGCCAAAGATCGTCAGCCCAAAATAATACAGCAGCTCTCATGTATCAATGAAAAGACAGCGAAACAGCTATTGCACATTTAAAAGTTATGCATAAAACCTAAAGGTGCGTCTCTAAGTAGCGATTCAGTTCAGGAACCACAAAGAGCAAGGGGCTGCCATCTGCAAGGTGATGACAGCAGAATGCCAAGTTAAATAAAACATAGCTGTGCTTAAAATATGTGTTTGAAATATTTGTAACCAGTATATGATAATCATGCTTAATCAAACAGCTTGTAATACACAGTGGGAAGCAAATATTTGACACAGGTTAATGTTTATCAATTGTGTATTTCAAGAGTTGATTTCTGTTCTCACAGGTGTTTCGGATTTACTGTATACTCAATGGGCTAGTAGTCTATAATCAGAAATGACATGGTAATATCAGTGCTATTGCTTCACAGAAAAGGTGTTTCACATATCAAATACTCAAATGTATTTATTTAACCAGGCTAGAACTCTTGAGGTATGCATTTCATTTCAAGGGGCCCCTGGCATTTCATCTTGCCTCACAGAGTATTTTTGAGTAGTTTGCACCTACATGCCCACTTTACGGATTTAATTAAATAACTGAGCGGTCTAAATGTGCGTTACATGAAAACGTGGTCTGTATGTAATGAATAATATGGGACCGGATATCTTTGCTGCTTTATTATTCTTTAGTTTCGTAGGCATTCGTTTCCAATAAGAAAGGAAAGGGTGGCAGTGTACACAGTGCAGTGAGCCCTGAGAGTGGGAGATATGTCACATAACAGTAATGAAGCTAATGAACCCAGTGGCGCTGCACAGCTCATGACTACATTGAACTGAGGAAAGTTTAATGTCAATGAGTCATGCTGCTAATCCAATCTCCATCCAGTGGAGCAGGGACCACATGATCCCAGATGTTCCGTGAACAAACCAAAAAAATCAGTGAAACAGTGATGTAACCTTCCCCCCTTAAAGAAAAGCTTATTCCCTCTGTATTACAGGTTCCCTATCCTGCCAGATGATTAGTCGCTGGCACTGCTAGAATGTATCGTGCCCTAGGTAAGGGCCCTTAATGAAAGACAAGGTCATGCATCAGGCAGGTAATGAGTGCTCTTGTACAGGAAGTCACTTTGGGTCTGGGATCGCTTTTTGAAATGTATGTTGCCATCTAAAGCAAGTTAAAAGAGACTAAAGTCTTTGAGGTCTACTTTTGAGATAAGGTTTAAAATGTAAATCATTCTAATGGAAAGTAAAGTGGTTTAGAATGTATGTAGTTCGTCTCATGCTGGTATTGAAAAACTCAAAGCACCGAGATGGTCTCTATCATTGAAAAACTCAAAGCACCAAGATGGTCTCTATCTTGGAAACTGTTGTGAACCTCTGTTATCGGCAATGCATGTTCAGAACCCCCCCATTCTGTCTGGAACTCAAGAAAAACACTTTAGGTAACAGCCTAATTCCAGAACAAAGAGACTTGCAAAGTTCAAACATTCTTTCTGGAACGAACCAAATTCCTATTAATTCTAGTCATCAGACTTTGAGGTGTAGATAGCACAGGGGCTATGAATGATGCTTTTTGGGAACCCTTGTTCAGTGGTGCTTGCAGAAGAGTCACTTCAAAGAGTATAAAAGGCACTTAACTATTAAGATATTTTATTAAGTGGTGCAAAAAAAGATGAAAGAGGAATGCAGGGGCACTATTAAATGTCTAATTGCAGTGACTGCCAGAAATACAAAAGCTGTGAATCAGACATTAAGTGCCTCTCCCAATTATCTGAAGGAAATAACAAAGGGGTCCTGGTTTGCTTAATAGAGCCTTGACAAGCTGGAGAATTGGAAACAGAGAGCCAGGAAGCACTGCTTCTAATGCAGTCCTCGCTGCAGTGGGCTTTCTACATTTATCCCACGTTAGCAAATTAATTGCCATAACTGACATTCAAGCAAGGAACAGGGAATCAATGAATGGAGTGGACATAGAATCTCAAATATACACTGGAAACAACTCAGTCCTCAGGCTTTAAAAACAAATAAACCAGAAACACTGGAAACAACTCAGTCCTCAGGTTTTAAACAATATTAAACCAGAAACACTGGAAACAACTGTATTATGATTAATTTATTTTAGAATTGAAATTGTTGGGGTGGGGGGTTCTTTCAGAGGACTTGTTGTAAATAGCTTTAAGAACCAAGCCCTGGGGTGTCCATTCACGCTCCTGGAGGGCCATTCTACTCCAGGTTTAACAGGCAACATGAGATAATTAACTACTTCAGGGTCTCAGTGGAGGTTTAATTGGTTCAATTAAACCATTTAGAACAAGGTTGGAACAAAGACCAGGTGTGGAAGGCCCTACTCTGGCTGCCCCTGATCTGACCCTTGAACTTAACAGAGTTTTAAAAGCAAGACAGGTAGTGGCAGGGAAACACACTCTTTCATGTTCAAGGTAAGCTGTACTATGATCGGCTGCTCTGTATTTCTTTATGTATATTGAAGGAATTCAACAGCACAGCATATAGACATGAAAAGTCTGTAAAAAACGAGCATACAGATAGAGTTTGTTCTTACCAGAGTTAATACTGCTGGGAGATCTTGAGCCGCACTCCTGTTGTTCAGATTAGAGCACACTTGAGATTAAGATGGTGTAGATCAAGGGGTTCTACTTTAATAAGAGGTTTTCCACAACCCCTTAAGATAAAATAATGCTACTTAGGTACAATAGGGATTGTGAAAGTCATGCATAGTACTTCTAAAGAATCCATTGTGAGAATCCCCTTGAGATCTGATTTCCATTGACATCAGAGAAGGTTAATTTGCTATAGCAGCAGTTTGTGTAGAGCATAGAAATCATGCCATAACAAAGGCAATTGGAGATAGCAAGAACGATCTGCCATTGCAGAAAGAGCTAGACCCTGAGCCCTTGCAAAAAAAAAATTGTTAAGGAATTTATCAAATAAAGATCCTTCTGGTTGTGTTTTCGCCCAACTCTAAATTGTTTGTGAGATTTAAAAGATTTTTGGTAAGAAGCACCTGCAGAGCATCTTACAGTAGATGAGCTACATTCCTCGCTCCCCAACACCATTTCTATAGGCACAGCGCAGCAAACCGGCATCCAAAATCAATCTAGCAACACCGTCAATACCTCCCTGCTGGCATTGCAATGTGATAATGCTGAATGAGGCTTGACATTGTTGAGATTTCTGCAGGGAGTCGTGTAGCTACTGGACTTGGAAAGCTTAAACATTTCAAGGTTCAAGGCAAGACAAGAAATTGAAATAAAGCAACACAAACGACAGGTGGCTAGATCTAGAAAATGAACTAGAAAATCCAGCTTAGACTTATCCCTGGTATAGGTTGATCAAATCAACCCTGAAGTTTATTTCGTTTCATTGTGATCTTATGTTTATAAATATAAATATCTCTTTGTGTTCTGAGAATGAGATTGATCAATCATATGCAGCTGTATGAGTCATCAAACAGATGTACTGTAGCAACAGAGCCTTTATTTTCCAAAAACAATGTGCATTTTCTCGTGGCTTCTCATTAGCTCTCTCTTTAGTTCTCTTCCCCCATTGTATCATTTCTTTTAATTAATTCATGTATTTAATTATTTGAAGGTGCATTACATTTACATTGCTTTTCACAGAGGATGTCATTAGCTTTACATGGCTTACATGGTCTTAAGGACATTTTGAAGATGCACAAATCCTGGGAATCTAATTGGTTATCTCAAAGGTCAAACTTATTTAATTTTTCTTGGGATTAAACCAAGGACCAAGGTTCTACAGTCAAGAGGAATCAATTCGCAAAGCAATGTTCTGCTGTCCTATTCAGCTTTAGGCAACATGTGCTTGTGGTTTTGTGAGGGGCAAGGGGTGGGGGGGTGGGGAGGAGTTGGAAATCAACTCTCCATCTGTTGAACAGTTTCCATAAAACAGGGTAAAGCAAAGCAGGTCAAACAGATTTTTATTAAATCGGCCAGTGAGTGCACTAGTGTCGGGGGGGAGGGGGGGGGGGGTGTTCTGGTTACTGAATGGTGGGTTTTTTTACTGGTAACCAATAAAATCCCAGGTTTACATCACCTTTATTATTTGTTTATTTAGCAGACGCCTTTATCCAAGGCGACTTACATAGACTAGGGTGTGTGAGCTATGCATCAGCTGCAGAGTCACTTACAATTACGTCTCACCCGAAAGACGGAGCACAAGGAGGTTAAGTAACTTGCTCAGGGTCACACAATGAGTCAGTGGCTGAGGTGGGATTTGAACCGGGGACCTCCTGGTTACAAGTCCTTTTCTTTAACCACTTAGGGTTAGGGTTAGGGTTAGGGTTTTATCATACAAAAATGTACACATTAAGTACATTGTAACTATGCTTAATAACATTGTAATGATGTGTAAGTACACATGTATTTACTAAGTAACTACTATGTAAATACACAGTATTTAGAGACACTTCATGTAAAGTGTTACCCAAATGATATGAAATGACTTTGTAACATCATATAGCAATTGTAATTACTGGTAATAAGTGTATAAGTGTTCCCAATTATTTCACTATAAATGAATGTCCCCTTGAAACTACCATAACCAGATTTTGAACCACCGTGAACAACCTATTTCTGTCCCACTTAAAACCAGGATAGATCTTCTTGGAATATTCAAAGGGATATTTCCTGACCTGACTCTCAGACTGCTGGTCCCAGTGTGGAATTGGACTTCCCTCCAGTACGGCCCCAGTACAAACAAGCAAAGAGCATTAGGCTGGCTGTTTGAAAAAAAAAAGGTCCTCCAAATCATCATTATACAGGACTGTCTGGGATCACACACAGCGCTGGGATCACTAAGACAGCAAATTCAACAATCAAGGCAAATCCAGCCAGGAATTTCAAAGCAGGATATTTCAATATGTCATGAGGAACTCAGCACTGAGGTTACATACACAGCAATGCAAAGACTTATAATATCTCATATCCAAGCAGCTGCAGTATGAAAGGGAAACCCCTACACTGTGGCTCTGTGGATTAAAGACCCTCATGAAGACAACGAGAACCTGAGTGTGAGAGTATGCCCAGGGAGAATTGAATGCTGCAGGTGGTATTTAATAAACACCAGCTGCTGTTCAATGAGTTCTCATAATGTATATATATATATATACTGTACATATATTGCTGCTCAAAAGAGCCAGCTGCTCAATGTTTCGGTATGGCACCTGCCGTTCCCAAGGGAGATGTGTTGGAAAACAAACAGTGGTGGTATCTGTAGGATCTTCATGGGTTTTCTGTTGCTAATATACTGTAGGAACTCAAACCTCATGGTGCCCTGGAGTAAGCTGCCACCTAAGACCAATCCCCTTGGGCAGCAATGGGATGCATGCACGACACCACTGCTTGCCAGCACACAGGGTGACATCAGAATTCCATTCTGCCAAGCGTGTCCTATTGATACATTTTTAATCACACACTGCAGTGAAGCTCTGGGAATTGAATGCTCAGAAACAGAGCTGTCAAATGTCGTATTCATTTATGCTGGTCAATGTGTTGGTTTAAATGAGGTGTAAATTACTGGATACAGACATGGTGGAGAGAAAGCATTAGAGAGAAAGGCATGTTTCTCAGCATTGCCTCTAAAATAATACTAAAGCACCTGTGAGTTAAAGTGGAGCTTTTCTGTTTGTGCTACTGTCTCACATTCAGGATTTCAGGACATTGAAAGTGTACATGAATGGTAAAATACATATTGTATTAGATTGCACCAATTGTAAAGCTAACACCTGACTCAACACTTTAGAATATCTTGCACTGTATGTCTGTAAAATACCCTGTGCCACCAATGCCTTCAACAAGTACACAGTCCCAATATGATATATACTGTATATATATCATCACGTAGGGTGTTTCATTCTTTTCTTACAAGAATGAAATGATTCCACCCCCACTTACAACAGAAATTGCAGTTACAGAAGCACACATTGATAAAGAATATACGCTGAAGAAAGGGCAGGAGGAAAGGGTTGCCACGGGAATCAGTCTACTACACTACATACCTCGGCAAAAATCAGACATTGCCTGAAGAAAATGTTCCCTGGCTCTCAAGAACCAAATTTAATGCAAGAGTAAATTGCGTCTTTTATTTATGTATTTATTTATTTATTTATTGCATTTACATAGCGCTTTTTATACAAAAGTATCGCAATGCACTGTACAGTACATAGCAGAAAAAAAGAACAAACCACAACACATTTGTATAGCATGTCTCACATACAACTACCACAGTCAGACCATTTAAATAACAGTGTACACATAATATAAAAACAGCATTTTTAAAGTTACATTAAAACCCACTAAGATAAGAAAGCCATTTTATAAAAGTGCGTTTTTAGTCTTGGCTTGAAAACAGTCTCAGCTTCCCTGACAAACGAAGGCAGGTCAGGCACCATTATACATGCAGTTATTCCATCCTTTGGTGAAGAACACAATCAAGCTGATTCATCTATTCAACAATTTTCACTCAATGGGAACTAAACCTAGACTCCCTTTATAGCTTGTACACTCGTTCAGCAAATCATCCATATCCCTCCTGAGAGTTTGAGTCCTTGTAAGAAAAACAATTCTGTTTATTTTTCTTTAAATATATATTTCTGAGTAAATATTTTTAAATACATATTTCCCAGTGCATATTTTTTATATATATATATATATATATATATATATATATATATATATATATATATATATATATATATATATATATATATATTCCAGTGCATATTTTTAAATGTATTTCCCAGTGCATATTTTTAAATATGTATTTCCCAGTGCATATTTCTAAATAAATATTTTGGCCAGGAAAAAAAAAAACACTTTACAAATGTAATCATTTTAATGCTTGCCTTTTATTTTCTTAAAAGAAACTCAAACTCCTGGAAGCTAGATGCATAAATACCAAAAGAGCTGTAGTCTTTTTAAATAGAAGATACCTTAGAATCCAACTAACTCCACTTCCAAAACAACTAAATGAAAAAGCAGTGCTGGGAACTTGACATGAGAACAAATGATCCCCAAACCAAGACTCTTCCTTTCTCTCTGTGCCTGCTAGCAATTGAGCAGGCACTTAGGAGTGAGTCATCTGAACGACGTGGGAAGACAGCATGGACATAATTAGAAGTCGATGTCAATGCCCTTTAAAACTCAAAACCCTGCAGATTTTTATGAGACATAACTGGAAAAAATAATGACTTTGTTTCTTTATCTTAAAAATCCTTACAGTTGCAGTCAAATTAGTTGATATGACAGCAGCGTTCTTGTTTGTCCAGCATTTGTTTTGCATTAACAGAATGAAATCTAAACCTATGTTGCTGGGCGGTATACAGTAGTTTACCATGGCTGTGGTAAAACAAAGTCAAAGCATAGTTCAGTCATCATCCTGAAAAAGGGAAATCAGTAACTCTGTATATTAATCTCTAATCACAATGTTATTATACATAGTTACAATGTACTTAACGTGTACATCTTTTTGCACGATATATGCAAGTACACAATTTGATCAGAAAACAGTTAGGGCTAGTGTTAGCAGGGGTTATATATAGAGTTAAGTTAGATTAGGTACATTGTAACTATGCATAATAACATTGTAATTATGTGTAAGTACACATATTTTTACCAACTTAACTACTATGTAAATACATATTAATTAGAGATACTCAATGTAAAGTGTTGTCAGGAAGTCTTGCAGTATCTTTTTGGAGAGCAGATGGACGAGTCAAGAGCTGTATTTTAAAGACAAAGAGAAATGAACTGCTCGCTAACTTGATTTCACATTCTTCTGCAGCCATCATCTTCCCCCTACCAGTCAGTAGTCGCAGGTGTCCCGAACTGAAACTAACCGAAAGTACATTGTGTTGTTAATGTGCCTGCAGTTTCGGGCGTATCCCATATTGGGTATTTCACTCAATTGAAATGACTTCATACCAGACAAGCAGAAGAAGCTGATACAAAGGCAGTGAATGAAGGCTTTCCTACAAGGCTCGATGGTCATTATTTCACTCAGGTCACTCCTGCGTTAAATAGCCACCTCTATAGAATAATTACAGAGATGCAGGCTAGGATTAAAAGTTAATTGTAATGGCACTATCTTTACAGCAAAAACATGCCAAGCAGCTGCTGTAAACATTGATTATGTTAAATATCGTCACACCTTCCACAATCTGCTGGCAACCATCAACAAAGTACAGACCTCAAACAACAAAAGGTAAATCCACTAAAACTAGAGATGTCGCAGAGATGGTGTCACAGTGAATGTGGGGTTGATAAAGACGTCAAAGACATTGGTATTTAATCTTGGTCTTTAGAAGATTGTTCAACCAATAGGATTTAACAATGGGGGCTGTCTTGTCCTTAAACTGAGGGAACACAGAGCTACTTTGTGGCTTGGAACTTGGTTTCAGGAGACTAGGTTTCAGGCCACTGCATGGCACACCAGGGAACACTTGGGGTTTGATAAAGCAAAGTTCCCTTAAGCTAGGTCCCCCAGTCTCCTGGAACCAGGATTCAAGCCCCTGGTGCTGAGAAAGTGTCATATCTGCTTGAAGAACGTGGCTGTGAGATCATGATGAATGATGTATCATTGCCCACCTGGCACGAAGAAAGTGAAACACACCAAATGCTTGCCCTCAGCATCCTATCTAGCGCAATATGTAAATAAAACATTTATTTCAAGGTAGGAGAACATCTTGTACCAAAAAAACAAGATACTGAACAGATTGGTGGCGGTCGACTGAACTGCTCTTTTAAAATGACTTGACACCCTTGTATGATTTGCCTCGGTAACTCCTAGGACATATAGTTTTCAAGGGCAAATAACTATTTAGCATCTGTTAAGTGCAAATAAAGTTGTCTTGGGGGACGTTAAAATCCAATAGTATCCTAGCAACACCTCTAACTACAAGTGAAGGCCTTACATTTCCAGTCACTGATTTCCCATCTTCAAATGTTTCCCATGCTTGCTCAGAAATATTAAATGAGAGGTCTCAAGCCATCCATCTGAAGAGACCAAGTTATCAGAGCCCCGCATTGTGCAAATGATGTGCCTGCTTTTAAAATCTGAGCTCTCGTATGGGCCAACGGGCCTTTGTATAACAAGCATCCCATCGATGGAATACATTGTCTTTGAACATAACAACAGCCTCTTCACAATACCTTTTCGTTCATAAATACTTTTTTTAAACCTGACATGGGTTGCAAATCCTGTAAATACTGCCTATGAGCAGGATCCTGCCAATTGAAATTGGTATTGTAACACGCGAGATTGATCTCTCTATTCTTTTTATAGAATGCTAGTGCTCTATAGCACGTGCTTACTCGTTGCATGGTGTAATTAAATGGGATAATTGCTTTATTGACTTGCAAAGGAACTGTGACAAGGTCGGAGTGCAGCCACGTAATGCCTGAAATTCAACATGCCCCCCTCAAGAGAGTCATTGTGCCGGTGTTGAGAGCATTCTGACCCACTCCTCATTTCACACTGGCCTTCTCACAGCAAGAAGCTTCTAGTGCCTCCATGGGGACCTTTTGTACCTGGGAAGTGTCATTTCTTTTGTACAACTGGAATGCAAAACACTCTACTAATGCCCAAGAGTCATGCTGTTCCACAAACATGATTTTAATTTTGTATATAACAAGTACCATTAAACATCCAATTCCAACTACAAAACATTCAGCATAGCCAATCAGATGATGTTGTTTTTTCAATCCGATACTTGTGTCTTCTGTACAGTGCACCTCATGTCAAAGCAATTCTTTTCTGCATTGTGATTGGTTATGAGTACTGCAATGCATGTCTGTATGTTTCCTTGACTGGGTGCAGATGGCAGATGGCTGAAGGAGAATGTGGTGGGATAACGGGTGCAAATGTGATGAGTTTATATTGGTGCACATATGTTCTGAAGAAAGAGCTGCAGGACTGTGAGGGTGGTATTACAACGCAGGCTATAAACAAGGGAAGACTGTATGAAGACTGTCACACTTTCCATTATAAAAGACATGGATTTGTGTGCTGCTCCCACTCGGTGCTGACATGTTTTTTGAGATTCAACTTGTCATGCAATTGCAATGACAATGAACATTAAAAAACTCTTTCATGAACTCTTTCTTCTAGTCTTTATATGGAGACATATGGAAGCCAATGCATGACAGCCCCATATGAGGATGTCATTTGTTCCCTTTCAAGCATTAAATGGTTAATAGAAGTGATGTATAAATCTATATCATGCCCTTTATTTAGGCATTATTTTTACTTGTTAGCCTGACAACAGCTTTATTTTCTGCTCCAAGACTGATGGAAATACACAGGAGTGCTGTAGTCAATGTTGTTGTTTGTTCTTCTTCTTCAGGGTCATAAACTACAGAAGGTCTAAATGGTTTGTTCAGATTCTGGAACGCATAATAAAAATAAAACAAGAAAGAACTGACTATTTTAAAAATTCAAAGAAAACGATTTTGTTGAAATGTTGGACTTTATTTCTTGAATAAATCTCTTTCATTTGATCTAATGATCCTGCTAATAAATGATTAATATCTACGTTACCACCTCCACCTCTTTGGTCCACACATAGACTGAATACACCAGGAGGCTCCACTACTAGTTAGGAGCAACAGCCGCTAGCAAGTAGGACGTTTTTACAGTCGGGGTTTCTTTACAGTCAGGGCTTCTTGTCTTTCTTGGCTTCTTAGTTTGTGAAGCCCCTCCAAAGTGGAATATGCCAGCTTCCATGCCCATCACACCTTTCACCAACAGCAGTGCTTGCAAATCAAGCTGTTCAAACTTTAAAAAGACAAACAGAACTTTGTTTTGCTGGAACCATCACAAATGTATTCTTACATAGCGCCCTTCACGCCACGGCATCGCAGAGCGCTGTGCAAAGTTACAAACAAAACAAGAGCTCATATGCGCAGTGCACGCCAGCTACAACCAATTACAGAAAAGCACATTCAAAACAGGATGTTTCCAATTTAGACTTTAGAAAGAATCCAGTGTTTCAACCTGCCTAACGTCAACCGGAAAAGAGTTCCACAAACGAGGCTCACAACAGCAAAACGCTCTGGTTGATTTAAGAGCATTTTGAATGGCATTTTTGATCAGGTGATATTTGAAGGCGGGCAGTTGTTCTGAAAGCTGCTGCACCTGGATACAGTCCAGGCTGTTGGCAGGGCTGGGTCTGACACTAAAGCTCCTCTTTCTTCTTGAGGATCACCTGCCTCACGAGCGCAGTGACCTGTGGCCGGATTTCTTCCACAGGTACGTTCGGACCCCAGGCATCCACAACCTGCCCATTGGTGTCCACGAGGAACTTCCAGAAATTCCAGTCAGGCTCCTTTCCGATCGACTCTGAGTGAGAGAAAGAAATACACCAATAACAGCAATAATGATAAAAGACAAAACACATAGGAAAGAGATGCCTTGGGAGTCATACATCGCAAGACCACCTGGTATTCTTTATGACACAGTTAAATCAGAACTGTGAACACTTACTCTGTCTTGATTAAGTGCTGAATAAAAAAGAAAAAAAAAATAACTTGCAGCTTATAAATCATTGAATTCAAAGGAGGGTTGTTACTAAGAACATCTGTTCTTATTCAGGCAAGTGTCGTTATTGACTTTAAACTTCATTACACATTTGGAACATTAAAAATGACATGACTGTTCAGGCACAAGGACCCAGTGGAGCTCTTTGATTTTGTAAGTCCAGTTTCTCAAGCTTAGAATTGCTTCGATTTTCATAAACATTTATCTGGTGTTGAACATTCTTTCAACTTACAAGTATGTATTTGCCAGACCTGGGATAAATATAGGTATAAATATGGTTTGTGAAAAGTAACTATTATTTGGAAATAATTAAATACATATCGCAGAAAGTAACTGTTATTTGAAAATAAATATATACAGATTTCAGAAAGTAACTATTATTTGAAAGTATTTATCTATGAGTAAAGTAGCTGAAACACATTGAAATACTTTAAACTCTTCATAAATATGTAACTGTCACACACAGCAGCCTAATTATTATCCTGCATTCTAAGCAGGTTAAGTCTTGTCCTTGTTAACCACTCAATTATCTTTTGGAAACTGCTCTATTCAATTTTGATTTAATTTGATCAACTAATTGAAATATTTGAATATTTTATTTCAGTGGGTAAATATTTGAAAACAATGAAATGTCTTTAACCACTGGTTTAATGGCCTGTTTTGAAGTTATTGAATTGAACATGTTTAGCATTTTCCTTGTTAGAAATCCTCCTCAACCACCATGTTGTAATTGCAAGACTTGGTACATAATTATACATTTAGGGTAATAATGAGATTTTAATTTCTGATTATTCATTAACTATTTGGGAATAGTTGAAGATATTTTTTCAAATAACTTACATATACTTAAATATTTTTAAATAGTATTTGTTTTCTGCAAAAAAAAAAAAAAAAAATTTCAAATAATATTTGACTTTGTGCAATTAATCTTTGAATATCAAACACAACTATACCTGTCCCAGGTCTGGAATTTGCATGAATGCATCTCTTTTTTTCTGTACTTACCCACAAGGTACTTAAAGGCATTATTGGCCCCGGTGCCCACCACAGCGATCTTACTGAACATGGGGAAGGAGACGCTGTAGGTCCTCCTGGCAAAGCTCTCAATCTCCTTGTCGCTGCCAGGCTCCTGCTGCCCGAACTGGTTGCAGGGGAAGCCCAGCACGTTGAAATGATAAGGACCCAGGTCCCTGTGGAGCTGTTGCAGGGCTCTGTAGTGCCCCTCGGTAAAGCCACACTCACTGGCCACGTTCACCACGAGCGACACCTGTGGAAGAAACCAGGAGCTCTCATATATTTGGGAGAATGTAGCGATGCTACAATAGGCGTGAGTTTGGATGTGAATAAGGGGTGACAAAGATTATTCATTTGCTGTGAAAAATTGGAGGGTGCGGCACTTTTCTGCGGAAAATGGATACACTAAAGCAGGCTATCAACATGTTTACTCTCTCAAAGGTAAAGTCAATTAAAGAGTTCATCACACTTCGTGGTTTGCTACTATTGATTTAAAAAACATAACTCACAGTTGACTTGACAGGTTTGCAGTCATGTACCACTGCATCAAGGCAAAACATATATATATATTTTTTTTATTGAGTTACATTTGCAGACACTATGCATCACCAACATTTAATCTTCAAGTAGAAATCGTAGATAATTAAAGTTCATTGATCCAGTAAAATACCAGCTTGCACTGTCAGCTCTGCTGCTGCTCTGCTGTGTATCCGGTTGTTTCACTGTGTCAGTCATTCTGAAATGCCATTTCGGCTATTTATTCAGTGGTTTCTCTAGACTCGTTCATCAATATCTTCCACCAGACTGCTCTGTTGTTTTGAAAACTGGTGCTAAACTGCTTTGAAAGTTTAGCATCAAAGAGCCTACTGGTGCTAATGATCAAACCCTGTCCTAATCAAGCTCCCCTCCCCCAATCTTCAATGAGCTTTTAACATTTTGTGAGCAGACCAGACCCAATAAGAAACTATCATCATCTATGGTTGCTAAGGAATACAATTTTTTTTTTTTTTCTGGCGTCAGAATTGAATGTTGCTGACGCTATACGAGGCCCCCTGGTGGTAGAATCTAGCACCATAACACCAGAGTTGCACCCCTGTTTGATGCAGACTTTTCCAGCCCCTAGCATCTGCGATGTATTGACAACAGCTCTTTCCTGAATCGTGTTGTGTGATGAGTATTATATTTTCAGAGAAGATGGTTATGAAATCTGTTTCTACATGATTTGTAAGCGTATTGCTGTTGGGATATTGTAGGTACAGGTGTCCAAGGAGTCCTTGGCTTCAAAATGATCTTTCACTCTTCCTTTAACATCGCTCTTCGTGTTTTGAGTGAAACATGCAAACGTTTTTCTATCTGAGCTGACTCACTCAGGCAGAAAATCTATAAGTTCACAGATGCTGCTTGAGAACAAAAAGGAAATGACAACTCTTCTGACAGCTCCATTTGTTATTCCACCAAATAAGGCATCAACCATAGTCTAAATTAATAGAAGAAACACCACTCAGCTTTTAATAATGAATGACAAGTCTCCACGTACAGTCAGGCACTTGAGGGTAAGAACTTGTTTTTACAGATGAACCTTGGAGGCTGCTAAATCAAAGCCAGCAAACAGGACTTCCAGAATCTTACGCACAGCAAATGAAACGGGTGAACTCTGTTCTTACTGAGACGCCAGCAATGGGAGTTGCAATCCTAAAGGCAGGAACATAGAAACATATGCTGGTTCAGCCGATGCTTCACTGAGGCCAGCAAGTTCACCTCTGCTCCAAGCAGTTTGAATTCAGAATTTAAAAACACCCCCTAGAAAGCCAGATAGGATGTTTATAACTTAAAATATCAACCAAATTGATACGTTTTTCCTGTTAAGTGCAAAATCTGACAACAAACGGATGAAGTGTGATAGAGGCGTGTAACTCAAAATTCGATGGTGAAGATGACTGGATGGTCTGGACATGGAATTAACCTCTGGGAATCTTAGATTCAGCATATTTATCAACACAGAGCTCCTCCAGCCAGGATCTATACAATATGCAATAATGTATGTCATTACTTTAATTGGGTTTCATTTACAGCAGCAAGTTAGAATCAATGCAAAATATACCAGCATTCTACAAGGGACCAATCTCGTTCTTCCTGTATGACTGCATACACATTTCAGGGCTGGAAATAAGACTTATATTGCATAGCAGTTTCACCCAGTCCAGGTTTTCATACAAACTTGATTAGCCACAGTGTGTTCATATAACAAACTCAGGTGTGTCTTTTTAAACTTATTGTAAAACCAGGAATGGACCAAACTGCAATGCAATAGGAGTCTTATTTCCATCCCAACATTTGTTTACAGTTTATGTGCCTGCCAGTTTATGTATTTTATATTAGCATGATAACAACAATTATGTTTCAAAATTAAATTGCTATATTAAATTAATGCAGCCCTGTCAGAAAGATGCTGAGAGGTGATTAAGAAAACAATATTAATGGATTGCAGTGCATACAATAATTAGATTGCTGTATTCCAGCAATTAAATGTGCAAATTAAAAAAAAAACAGATTGGGCTAATTAAAGCATATTAAAGGGTAATTGGTTCAATCCCAGCCACTGACTCACTGCATGTGACTGTGAGCAAGTTATTTAACCTCCTTGTACTCCATCCTTCAGATGAGGCGTAAAACTGAGATCCTATTGGAAGTGACTCTGCAGCAGCTGTGATACATAGTTCACCCCCTAGTCGCTTTGGATAAAAGCGTCTGCTAAATGATTAATTACTAATACAAAGCTGAATTTAATAAAGATCGGGATATGGATTTGAAACCCTTAGGGGCTAAACACAATGTTGTGTTAGATATCCCAAATTCATTTCTATATTAATGATTTACAACCAACAGAATAGGTTCTTTTTTTAGATTAAAAAAAGTAATCTTTTCTTGATTCCTAATCAAGTTTTTCATAGTGATTTTGTATACTATACTGGAAAAAAAGTTTGTTGAGAGTGATTTATAATAAAACACAGCGCAATGCATCTCTCCAGAACATAGGGAATATTAATAGTATTCCCCTCAAACAAACAATTAAGTGAACGTGTGTAATAGGTTACCAGGATCTAGATTAAATTATATTTAACAGTGGTGCCCCAGCCATTAGAAGGTATAGCAATGGCTGTGCCACAGATTTTGATTGCGTTCAGGCCCAGGTTGTGTTGTTGTCTCGTGTCACAGGGAAGGTCAGTCTGCTGCTAGGTAAAGGGCTGAGCGGCCTCCTCGCCTTTACAACTTTGCTTCTGTCTTTATTCCAAAACTTTATGGTCTATAAACAGCAGGTGCTATAACCGCAAGAGTACATGTACATCAATATCACTGTTTTTCACTAATGACTGAAACACTGCTAAAGTGAAGGAGCCAGCAGTTATTAAATCTATGTATGGAGGGGAACCTTCTCCTGTGGAGAATCTAAATCACTGCACAGCACCAATAAGTAGCAGAAGGGGAGGTCTGACGAAAATTAATTTCCTCTCATTAAAGTAATGAGACTTTATTTCTTATACCTCTGATGATTTCATCACAGCAGATTCACTACGATCCAATAATCAGGCTACTTATGAAGTACTTTGCAGTTCTTTATAGATATAAGTGCTTGTAAACTATGAGCAGGAAGAGGGCTTTATCCAGTTCATTTGGTTACTAATGCACCAGTAGAAATCTATATAACAGTGTTTACAAGTTATGCATAAACTCATCCAATGTCCAAGTCTAAGAGCTCCCAGTTCACTGGAGATTATATGCACTTTTACCTAAATGACACATCATCAGCAGAATGCCTCATCAGTCAAGGAACTTTTTCAATGCTATTTCATGTTTTCATAGAGGAAGTGACATTTTTATAAACACTTCCAAACTCGTGGGCTGACAGCTGGTAGTAAGCATTAGTAATCCCCCACCTCTTGTTGCAGCCTGTCCAGTTTTTCCCAAGCCCTGAGTTTGTCTTTCTCCCGTGTGTGCAGACTGCTTTCAGCAGGCCCTGCTTCCCAGTGGCTGAAGCTGAGGAGTACAGTGATGCTGACATAGTATTCAATGCAAACACTGTAGGAGAACCACAGGCTGGTAAAATGGCAATCAAGACGGTATCTATTGTATGTCTAATAAGCAGGACTGTTTGACTCAATAAATTGTCACCACTACCCACATTTGTAACCTGCACAAACAGATGTGTTCTATTACCTTTTCTTTGGGCTCTCTCCAACTTTATTAGCCCAACCCAAACTGGGTCAAATTAGTTCAGCTAATAAAAATGTCTCTGTCTATAATATTGTATGTATCACCAGAAAAAAATGAGAAATATTTGCAGAGGGCTGCTGGGAAGTGCAAAACAATGGCGCCATCTAGTGTACAGCTGGTGAAATTGCACACACTCTTAAATCTGTTTACAGTATTTGATTTTTTTCTCTTGTATCTGAAGTTACAAAAGTGTTCTGAAACAGGAAAATAAACTTCAGTAGGACACTTCAGAATAACTGGATATGTATTGGACCTGTGTAAACGAATCCTCTGTGATCACGATGCTGGGTATATTGTATTAGCAAATGTAGCGCGAAAGTCTTTTTTTCCGTTTTCAGAACAAACTGACAGACCCGCACGGGAACCAGCAAACTTCAAAGCCTTTGGGCTGGGCGTGGTCATTGCACGTGTCATCTCCTCATTATTAAACAAAACCAGCTGCCCCTGCCGAGTCTGCACGCTCTCTTCAGAGTTATATGTTAAAACAATGCCACTAGGTGTGCATCGTTTCAGTAATGCATGTAGAAGCTCTTTAATTCTTGACCCCGTGAGTTCTTTATTTGAAGTTGTAACATCAAAGATGTATTTTAAAAAATTAATTAAAAACGGTGGTAAATGATTTGTGAATATGACCAAATATCCCATCCTTATTTAGTTATGCCATCGTTTCTAATAAACTCTGAAATAAGTCACAGGGACCCTCGGAGTGAGTAGAAGTGATGCGTTAAGCAAACAATATCCATTAATTCCCATAATAACCCATTCGTCCCAATGGTGACACTGCATTGGAAAGCATGCAAAGAAGCACAGACACGTAAGTTATATTGCACGCTTCTCACCAAGTTAGTGTGTGGTTGCCACGTATACACTCAGCTTCATACCCCAGACCCTCCTGAGACGCACTGAAGAATTTACACACAAGGCAGTTAGGGTTTTATTAAAAGTAACAATGAAGCAGTTCAGAGGAAAGGATGCAGACGTGCGACAGCTCTACAAAGACGTGCATTTTAATAGCTTTATTGTGCTGTGTTAGCTGCAGTACAGCAAGCAGCAGCAGCGGTCACTGCACAAGCTCTACCGCGAACAGCAACTTACCGATCCTCTGTATTTCTCCAAAGACACTAGTTTCCCCCTGATGTTTACAACTTTAAAAGTATAGAAGTCTTTGACTTTGGCCGCTAAAGAGGTGAAAGTCAGGAGAAGTAACGTCACGAATGAGAGAAGCATTGCTAAAGCTGCTAAGAAGACACCGGTTCTCCAAAATATGCTCTCCTTGCTCCTTTCTGCGCTCCGGACAGGGTTCTGCGTACAAGTGAATTGTCGGGATAGATACATAGAGCCCTTTCACATTCCAACCCGTGTGCCGTAAAGCAGTGACGTAACAGCAAACATCAACAGTGAAATGGTTCATCTTGATTGTGTGAGCGAGAGAATCATAATGTGTGTGTCTCTCTCATATATATATATATATATATATATATATATATATATTCTCAATCTTATCATTCACGAAGCTACGTGACATGACCTAGTTTAGTATGCAGTGTTTATAGAACTGACTGCATATATTAAACACGGATTTCACATGACCTCTGAGCTATGTTACGTTTACAGTGCAGCGTCGGCAGATTATTAAAACGACTAATCCCTTTCTCTAGTTTTGCCGGAGATCATAAAGCTTCAGCTAGCCTTTTCATCACTCCCTTTTAATCGCATCTCAAACCCTGCTAGTCCGCTTCTGCTGTGCGGCTTTGTCCCTCAGCTTTACCCACAATGCCGAGCAGGTTGACATGGCGTCTGGGGTTGGTGTTTGTATCAGGGCCCTGGCTAGTGAAATACACAAACAGAGAGCGAAGATGGAGGCCGTTTCAATTGTCGCGATCTAACGAAAGCCGCACAACCAAAGAGGTAACACGCGAATCCCTCTCCACAAACACAGCAAGGCTTTTTTGTGTTGCCAAAAAGGTGTCACGTAACGGAGAGACAGAATAAGCTGGTCTGTCTCTGCGTGGGTATATCTGTGTGATATGTTGCAAAGATGGCTATTTTATTCTGCTTCATACAGTCCAGGTGTTCGGATTGTTGCAGCTGCAAGGGGCTCGATGCTTTTATTATCGGGGCTTTCTTTTGCACTGTAGCGTCGGGATCGGATCGGACACGGGTTGTTGATCAGATATTTCGGATTTGTTGTTGTTTGAGAAGACGGTTCAGCGTGTTGAGAATCTATTCAGTGTTGTTCTGGGGCCACAGATGTCCTGTGTTGTTTTTTTTCCTGAACAATGTTTCGGTTAGAATTCACATACACAGCGACAATTCGATTTGAAATGCTGTCTTTTATGTTGGCTTAACCTAAGTGTTGAAAAGCAGTCGCTAATGTCTGATGGGGTGTTACCGTGATGATCACAAATGTGTTTGTTTTTTTGTTGTTGTTTTTTTAACTAGACATTGATTTGATTTATTAAACTTAATACAAATAAATAAACTTGATTCTGATTATCGTTCGATTTGAGTTTCAAAACAATCATATAACACATATCGTTTTTTTATTAGGTGGAACCTATTTCAATTACTGTATTGCTATCATTCCATTAGACTATTTATAATAACGAGGGTAGCAGTTAATCCCAAAGCAACCTGAATGCCGAGCAATAAAGCCGTAAGACAGGAGCGTGTATCCATCATTCCCTCAGACGGGTATAGATTGCTAACCCTCTGTTCAGACTCGCACTGAGCATTATCCTGGAGACTGACACACACACTGACGACAATCCAGTCCGGTGTGAGAGGTACAGTCTCAATGCACCTATCCATTTAAAATGAAATAAATACAGTGCATTCTACTTAACTAAATGTCTATCTGCTGCTTATTTGAGTGGGAGAATTTGGAAAGCAGCTTACGCGTTGCAGCGCTGCTTTAAAAAGATCCATGTATTTATTTGTATTGTGCAGTTTGCAATTTTGCATTCTTGCAGTGCCCTTTCTAACATTATTTCCATACAGAGTACTAAACGGCCATGGGCTGTGCAAGTTCCCCTCGCCCTTGCAAACCTGCTTACTAATGTGTCTAAGTGGTCACTGCAGAATGTGGGAAACGGAATCATTCCAATAAAAGCTATACTGGTCCATTCACTCAATTGTTGTCCAAACCTGCCTGTCCAGTGCTGTTTAACATTCAACAGTCACATGACCGTCTAGTACCTCAGTCTCCTCAACTCCCAGCACCAATGCCTCCTGGCACTCCTATCTCCCTCTTGTTGTTTCTCTGCACACCCCATACCATATTCCTGCCGAGTTTCACTTTCCATTCCACTTGTGCCCAAACTCTTCTTACTCTGTTGCACAACTCAAAAGTGAAAGGACAAGAACAGTGGTGCAGAGAATAGTGCAGTCAGCTGCAGGTATATCAGTAGCCTCCTGCCAATAACTGAAAAGGAAAAATCATTCATATGAGAAGTCAAGCGCATATTACTCTCTGTTATATTAGGTGCAAACGACAAGAAATAGGAGGCATGTTAGTCTTTATAAATGATCTTCAATTTAAAGAAGATTTTTATATGCAGGCATTTACTGAAAATGTAAAACATTAAAAAAAAATGATGAAGTAGCATATTATTTCTTTACATTTGTGCTCAGTATCACATGAATGGAGGCAGGAGATCCTCGATTTGAATCTCTGTTCAGACAATTCCTTCTTGTTTTGACTATTGACCACTCCAAGAGGGTAACCCAGTAGCTCCTTTCATATCTGCTGTAGCTCAGATATTTGGGTCTGTGTTTTCTAGAAGCCATCTTTTGATTTTTCTGATGTTTTTTTTTTTCAGTGCACAAGACGAAACAGGAATGTGGTGTAATGGAGAAATGCCTCTGAGAGGTGCAGGAGACTGGCAGCAATGGGGTGCTGACGAGTGTTTGTTTTGTTCCTCACAGGCACACAGTGGGATTGTGCTGCTGCCCTCTCCTCCCTGCTGATATACTGACGTGGTCCGTGGCTGATAGGTGAGCGAGGGGGTCTTCATCGAGCCGTGGCAGGGAGCTGTGGGCTGCCACAAGCATGGAGGAGCCCAGGAGCCCCAGAAAAACGGTTAAGCTTACCCGCACTGAGGCCAGGGGTGCCAAGGCCACAGCATCCAGACAGCTCAGAAAGACTCCGGGGGGCAGGGACAGAACCAAAGCCCCCAACTGGAGCAACAACAGCAGCGGCAAAACCAGACAGGCTGACGAGCTGAGAGACGCAGGGAAGCAAAACTGTCTCCCGGGCTGCAGGGACACGAGTACAGATTCCAGTCAGCAGGAACAGGGACAGCAGAAATCCAGCAGGCTGACGGGGAGGGCTGAGACTGAGACTGGGGCAGGGACTGGAACTAGGGACGGGGATGTCGTAGGGGATGGGGCTGAGACTGAGACTGGGGCAGGGACTGGAGCTAGGGATGGGGCTGGGGTAGGGGATGGGGCAGGGACTGGAGCTAGGGACGGGGATGTGGTAGGGGCTGGGGCTGAGACTGGGGTAGGGGATGGGGCAGGGACTGGAGCTAGGGATGGGGATGTGGTAGGGAATGGGGCAGGGGTGGGCCTGTGGCTGGGGCTGGGGTAGGGGCTGGGATGGGGCAGGGGTAGGGGTAGGGGTAGGGGTGGGCCTGTGGCTGGGGCTGGGGATGGGGTAGAGGGTGGGGATGGGGCTGGGGTAGGGGTAGGGGTAGGGGTAGGGGTGGCGAGGTGGTGGGCCTGGAGCAGGGGCTGGTACCGGGAAACTTCCGGCTTCCAGTGGGAGTGAGAGGGACTCTGCAACTGTCAGACACCACAAGAGCTCTGGTGAGTCAACCAGGCTTCCTGGGGAGGAGAACAATGCTGGGGAGGAGAACAAGAGGAGCAGTAATGGCAAGGCAACTGCAACCGAGGGAAACAGACCCAGTGATTTATGTAAGTGCTCGCACTCAATGTAACTGGCTTTTTTGGCATGCCAGGGATGGAAATAAGACTCCAATGCACAGCAGTTTGATCCCTTCCCGGTTTTACTATGAGTTTTTAATAAGACACACCTGAGCTTGTTACCAAAAATAGTAAAACCTAGAATGGGTGAAACTGCTATGCAATAGGAGACTTATTTCTATCCCTGCATACATTGGGTTAATTCTGCCAGACAACCTTCGTCGTGCAACTTCAATTCTCAAGTCTGTTGTATTCCAAGGCTAAGCCACAGCAATAGTGAGCAGTCTTTAAAAGGGGGTCCCCTGCACATTCTGCCCATGTGAGTGGATGGTGTGTTGTGTTCTGCAGCTCAGGAGAATGGCATGCTGTTGAGCGAGTCTCCCCTGCTGGAGAAGCTGGGTAGCAGCGGCGGCGTACCGGTGATCGACGAGTCGGCTCTGAGCGCAGAGCAGCAGCTGGGGCTGAAGCAGGCTGAGGAGAGACTGGTGCGGGACTGCATCCAGCGCCTGGTCAAGGTACGGGCACCTGCACTGCCATCATCTGCAAGGAACCCCCCAGGAGGAGAGAGGCGTGAAAGCCAGTGAATTTGCCTGCTGTGCTACCTGACCCTCCTTCCTTTAAAAATAAAATACATACATTTTACACCACCGGAGCAGAGGGGCCTGCAAAACAGCCTGATCGATCGCTTGCTTGCTTGCAGCTTGCTATTGATAACCGCTAAGAGGGGAACAATCCAACACATAATCAGTAAAGAATTAAAAATATATCCTTAGAAGACGCATTCCACGTTACATGTGTTACAGCAACATTAAGGACTCTGGAAATAGCTCCTTATTAGTTTTTAAAATTGTAATCAAGAAAATGTTCCTTTAGGAAGCTTTTGGCTATAACGTTTAAGAATATGTGTTGCACCAGGTTTTCAGCCTACATTACAATGCAGGAGGGTCTGTGTGCTCCAAACTAACACTCATAATATGGAATGGGCCAAAAACTGATTTGGGAAACAGAAATCTCTTTGGAAACATTTAAACACAGGGCAGAACCATGGTTCTTTGTCTTTAAGCAAATAAATACATGTATTCTTGTTGTTACTGCATCTTGTAAATCACTTTGTGATGGTGGTCGACTATATAAAATAAAATAAAAATTGATTGATTGATTCGGTAAATATTTTAATGAACCTTTCTGTATTTGCCACTCGCACTGATAGGCTGAGAAGGGTGTCAGATGCAAATGATTAGCCAATGTCTGTCGTTTGCATGACTATCAGGTCTATTGTCTTGCCCTCTTGTTTTATTTAAATTTTGTTAATGTCTCTCTAGCGTTCACCGGAATACCCCAACTACCAGTACCTTTGCAAGCTGTGCTCCGTCCACATAGAGAACATCCAGGGAGCTCACAAACACATCAAGGAGAAACGCCATAAGAAAAATATCATGGTGAGGCCGGCTTCTGTTTGGTTGAACATTGTAATATTGTCCAGCAGCTGTAAAGTTGCAGGGCAGCATTTGTTTCGATAAGATGAAAACATGTGAGCTTATCGCTCTGCAAAAGATCAAGCTTGTTCTCAATGGATTTACCTGCTTAAAAAAAAATATATATATTGAACATTTGCAGTTTGCAGATTTTACAGTGTGTTTAAAATGAGCAAAAGAACCACAGACACATTGATTGCAGTATTTCTTCTTAAGATTTTTAGTCACAGTACTTTTTCATGTGTTTTATTTTAGCTTATTTAATTGTTTAATTGCTTATTTAAGTTTGTTTCCTATATATATATATATAAAGGAACAAAATAAGGAAAGAAATACTGAAAGAAACTTTAATTCAGTGACAAATGTTTTGACTTGAAGTCTTTTTCAGTGTCTTCAAAAGACCTCTAGTTGGTGCATTTGCCATTGAATTAGAGTTTTATTGAGTAGCTCTGAATTCAGCACTATTGAGTGTTTGATGGTTTTGGATTTATTTATTTATGTAGTTATTTAAAATGTTATTCCAGATGAGCTGCAAACAGCTTGCCAGGAGGAAGGAAGGAGCACGTTACAGTAGCACACAAGCATACAGTGATGATGTAATAATAATAATAACACGTGTGTAGCTCAGGCTGTTTGAGAGATCCCTGTATCTCCTGTCCTAGGAAAAGCAAGAGGAGAAGGATCTGCGAGCCCTCCGCACCCCCTCGGAGGCTCAGCTCCAGGCCCTGCACACAGCTGTGACAGACACAGCCACGCAGCAAGGGATATCAGAGGAGGACTTTACAGTGCGCCAGGAAACTGTCCGAGACATGGAGAACATAATCCAGCAGCATTTACCAGGTGAGGCTGCTGCTGTGAAATAAACATACAACACAAGAAATAAGAAGTATGAAACACATAATCAACCAGGAACCAAGCTGCTTACTGTAAATGCATCCCTCCCTATCTCATGATAGGTCAAAACAGGGCCATGTTACAGTTATAATATAAAGTGTCTCATCCGGAAAAGGCTGCAGGCTCCCTCACTCCTTTTTCTGGGTTTTCATCACACCTCCACTGTTCTGTGGATTACCCGGCAGGATCTTACTTTCGCTCTTGAGGTCTGGTATAATCAGGTGGCATCATGGTTGCATGGTTCTGCAGAACATGCGGATTCATGTTTTTTCACCAGACGGAATGGGGTGTTTTGGGGAAATGGCCCTGCCTTGACGTTGCAGTCGTGTGTTTGGGGAAATGGCCCTGCCTTGACGTTGCAGTCGTGTGTTTGGGGAAATGGCCCTGCCTTGACGTTGCAGTCGTGTGTTTGGGGAAATGGCCCTGCCTTGACGTTGCAGTCGTGTGTTTGGGGAAATGGCCCTGCCTTGACGTTGCAGTCGTGTGTTTGGGGAAATGGCCCTGCCTTGACGTTGCAGTCGTGTGTTTGGGGAAATGGCCCTGCCTTGACGTTGCAGTCGTGTGTTTGGGGAAATGGCCCTGCCTTGACGCTGCAGTCGTGGTGTTTGGGGAAATGGCCCTGCCTTGACGCTGCAGTCGTGGTGTTTGGGGAAATGGCCCTGCCTTGACGTTGCAGTCGTGTGTTTGGGGAAATGGCCCTGCCTTGACGCTGCAGTCGTGTGTTTGGGGAAATGGCCCTGCCTTGACGCTGCAGTCGTGTGTTTGGGGAAATGGCCCTGCCTTGACGTTGCAGTCGTGTGTTTGGGGAAATGGCCCTGCCTTGACGTTGCAGTCGTGTGTTTGGGGAAATGGCCCTGCCTTGACGTTGCAGTCGTGTGTTTGGGGAAATGGCCCTGCCTTGACGTTGCAGTCGTGTGTTTGGGGAAATGGCCCTGCCTTGACGTTTTAGTCCTGTGTGTTTGTTCCAGAGCTGGATCTCTTCATCTCTTCTGTTTTATCTTTCAGCCTGTTCCTTGGGGATGTACGGCTCGTGTCTCACCAGGTTCGCCTTTAAAGACAGTGATATCAATATAGATGTCAAATTTCCCTCCAGCGTGAGTAAACATCTGTATTTAGGATGTACCTCCATGGTCTCTGTGGCAGGTAGTTTGACTAACAAAGTGGTTTGCGATACTAAGAACTTGCAATTTGCATGGTTTGAATCCCACACTTTGCATTTTCTGTAGTATTGTCAAGAGCCAGGCCTGAAAAGAGCTCTTCATGCAGCGATTGCATTAAATGATGAATTGCTGTAGCACCTACCTGCTCAGAGTGCTGTTTCTTATTTAACAAATAAGTACATTGTTGGGATATATATCTTGACCTGCTGACATTGTCTACCCCTGGCTTAGATTTCATTCATGTTTTTGATGTCTGATCAGTACACAGGGATAGAAATAAGACTCCTATTGCAAAGCAGATTCACCCATATGAGCTTGATTAACCACAGTGTATAGGTAACAAGATCAGGTGTGTCTTATTACACTCATAGTAAAACTAGGAATGGAACAAACTGCTATGCAATGGGAGTCTTATTTCCATCCCTGGAAGAAAAAAACCTGTGAATTCCTGTAGAATGGCAGAATGTTAATAACTTTTCAGCGTGTTTGATCTGTTTTTTTTTTTTAAAAGTGTACCTGCACTGATAATGAATGTCTCCTTCTCTTCACTTTCAGATGACTCAACCAGATGTGTTAATAAAAGTCCTGGAAATCCTCAAAAACAGTCGTAAGTTGTTTTTATTTAAAATGTTCATATTTGTACGTCATGGAGGTGCAAAAGCAGCTTCATGTGGAAAGGTCTATGCAGTTCAGTGCAGTTAGTTGTGTCAGCTGATCTTCATGTGGAAAGGTCCATGCAGTGCAGTGCAGTGCAGTTAGTTGTGTCAGTTGAGAGTGGCCATTGATGTAGTTTATAGTGAGTTTACATCTTCATAATCAACGTGACGTAACACAAGAGGGAGAATGAGGCTGAGAACAGCCACTGAAACTCTGGAAATTGGCTCTGAAGCTCACAAGCTGGAAGGGTTACCCTGTATATCTAACCGCCTGTGCAGTGTGCCAGCATGGAAAGAGATGAACAGTTTCACCAGGTATCACATTGCATGCCTACAATATCTGTTGTTAATAGTAACAGTAATAGCAGCAGACATGATAACAATCATCCCTGAAGGGAGGTACAATTGGAATGAATTCACTGCAATTACAATGGAATTATAATTGAAGTTGAACCTTGGCACACCTGTGTAATTGGAGTTGAACCTTGGCACACCTGTGTAATTGGAGTTGAACCTTGGCACACCTGTGTAATTGGAGTTGAACCTTGGCACACCTGTGTAATTGGAGTTGAACCTTGGCACACCTGTGTAATTGGAGTTGAACCTTGGCACACCTGTGTAATTGGAGTTGTGATGGTAATTCTACCATATAATTGATCAATTACAATCCAATTACACACCTTTCCTAACGTAGTCATTCGCAGTTCCATGTTGTGTTTTACATCATTATTCTCGTAGTTTGTTAGAAAAAGGTACATAGTATGTTTCTGTATTTTGGTATTAGTCGTCACTGATTGATTATTTAGAATAAATAGTGGAAATGTTAATGTGTGGAGCTTTTAATGTTACTTTGTAGTGTAGTGATAATTAGAATTGCAATCACTGCAGCATAATTGTAACTAATTGTAATTGAACAAAATGTGACAGTAATTGTAATTTCCGCAAGCAATGCTACTGCAAATATAATTAGAATTGACTCCAGGTTTGAAAGTAATACCAGAATATTTTGTTTTGTATTGCAGCGTCTTACTCCGACGTCGAGTCTGACTTTCATGCCAAAGTTCCAGTTGTGTTCTGCAGGGCTGTGAAAAGGTCAGTGCGCCCAGTGCTTCTGTGTCTGCCTGCCTGCCTGGCTGCCTGCCTGCCTGCCTGCCTGCCTGCCTGCCTGCCTGCCTGCCTGCCTGCCTGCCTGCCTGCCTGGCTGCTCATGTGTTTATCTCATCCATGTCTTTGTCTGATCTACGTTTACACTCTTCTGTATAAATAGCAGGTGGCAAACTCGATAAAGTGAGGATACACATCTATGTGAATTTGATTATGATGTCCTTGGTCCAGGGATGGAAATAAGACTCCCATGGCATAACAGTTCGATCCATTCCTGGCTGTTTAATAAGACACACCAGAGCTTGTTACCTATACACTGTGGCTAATCAATATTAGCCATATATTAAAACCTGGAATGGGTGAAACGGCTATGCATTAGGAGTCTTATTTCCATTCCTGTTGGCCTGAAGACTTGCTAAATCTGTTTTGCACCTCTCCCACAGCGGTCTCTTGTGTAAAGTGAGTGCTGGGAACGATGTGGCCTGTCTGACCACCAACCTGCTGGCAGCTCTGGCCAAACTGGAACCCAGACTGACTCCACTGGTGCTGGCATTCCGCTACTGGGCCAGGGTAGGTGCTTCTCAACAGCAGTTTAATACACAGGCCTATCTGCTTGCTTTGCTATTCTGGTGCCCAGACATTTATGTATATCTATTATTATTATTATTAAAGTGCATTTATATTTGGCTTTACACATTCACACATGGGACTGTTGCAACCCTTGGGCAATAAAAAAAATAGATATTGCCCTCAAAAGCAGCCACTAGGAATGTACTGCACATACCCTGCATAGTGTGTGTGTGGTATATCTTAATAACTGGGTTGCACCACTTAATATTATAATCTTACATTCCGATTGCGTTAACTTGATTGTGTTTCGCAGACATGATTCGGATGTCTTTGATTTCAATATGTTCAAGCCCAGTATTTCTCTTTTCTTTTAGCTTTGCCACATAGACTGCCAGGCGGAGGGCGGGATTCCCTCCTACTCGTTTGCGTTGATGGTGATCTTCTTCCTTCAGCAGAGAAAGGAACCCATCCTCCCACACTACTTGGGCAAGTGGGTAGGTGCAGCTCATTTTTAACCCGTTTCGGGTGCCCTGCGCAAACAGAGCCACACTGTTTAAAAATGACTGACGAGGCAAACTGTTGTTTTAGATCGAGGGCTTCGACGCCAAGCAAATAGACGAGTACCAGCTGAAGGGCATTGAGAACGAGAGGTTCGTGCTGTGGGAGCACAAACCCACCAGCAGCGGTGAGGGGAAAAGCACCGACGGAGCCAAAACAGAGCAAAGAAAACCATCCTGCAAGAAACCCGAGAGTTCAGACACAAGCGCTCGGCAAACCAAAACAAAGCAAGGCAGGGTGAGCGATGTGTGCTTTATAGAAACCCTTAGAAAAGTGTACCATAGTGAAAGCATAGCCAAGTGTAATGAAGCACAGGGAAAGCATGGTAAAGCATATTCAAGAATAGCGAGGTATGGTAAAGCATGTTAATAAACACGGCAAACCAGTGTGTACTGTGGTAAATGCACAGTATAGCCATGTGAAAAAGCTCATGAAAACTGCAAAAATACAGAGGTAAGCGTTTATAGGAAGGCCTTCATATACAGTACTGTAACATAAGATCTTTATCAGTCTAGAAATAAGACTCCTATTGCATAGCAATCTCACCCATTCCATGTTTTATTATGAGCTTGATTAGCCACAGTGTATAGTTAACACGCTCAGTGTGTCTTAATAAACTCCTAGTGAAACCAGGGGTGGATCAATCTGCTGTGCAACGGGAGTCTTTTTTGCATGCCTGCTATGCCATTTCCATTGTAGAGGTCTCCAGTAATTGCAGTGCAAGCCCTCTGTCCCCCTGCAGACGCGGCTGATCCTGCAGAC
Source organism: Acipenser oxyrinchus oxyrinchus (assembly GCA_030684275.1). NCBI lineage: Eukaryota > Metazoa > Chordata > Actinopteri > Acipenseriformes > Acipenseridae > Acipenser > Acipenser oxyrinchus. The sequence goes on along the minus strand of CM060258.1, from coordinate 1,242,963 downwards.
CCCGCGGCAGCTCTCTCTGGGGCAGCTCTGGCTGGAGCTGCTGCGCTTCTACACCCTGGAGTTCAGCCTGGAGGAGAACGTCATCAGCATCCGCCTCAAAGAGCCCCTGTCCCGGGAGAGCAAGAACTGGCCCAAGAGGAGACTCGCCATCGAAGGTGAGCTCAGCGGCTGGGCTGGGCTGGGCGATTTGCTGTTTTAAGTAGTTACTGTTTTTTTGATTTTGTATTTATATGTGTATCTATATGTGTTTGTGTGTGTGTGTGTGTGTGTGGAATCATTAAGAATATATTCAACTATTCATATTATATAAAACAGTAGATAAAAGCAGTGAACAATTAAGAATTAAAATGCAACACCATTAGAATGCCAAAATTAAAACCCATTACATTATTTATGTCGAAATTAGATTATACATCAATGATGTCATATTCTTTCAAACATACGTTGTTTTTCTTTTTAACAAATGACTAACCCTTCTTCTTTTCCATGTTTTGTCTTTGTCCCCCCTGACAGACCCCTATGCACTCAAGAGGAACGTGGCACGGAGTCTGAACAGCCAGATGGTTTTCGAGTACATCCAGGAGCGCTTCCGCACCGCCTACAGATACTTTGCCAGCCCGCAGAGCAAACACTCGACCAGCAGGGGGCGACGGCAGGCCAAACGAGCCGTCAGGAGGGGCAGCAAGGTGGGGAGGACCTCGAGGGGGAGAGGGGCAGGCTGATCGCAGGGTGCAGGATCTGATAGACACTGAGGGGGAAGAGGGTGATACCGAAGAAGACGAGGCGGAAGGGGGCAGCGATGACAACTGTGCTCCAGTGGGGCCCATTTCCACAGGCATGGGGGGGTTATCCCTCAGAGACAGTGAGGAAGATCAGGGAGACTTCGCACTGCAAACGGCGGACAGGATAAAGCCCACACCGGAGGCCTGTGCCTGCAAGCGTGGAGAACGAGAGAGGACTTCTGAGCGTTCCCTGCGAGTGGACCGTCCCAAGGAGAGACTGGGAGAGGAGTGCGAGTCCTGTAGGGGGCGCTGCCGGGACTGCAGTGCCTCATCTACCTCAAAGAAGGAGTCTGAAGAGAATGGGGTGCCAGAGAACGAGAAGAAGAAACGCAGGCAGCCAGAGGACATCCCCCCTGAGGATCTGTATTATGTGTTTGATAAGACAGTCCTAACAAGAGGAAAGGTAAACTCACACTTGGCAGGCCTAGTTGTAGTGCCCTGACACCTCGGAGAGCTCTGGGGTTTTACTGATCCTTTGGAGTTCGTTTTTTTTAAAGATTTTTATTACTTATTTTCCAAATGTTTTTCTCCAGTGATATCCACATGCTTGTTTGCCTAGGGAGTTTAAAAAAAAAATTATTCTCAGCAAGACAAATGGCTCAATTCACAAACAGTCCTGTTGACCGTTTTGAGAGATGTAATCAACTTCCAAGAACTTCTAGAATGTGATGTAGGGACTGTTCAGAGAATAAATAGATCTCATGTGCAGTTTTTTAGAGGAAATAGAAAAATGCATTACTTGTGAACTTACTTAGCGGCGCTGTTAAATTGTGTCCCCCTTCACTAGCCTCCCACAGTGGTCTGCAGTATGTGCAAAAGGGATGGCCACTTGAAAAACGACTGTCCCGAAGACTTCAAGAAGATCGATCTGAAAACACTGCCGCCGATGACAGACAGGTTCAGGGTAATCCTGGACGGGCTCTGCAGAATGTGCTACAGTGAGTGCTGAGTTAGTTTTCCGCGCCATTGTGCATGTTACAGGCATGGGGGTGGACAGGGCTGTAACCCACTTACATTGTGTTCAACTCTGCCTGGTCTGAGACTCTCAATTTAATCCCCCAGTCTAATGTGTACATCTCTGGTGTTTGAGTCAGCCAGTCACAGACCTGTATTTCTGCGGTACACAGATTGGATTGTTATCATCACTCAGGCCACAGGAGGGATAAGGCAGTTGCTTATCCAGAATAAAATGAGTGTAGCGGAGACAATATCAACTCATTCGTTGAGGCTAACCAGCCATGTTTATAGCACTAGAAAGTTGTGGTCAGTACTATTAAGCAGCGGTCCACTGTCTTCTGCAAGGAGCCTGAATGTCTTTCCTGCAGTTTACTCAGCTTTACTGTGTCTCATTTGTTCCTAGATGAGCTCTACCCACCTCCAGTGGAGCAACAAAAGAGGGAGCAGATCCTGGCTAGTTTGGAGAGGTTTATTCGCAAGGAGTACAACGGTACGTGGGACCTGCAACGACTGGAGATTGCACAGTTATGCTTCAACACATATTAATGCAAAACACCTTCAGAGTGTACATTTATGCTTCAACACACATTCATGCAAAACACCTGGAGATTGCACAGTTATGCTTTAACACATACTAATGCAAAACACACATGCTACATTTGCGATGTACTCAAAGATAGCTTATTATGCCGTCCTTCTGAGCATCGCGTTGCATATATGCATTATAATTAGGGCTTCTGTTTTATATAAATGTTTTTTTTGTTTTTTTTCAGGGGCTTTTGCTTTTTGTATATTGTATGAAATTATTGTTTTCAGTTACTTTCCAAAATGCTTGGGGTTTTTTTTCTGTCACAGTATGTATAGTAACTCGACAGTACTTGCACACTTAAGTTGTGCCTTCTTTCCTTTGCTGTCTTCCACAATGAAATCCTTGTGTTCACGGGCACATTCGTCTGGGGTTTTTGTGCGTCTAGGTATTTTTTTTACATTTCAACACAATTTGCAATTCTGTTTTATATCCTCTGTATCTTAACTGTAATGCAGCTTTAAATCACGCAAACAAGCCTCCATTAATGATTGTAATCTCGTTTTTAAATCTCGCAAGCGGGGTCTCCATTAGAAATGTATAAGGGGCAGCAGTGTGGAGTAGTGGTTAGGGCTCTGAACTCTTGACCGGAGGGTTGTGGGTTCAATCCCAGATGAGGGACACTGCTGCTGTACCCTTAAGCAAGGTACTTTACCTAGATTGCTCCAGTTAAAACCCAACTGTATAAATGGGTAATTGTATGTAAAAATAATGTGATATCTTGTAACAATTGTAAGTCGCCCTGGATAAGGGTGTCTGCTAAGAAATAAATAATAATAATAATAATAATAATAATAAAATGTAGGAATGTGCTGGCACTCAGTAGTTGGGGCGGGTTTTATTCAGAATGAATCAATGGAAGGAGGGACATTGCCCAGCTGCACTGAGAGTAGTTTTTTTTTAGTTTTTTTAAGGTTTTTATTTTATATAAGGGAAAGGGGTGAACTCAACGTGAATGGAGTAACCATTTCCAGTGCTTTTCCGGTTATACACCGATTTAATTTTTTTGTATCGGAGATGTTTTATTGTTTTTTATCGTTTAAAACCGAAAATCAGAAGCCCTAATTATAAAATAGATACATAGATAGGAAACTTAGCAGTTATCCACACAGTGACACACAGGGGTACCCAGTTCTGTTTTGTGTTGGATAACAGCCCCTAAAGTAGCTTGTGAAAGCTCAGAGTCTTGTTTTGGGATGTTTGCAGACAAGGCCCGGCTGTGTCTGTTTGGCTCCTCCAAGAATGGCTTTGGGTTCCGGGACAGTGACCTGGATATTTGCATGACGCTGGAAGGCCACGCGACAGCAGAGGTAGGAATGGGGTCTTTATAAAAACCATTTGAATAATCTGGGCGACACAACGCAGTCTGGAATTGTAACTTGTTTCCTTTTCTCTTTCAGAAACTGAACTGTAAAGAGATCATTGAAGGCTTAGCAAAGATCCTCAAGAAGCATGCCGGTATTTCCTTTGTGTTGTGTCAGGGAGGGTCATGCCGGAGTCTGCGTTGGGTATGGGAGATCACACTGATGCTTCATTTGATTATCCATCTGTTCTTTTCGCAGGCTTAAGAAACATCTTGCCTATTACCACAGCTAAAGTGCCTATAGTCAAATTTGAACACAGGCAAAGTGGACTGGAAGGAGATATAAGCTTGTACAACACGCTGGTGAGTTTGCTGTCATGAGTACCCTGCTCGTTTTCAACTTTAAAGTAATGGAGTGGTAATGGGCAGGGCTGAACTGGCCCAGCAGAAAGCAGAACTCGCTGCTCCCGTGTGGTGGAATAAACCTGAAGGCTTTTGAAACAAAATGAATCATTTCTCTTCTCCGGTTTTCAACAGGCACAGCACAATACCAGAATGCTGGCTACTTACGCTGCCATTGACCCTCGAGTGCAGTACTTGGGTTACACAATGAAGGTGTTTGCAAAGGTAGAAATCATGACTGTTACTTTATTCCAAGGTCCCAATAATAGGAACTATTTCATGTCTCTGCTGCAGTTTGGGTTTTACTGTGAGTGTTGAATTCTTCTTTGTTGTTTTGTATTCCCAGCGTTGTGACATCGGAGACGCCTCGAGGGGAAGCCTCTCCTCATATGCCTACATTCTCATGGTGCTCTACTTCCTGCAGCAGAGGAAGCCCCCGGTAATCCCCGTCCTGCAAGAGGTATGCTTTCACACGCACTGGAGGGCAGTCCTTAGGAGAGCTGCACAAACACATTGTTCCACTGTTCAGAGGGAGCTCTCCACAGACGAGAGTCATTGCTGTCGAGCGGGATAATTTAACCTTCCACAGGAAACAGGTGAAGATACAGCTGCTTGGGTTTGTGTGGATTGCTGTTCTCCACAAAGTCTAAGACAAGCAGCAAACACTATGGTACACTCAAGTCAGTGGTTGCTACTGACATTAACTTGGTTTCTATAAATTCACACAGTTGTCGCAGTCCGTGTCAGTGTTATAATCTTGAGTTTGCATGCTGTGCTATTTCTTAATCAGTTGCATAGCAGAAGATTGCCATTTAAACTGGTTGTGTAATTGTCAACGATGTCTTCTGTTTCCAACCCAGATATTCGACGGCAAGAGTATTCCCCAAAAGATGGTGGATGGGTGGAATGCCTTCTTTTTCAATGATACGAATAAACTGGTATACTCCCAGCTTTTTCTTTTACTGATTGTATTTATTGATAGTGCATACAGAGATGCAGGCTGACTGCCTAACCCATTGCATGCCATTTCATTGCTTGTACCTACATCAAGCTACTGTCACTGAAACATACCACAGAGCCACTGTGTATATATATATATATATATATATAATTTCATTATTTTCATGGCTGAGTTGTAGCACTCTGAATAGACAGTACAGTTGCTTTCGTGAAGATTGTCTTAAAACGAATGAATGGAAAAATACAGATGTTCCCTCTAGGCATCCTAGTGACATAATTTCATTAATTGTGTATTACGTTAAGAGTTTTGCAAACTTCAAGAATAATGTTGCATGTAGATGTTTTCTGGTCCCGCCCTGTCACCGACAGTCTGTTTATTCCCCAGAGAAAGCGCTTTCCGGAGCTGGGGAGGAACTCTGAGTCAGTAGGGGAGCTTTGGCTGGGTCTGCTGCGCTTCTACACTGAAGAGTTTGATTTCAAGGAGCACGTCATCAGCATTCGGCAGAAGAAACTGCTCACCACTTTCGAGAAGCAGTGGACTTCCAAGTGCATAGCCATTGAAGGTAGGGCCCTCATCTGCAGGAAGCAGCTTACACCACCCACCCAGCTGTCTGTTCTGCTGGTTGAGTCAGGAGAGAGGGGCGCAGTCCTCCTGGCGTCTTTACTGTCTGTGTAACGGGCAGTGTTTTGTGATACACTGCTGTTACGGATTCTGTCCTGTCCCCTGTCAGTGAAATGAGGTTAAAAGCTCTAAAACCAGAATGCAGACGAGCCCCGCTCTTTTGCATCGTGGTTAAGACACTTGCTTCCAGTTCGCATCCAGCCTCCACTGTGTTACATATACAGGTACAAACCCAAGTTGCAGAGAAGGTGCAGCTAGAATCTGGATTCAGATGTGATCACCTGATTGAAGTATGCAAAGACCGACTGCTGCAAGAAAATGGGTTTGACAAGCGCCCCACTTAAGCATTCGGAGTGCAAGTTGTCTTAAGTCTTTGTAATCCTTTTGTTGAGGGGATAATGAAGGCATATGGAACTACATATTATTTACATGTAATAAAATGCGATGTGTTATTTCTTCCATGATAGATCCTTTTGATTTGAACCACAATCTTGGAGCCGGAGTGTCTCGGAAAAGTAAGTGTTGAAACATGCATTCCTTAAATAATAAAAAACTACATTTAAAGAACATTGTAAAAATTCTGCTTTTCTGACCTGGAGGGGTTGCTTATTTGTATTTTTGTGTTGTCTTCCCTCAGTGACAAACTTCATAATGAAAGCCTTTATAAATGGAAGGAAGTTATTTGGAACCCCGTTTTACCCTCATCCTGGCACAGAGGCGGTACGTAACCAGTGTAGACACAGGGATGGCAATAAGACTCCTATTGCGTAGCAGTTTCACCCATTCCAGGTCTCACTGTGAGCTTCATTAGCCACAGTGTACAGGAAATGAAGTTCTATAATTAAAAAAAGAACTCCTTTATTGAGTATACATGAGAACAGGACACTTTTTTTCCATATAGTTCTGCACTACCTCAGGTGGGCCTAGGAGTCCCATGAGGTTCCAACGTGATTTCTGACGGCATGTGTTAACATGTGGGTCTAAGATAAGAGGTCTTGACACTCATAGTGAAACCACAAGTGGATCAAAATGCTATGCAATGGGAGTCTCAGAGAATAGTTTCAGACTGCTGCAATGTACTTATTTCAGGCAGTGTGTGTGTTGATACCTGCGGGTGCATGTTATATACCTGCCCTAAGTACTTTACGTCACGATTCATGTTCTGTTTCATTTCCAAGGACTACTTCTTCGACTCCAAGGTGCTGACAGATGGGGAGCTGGCCCCAAATGACAGGTGCTGCAGGATCTGTGGAAAGATCGGCCACTACATGAAGGATTGTCCCAAGAGACGCAGGTATGGCAGGGATGGGAAGGGGAGGAGATGAGGTATAAACATCACTCCAGAATATTAGTGCTGCATGCGTACCTGAATGCCTCTCGGGTAATAAAGGGACTGTGTGTTTCTCAGGATCAAGAAGAAGGAGAATGAGAAGGATGACGACTCAAAGGAGGACGACAGAGAGCTGAGAGAGAGGAGGTGTTTCCAGTGCGGCGATACCGGACACGTGCGAAGAGACTGCCCAGAGTACAGACAGGTCCGGCAGAGAAGCACAGCAGGTAGGCAGGCTGGGAGAGGGGCTGGGCAGCTGGGTGGGAGACAGGGCGAGGTGAGCTTTGATTATCCCTATGGAGAAGGTACATGGTGAGTCGTGCTCGCGATGGTTCTAGTTTTGCAGATACAGCCTTTAATGTTGTCAGTATATTTGTAAAGGAGTTTGTTCTGGTCCCTTGAAATGTTCACTGTCTTACCTTGTCTCACATGTCCCCTGTCTCTGGTCTGCAGGCCCTCCGATGGTGCACGGATTCGGAAGCTCTCCGTCAATCCCAGTTCTCAGCCTGTACCCCACTCCCTCAGGACCGGCCCATGCGAACCAGGCAACACTCAGAGTGTGTAAGTATATGTGTGTAGCGTGTTGGGTGTTTTATAGGTGGCTGGTACATTATGTATATTGTCTTTAGTGTGTGGATTTAGTCTGTTATAATTCTCAACACCCCGTCCCTGACCTCTCCATTCTGTTTGTTTGCAGTCAGAACCTCGTCAGACACCTCCCTACTCTCCGCAGCCCCCGCTATTCAGTCAGGGCACCCCCCAGCCCCAGCCGATTGGGGTCTCCTCCCAGCACAAGGGCGCAGGAGCCCCAGAGCAGCAGCAGCAGCAGCAGCAGCAGCAGCAGCAGCTCCCCAAGTCCAGCTTCCACTCTTTAACTTCCCCACTCCCACCCAGGTCAGTACCACCCGGGTTACCTGCCCTGGGCCTGCTCCAGCCCCACCAGCAGCAGCAGCACCCTGTCCCGATCCCCTCCACGTCCTGGCCCATCCACGGGCCCGTGATACAGACCTCCTCCCCCAGGCCTGAATTTCACGCCGCGCCAGCCCCGCCACCGGGAATGGCAGCTCCACCAGCAGCCCCATGAACCTGAATGACCCCAGCATCATCTTCGCCAGCCGGGCGGTGCGGGTCTCCCAGGCGCAGGGCTTAGACGGCACTGGCACAACCACATCACCCCGGAGCACTGGTGGGGAACGGCACACTGGCAAAGTCAGGTAGACACAGAGCACACTTACTCACTGTACTTTATCATTCCCTCCCATCTCTGTATGAAACTTTACACTTCCTTTTTGTTATATAAATATATATATATATATATATATATATATATAGATATATTATAATTTTTATTAAAAAATGACTACATTTTTTGTTTTAAGTTCCTGTTCTCCTTAATAAAAGATTTTATATATATATATATATATATATATATATATATATATATATATATATATATATATATAAAATTTCTCAAACAGATTTTAAATTAAATGTGATTGTGGCTGTTTCTTTCTTCTAATATCTTTTGATTTGTCCCCTTTCTATATTTCTCCCTTCTTTGTCTTTCCCTCTCTTTTAACAAATCTGCCCATTCTGTGTTTTGTGGCTCAGGTAAGTGACAGGTAAGTGACACCTGGGCTAAAAGGATAGTTGGCATGTGCACCCAGCACAACACAACACTGCACTGCACTGGTTATGGGTCTGTGCATCCAGGGCTATCTGCAGAACGAGGAAATGCTGCCAGGGTTAAGGGCACAGAGTGCTTTGCCTTCTTTCTAAGAATCAAGACTGGATTTAGACAACTGCATTTTCTGTAGCTGGGAGTTTCTTTGGACTGCAATATCATTTTGACCCTGTTTTGAATTCACTGTGCAGATCAGAAACACTCAGTTCAGACCGTTTAAAAGCAGTGCTACACTTTTAACTCCCATTTTTCCTCTCGTTTGTTCAGACCAGGGTTTTCAGGGACAGTTTGCTAAAGTAAACGCTGGTTCCCTGCCCTGGGAACACAATGCTGCTGGACACTACCCTCACCCAGCCTCGTGGCCTTACAGGATGCCCCAGAACTTCATGCAGCAGGGAAACGGAGGCTTCCAGCAGAACAAGCCTTTCATATCGCAAGGTAGGGATGTACTCTCGTTGCTGCTTTTCCAGGCTGCGCTTGAAAGCGATGCCAGCAGGAGTTCCTCTGTACAATCGTTTGCTGTTACCTAACAAACCGTGACAAAAAAACTGGACTAACAATATTTTGTATGTATGTCTCCTGTCCAGGTTCAGTGATGCACAGCAATCAGCATTTCCCTCTGCTGCAACACGGAAGACATCATGTCAACCTGAACTTCATTCAGCAGAAGAAGTGAACCTGCTTTCATTCTCAGCGATTCAAGGTCTTAGTTTAAAAAAGAAAATATATTTTAAAATAGACATCATTGTGTTGTGCACCAGAAAGTCACAAGACTTTAAATTGTACTATTTTTGTAAATACGTTTTTACCTTTTTGTGCCTCATCACATCAGATTTGTGATACAAATGTCAAATATTTATACCCCTTTTTGGAAGGGGGTTGAAAAAAAAAACAAAAAAAAACAAACAACCCAAATGGTCTTTTATTGTATGTGTAAAAGGACACTTTTAAAAGTTATTTTCTTTATTTTGTATTCGCTGTAATCATACATTGCTTTTAAAAGGCTTCAAATAGACATTTGTTTTAACTCAAATTATGTAGTGCCAAAAAAAACAAATGAAAAAAACAAATGAAAAAAAATAAACAGCAAAAGCAAAACGATCCAAGGTCTGCTGTACTTGTGTCAGACATCTATGTACTTGTTTTAGCTTAGTCCTTGCTAAGTTATACTGCAAAACAACCACACACACGAGGAATAGTCTAGGATCACTAAGACAGGTCCATGTGCTTTGTGTGGTAAATGGAGGCATTCGTTCCCAGTTCACTATATCAGACCAAAGCAAATTGAAGAATTCTGATGCAGAATCGCGTGCAGCTTCTACTGATCACAGGGAACTGAATCAAGAAGGCTGTCCTCATTTTAATTCTCCCCTCTTCAAAGAAAAAAAAAGGATGCCAGCTGTATCACACAAATCCTGCCTATCTTCACATATTACAGACTAGTTTTGTAAAATATTCAGTGCCAATTCTTTCTATGCCATGCATGTTCTTTGTTCAGTAGTTAGCAAGACAAAGATCTCGCAGAAATTCAACTACTGCATTAAGATTTGTCTAACTTTATTTGAGTAAAAAGTGTGCTGGGGAAAGTGACTTCCTAAAAAAAAAGTGATGTTATATGCAAGTAAATATAGAGAAGAAAGCACAGATTCATTATTAAGGGTAGAAATAACTGACTTTAATTAAACGTGAAGTCATCACTTTGATAATCGGTCAAACCTGAAAATTCATACAAAAAAAAGCACCACCCCATCCAATGAGAATCCTGGAATAACTTTCAACGAAAGGTCCAGTATGTACAAAACAGGTGAGAGTCCAGAAATCCAGCTGTGAGAAATCCTCATTCGTTTCCTCTGCGACTCTTTTTGTGACTCTTCTTTGATCTTAAAACACAAAAGGGGATATTTTAGTATGTGCTCTGCCAACTTCTTTCTTTAAAGAAACACAAAGATTCACTTTCTTCTGCACCAGTAGCACATTACACAGGGATTCTAGACAGAAATGAAAACGCAGTACTGTACCCAAAGAGTGCATACATATGATGAATATCCCTCACATGCTGCTAATTCATTACAAGAAGTGAGAGAAGTGAGATCAATTACCTTTCTGGAGACTTGGAGTGGCTTCTGTGTCTGTGGCTTCTGTGGTGTCCTGATTTAAAGAGGGGAGGGAGAGGGGGGTATTAAAACAGAATCTTCAAAATCCTAAGAGAGGCTTATATATCTTATCCAGTACAAGTCTACACACTAGCTTTGAGGTGACTTCTCAACCGTGATTCTAAAGCAACTGGACAAATTAAATGCTGCTTTTCCAACCTCCTTCTTCAACACAAAACTCCTGACTGCAGCAAACAAGTCTAATTGTTAGACTTTGATATGCAAGTTGCAGGGTTTCCTTTACTTTGATATTGTTTTTAACCCATTGCACCACAGTTCACTTGTGATGTTGCACCAGTTCTTATCTGCTTAGATGGAAGCAAAGCCCAGTAGTTTAGACTGCGGTAACGGTGGTTGGGTTGAGCTCTACCTGGTGACTTGGAGCGGTGCCGCCTCTCTCTAGATCTGCTGCGGTGGCGTCGAGGGCTCTTGCTGCGGTGTCTCTCTCGACGAGGTGAAGGGCTAGAGGGCAAAAAAAAAAAAAACTTAAAAAAAAAGTATAACCTCTATGTGTGTGCGTGTGTGTGTGTGTGTGTATATGATATAGACCTGGTTGTTAACTCTATATTTTAACAAAGAATCATAAGCAGCTTACCTGCGTCTCTTAGGTGACCTGCTACGCCTGCAAAAACAAAAGCAAAACAAGCTTGAATCTTACAAACAGCATGCTAAAAATATATCACAGTAAATTCATTGAGAAGAGGAAAGCAACACACTTACTCTCAGGTCAATTACCTTTTACATTTACGTACACAACTAAATATCTTGTGATCTTAGTCTTGTTCCTACAAACCCTTGCATTTAGATGAATTATTTCTCCTTTTACAAATTCCTTTGATCTTGATCTTATTCAGAAGTAGAGACCTTAAAGCGCTTCAGCTAATGAAGGGCTTCGGAGACTGCTGTTTTACTCCGGGATGACCACGTTTTTCTACTAAATCAGGAATAGAATTGTAAATTGTAATCCTGTGGAGGCAGAACAATTACTGTTGAGTGGTTGCCTAATGCACAAATAAAAAATAATATTTAAAATCAAACCCCTCATAGGCGGCTACATAAGAGATGGGAGATCATGGACTGAAATGAGACTGCCGCTGCACAGCAGTTTGAACCATTCCTGGTTTTACTACGAGTTTAATAAGACACACCCGAGCTCGTTACCTATACACTGTGGCTAATCGAGCTTGTATTAAAACCTGGAATGGGTTAAACCACTATGCAATAGGAGTCTTATTCCCCGATGCCTGGGAGAGATAACAGAAGGCTGTACCGTCGAGGGGAGCGGCTGCGTCTGTAGCGCGGCGAGGGAGATCTGCGTGATCGCTCCGTGTCCCGGTAACTCCTGCGGTGTGGCTCCTGGGACTGCCCTCTCTCGGGCTGGAGAACAAGAACGCTGTTAGTGAGGCAGACTCCAGCATGATGTAAAACTTCTTACAGAGGCACACAAAAACAAATGACAGGTTTACAGATGAAAATGCATTTACACCCCTGTCCAGCAGTCAGTGGAGTCGATTCATTTGATCTAAACCCTGATGGATCCAAATTCCGCCACTGCCGTTCAAAGGATTTCAAAAGAAGGGACTGAAACGTGAAAATAAACATGGCGTGTCTCTGTGTACAATGCCTTTAAAATCAGGCATGGAAATAAGACTCCCATTGCCAGCGGTTTGAGCCATTCCTGGTTGCATTAGGAGTTTAATAAGACACACCTCAACTTGCTACCTACACACTGTGGCTAATCAAGCTGGTATTAATCTGGAATGGGTGAAAACACTATGACACAGGAGTCTTATTTCCATCCCTGAAAATAAAGTAAAATGCCAGCACCTAGTTTTTGTTTAACTCAGGAGCCCATTATGGCAGTCTGACTGAACGGAGATATAGAATTTCATTTTGCAGTGAAGTTTCTTTTTTCCCCACCCACCTTCTCCTCCTCCTCTTCCTCCTCGCTGGTCTCCACCTCATCTAGATCTTCTTCCAGAGCACTGACCCGTGTATCCAGCAGCTCTGCCTCCTCCAGAACCTGACGTTTCTGAGAGGAGAATGCAGGCAGCAGTCATGGGCACAGCATCACACAGACAAGCAGGCAGACAGGAACGATGGTACAGGAGCACATCGGATGTCTACTACTACACAAAGGTTACAGCCACATGACCTACCTGTAGCCTGGGTAGAATGATGTCACACATTCGCTCGCTGTGCAGCAATTCATCAATGAACTCATCCACATGCATCAATTCAAACTCTTTAAAGGAGAGAAAAAAAAGAAGGTGGTATTAAGCATGCCTTAAATTACTTTGAAATGTACTCAAGTCCCAAATGAAGAAAGAGAAATCAACAATTAAACATAACATGTCTACATCCAGGAAGGCAGGTGATGTTCCTCTGTGAATAGGAAGAGATTCAACACTAAATACTGAAAACCTCTGCTGTAAACAATTGCTTCCTGCTGATCAATACAAAGCATGTGGATTGCAGAGAAACAGAAAGCAAGCCTACCTCCGTTTCGGTTCTGACTCTTGATTTTCCTGTAGTCATTGTACAGAGGCTCCAGGTACTTGTAACAATCCACTGAAGAGCCGGTCAGTCTCATGTACATGGCTCCGAGCAAGCGGACATACCTGGAGACAAAGGAAGGCTTAGTTACACTTACATGTCTCCATTCCTCAAAACTATGAAACTACACACCCCAGTCCTTTTACTGTCTTTACTTAAGAGTGAAAAATGCCAGACAGCTGCATTAATTTTTTTCGTGCCATGTTTCCCCCGCTTCATGAAAGGTATGGCTCCAGCCACGTACTTGAAATCCTCGTTCTTTATGAACTCCACAATGATGTCCTTCTCTGGCTGGATCTGGAGCATCTTCAGGGCCAAGCACAGGAAAGGCGTTGGCTTAATGTTTCCTCCGAAAACACCACCCACAAACTTGAGCTCCATAGCTTTATCCACCACCAGCTCAGCTAACAAACCAAACAAAAACCAAAGCAGCATTATAATCCTGCAGTCATCACAATGATGCTTTAAACTCTGTTACACGTGTCCACATAAGAGTTCAAAAGAATAACAGGGATGGAAATAAGACTCGTATTGCATTATTACTATTATTTGTTTATCTAGCAGACGCCTTTATCCAAGGTGACTTACAGAGGCTAGGGTGTGTGAACTATGCATTAGCTACAGAGTCACAACAACGTCTCACCCGAAAGACGGAGCACAAGGAGGTTAAGTGACTTGCTCAGGGTCACACAATGAGTCAGTGGCTGAGGTGGGATTTGAACCGGGAACCTCCTGGTTACAAGCCCTTTTCTTTAACCACTGGACCACACAGCCTCCTCCATAGCAGTTTCATAGAAGAGCTTCATTAGCCACAAGTTCAGGTGAATCTTAATAAACTCATAGCAACCTGGAATGGATCAAAACACAATGCAACGGGAGTCTTATTTCCATCCGTGAAAAGGAATTAGAGTTATCTTAATACACTGACTGAACATATTACTGTTTTGTAAAGCAACTACTTACAATGTATATAAGCAACAGACTCTGCTATTTTCTCAATCACTTGTAGACATGACAAAAAAATGCACGTCTACTTGTACCGTGCACGAACAATCTGTGCAATGTTTTAACACTACAGTTAGAAACGGCAACTAGTTTGCTATGGTGTTATTTAATGCCCTCCGTGGAAAATCTATCTGCCGCTCTAACACAGTAAGACACTGAGTTTGGTTTGCTACTGGCCAATAAGCCCACGTCTCTCTGATTACTTCACTATGCAACGTAGCATGCGTTAATACTCCCGGAGCGATCACACGGGTTTTGGAGCGGACATTACTTGGCACAGTAATATAACTAATAGTAGCACGCTGCTTTAGTGTTGGTAGTGCATCACCACGTACTAATCTACAACTTCGCGTCTAAAACCCGACAGTATACAACGGCAGTAGCATTTGTCTCCCCCATCGCACGCTCGTGTATTAGTTTCTGATCCATATTAAAACGCACTTCTCTCTTCCACATCACTCACCCGTCAGACCGAAGCATTCCTCCTTCCAGTACTTCGACTCATAGATGCGAGTACGGATGATTTTCTCCACCAGATACTGTGGGTTTGTTCCATGAATGCTGTTTGCATCCTTTACTGTCCTGTTCGCCATCTTTAACCCCCCCCCCCAAGAAAATTACCAACAAAACCTCTTCCGTCGCACGGCACTTCACTTCCTGAAGTTTGAAGTTCGACGCCTGGCCCTAATCACATGATGAGGGTTGACATCACTCGACACGCCTCCTGGTCCTGGAAGATGTCACGATCTGCAATGTTTCTGCCGCGGGAAAATGTGACTTCTACGGACCTTAGAGGAAGTTAGACGTTTAACTAAGTGCACAAATCGGTTATTAAATTATACTTGATTTGTTTGCATGACTGGAGTTGAGCTACTTGCGTCTGTATTTTGACAGTTGCACTTGAAGATTATTAAAGTGTTTTACTTTTCCACTGCGATAGTGTTTTTGTGTTCTAGGGTGCATCTCAATATCTTCAGTTGTATTTCATTTTACCACTGTGAGTATGCCAAGACTTTTTCATGCAGTAATAAAATTGTATTCATTCTTTGCAAGTTAGAAATAGTTGATGCGTGTTAATGTTTTTTTTGTTGTTGTTGTTTGTTTGTTTTTTGTAATGTAACCTGATTTTGCACATTGAAAACATCCACTGTTTGTTCATCTAACTACGTACTTTAAATGAATGCTCACATCTACACTTTTAAACGACAGGCTGTGTCGACAATTGACAGCTAGTAAAATAATTCCTCCAGCATAATGTGTGCGCATCGCCAGATATAAGTAAATCTGTACAGGTTTTTACAATGTTCAGTAGAAGTTAGCCCGGAGAGTTTCCAGCAGCTGTTTGTTTGTACCTCCTGTTCTGCTGCTCCAGTATGTGGTGTTCTTCCAGACAGGGTTAAATCAGGACTGGGAGACGCAGCACTGATGCAAATCCACTTTCTGCTTCCCCCACAGGAGAAAAGAAGGATGAGCCGCTACTTTACAAGACTGAAGAAAAGACCAGTGTATACCTGGACTGGAAGGCCATCCTTCATAGACAGGAAACTTAAACACGTGTTTTATGAGTGAGTCGTGGGAATTCATTTTACTGTGCATGTGAAACTAAACAACTACACAGAGTTCTTGCTTTGTCATAGTATTATGAACATGCTTACATTGAACATAAGCAGACTCAGAAGGGCGACTGAATAAGTGCAGGAAGCAGAGATGGAAATAAGACTCCCACTGTATAGCAGTTTGATCCATTCCTGGTTTTACTGGGAGTTTAATAAGACACACCTGAGATGGTTACCTCAACACTGAGGCTAAGCTTGTAGTAAAACCTGCAAAGGGTGAAACTACAATCAGAGTCTGAGCGTCCTGTCAAAACTTGAAGAGAGAAGTTTGCTGGTATTGCTGTGGAAATTATTTCATAGTAGAGCACTTTGTCTAACTTTGCATTTGTTTTCCTCTGAAGGGGTTTATGTATTAAAACTGATGGGAATGCTAACACCGGCTGCATCAGGCCCGGGGACTATATCCTGATTGAAGGAGATGAAGACAGATCCTATGTGGCAAAGCTCCTCAAACTGTACGACGATGGTGAGCCCCTTGTCTAAATCTAGTCCTTCTGTGTGTGCAATGCCACTTCATCTGAATCTAATCCTTCTGTGTGTGCAATGCCACTTCATCTAAATCTAATCCTTCTGTGTGTGCAATGCCACTTCATCTGAATCTAGTCCTTCTGTGTGTGCAATGCCACTTCATCTGAATCGAATCCTTCTGTGTGTGCAATGCCACTTCATCTGAATCGAATCCTTCTGTGTGTGCAATGCCACTTCATCTGAATCGAATCCTTCTGTGTGTGCAATGCCACTTCATCTGAATCTAATCCTTCTGTGTGTGCAATGCCACTTCATCTGAATCGAATCCTTCTGTGTGTGCAATGCCACTTCATCTGAATCTAATCCTTCTGTGTGTGCAATGCCACTTCATCTGAATCTAGTCCTTCTGTGTGTGCAATGCCACTTCATCTGAATCGAATCCTTCTGTGTGCGCAATGCCACTTCATCTGAATCGAATCCTTCTGTGTGTGCAATGCCAGTCCCTTTGTTCCAAAGAGAAAGTGCTATTTGCAAGGAAAAGTGCAGC
Organism: Acipenser oxyrinchus oxyrinchus; assembly: GCA_030684275.1. Classification (NCBI taxonomy): domain Eukaryota; kingdom Metazoa; phylum Chordata; class Actinopteri; order Acipenseriformes; family Acipenseridae; genus Acipenser; species Acipenser oxyrinchus. Next base: position 1,225,992 of record CM060258.1, on the reverse strand, counting down.
TAAGGAGGAACACCCCTCGTCCCCTGCACCAAGCTGAACCTTTTTGACAATTCTGTTTTTTTCTGTATCTTTCTCCAAATATATCTGGGATGAATGAGATTTACTGATGAATGGAGTTTCACCCATTCTATATGTTAATATGAGCTTGATTAGCCACAGTGTATAGGTAACAAGCTCAGGTGTGTCTTATTAAACTCACAGTAAAACCAGGAATGGATCAAACTACTATGCAATGAGTCCTTTCCATTCCTGTTATTTGCAGTAAACACAGCATACACCTTTTCTCCTGGTGACTTTACAGTTAAGGCTCATGGTAAAGTGGAATCGCTCTGTGACGCAGTGTCGTTATTCCCTGCGAGATGTATAATGCTAGGCTTGTTTTCACTGCTCCCAGGCACTGGCACAAGATCCAGCAAGCATGCAGAGGTGCAGTGGTTTGTCCGGTTCCACGAGGTCCCCCAGAACAAGAGGAAGCGGCTGGGCAGAGACCCCCACCCCAATGAGGTCTTCCTGTACGAGATCCCCAACTGTGACAGTGACATCGACGCAGAGACCATCATCACCACAGTCCAGGTGAGCACCCAGGGACTTCATGCACACTTCAGCCAGGTCGGGGGTGGAAGTAAGACACCTACTGCAGAGCAGTGTCACCCATTCCAGGTTTAACTAAAAGCTTGATTAGCCACAGTGCATAGGTAACAAGCTCAGGTGTGTCTTATTAAAATCATATTGAAACCAGGAATGGATCAAACTGCTCTGCAATGGGTGTGTCCTGCTGTGTTTAATTTTTTTTAAAATAAAAAATACGTAAATAGCGATGCCTCCGATTTAGTTGAGCAGATTCAGTAAATTAACAAAGGGCTTGCTCAACTCCAAACAACACTTGGAATCTCAGTTCGCAGCTTTCACTTCGGGTGCTTTGATCAGAGAGAAATATTACATATTTCAAGAAGATGATCACCCACTTAACATCTTAAAAAAAATAAAAAAATAAAAAAAATAAGTTATTTTTCTTCATTTTACATACAAGGTATTCCCAGACCCTGCAGTCCTGATCCCTGCTGACTGCTTGTGATTCTTACAAACCCTGCAGTCCTGATCCCTGCTGACTGCTTGTGATTCTTACAAACCCTGCAGTCCTGATCCCTGCTGACTGCTTGTGATTCTTACAAACCCTGCAGTCCTGATCCCTGCTGACTGCTTGTGATTCTTTCAAGGTGCAACACCTGGAGGAGGACTCCCCTTTCCCTGCTGCTCAAAGCCAGGAGAACTCTCTCTATGTCAAGCTGTCCTGGGACGGGAAGAGCTTCAGTCCTGTGAATCTGGACCTGCTGCTGCAGAGCGGAGGTAAACCCGTGCTGCCAGCTAGCTCCCACACAGACAGCCTGCCCAAACCAGACCTGGAGGTCTCGAGGGGGCTGGCTGTGGACTCTCCAAGCCGACCCACCCGGAGCGCAAGAAAGCAGCACAGCTCCACCTCCAAATACTCGCAGTCCAAGGAGCTCAGCGACAGGCAGCCCAGCAATGTGATCTTCACCCCCGCCGCGCGTAAGAAGCTTCAGCTCAGCAGTGAGTAGAGCTCTTGAACCCTCCGGCTGTCTGCACATTGTATCATCCTGCTGTTGCTTCAAAGGCTGGTTTCACAGACCGCAATTAACAGCCCAAGGTTAGTGATGATCTGTGTTGGTGAAACCAGCTGTAAATCTGTCAAAGCAAAGGTCGGTTAAACACAGTTTTGTTGTCTATATTTGGTTCACAATTGACTAATCTCAGCTGTTTAGTTTGTTTGTTTTGTGCTGTTTTAAAATGTTTTAACTTTGTTGCTTTCATCCTTTGTTGTTGCTGCTGCTGGTGCACAGCTTTTGTGCCAATGCATGTATGTTTATGTTTTTTTGTTTTTTTTTCAAATACTTTATTTATTGTTTGAACACAAGTTTTGTATGTTTTACAGTTTCATAGCAAGACAGCGCTGTCATTGCAGGGTTGGAAATAAGACTCGTAAGACTCAACACCTTCCAGGTTTTACGAGGAGTTTGATTAGCCACAGTGCTCAGGTGTGTCTTAACAGCCATGATTGGATCAAATTGCACCGGGAGTCATCTTTCCACCCCTGTATTGCCAGGCTTGGTCACAACACCGGACGAGAGTCCTGATGATTTTGTTTCCGTTCGTAGATTCTGTCAAGCCCACGGGGTCCAAGCTGACCCGGGACGACGTTCTGGCCGAGTTGCTCAACGAGGACAGTGCGGTCAGCTTGCTGGAGGCTGAAGTGACCAGGAGGAGGGCTCTGGCCAGCAAGCCGTCTAGCTCCCTGTCGAAGAAACCTCGAGACCTCTGTATCTGCCTCTCTCCCATTCGTGGCAGCCAGATCACGCAGGAACACCAACTCGCCAACGGGATCCAGATAGGGCCCCAGCTACAGCCAGAGGAGCTGGTCAAGAGAACGCTGAAACGAGAGAGCGGGGCAGAGTCCACAGAGTAAGTACAGGCTCCCACACTTGCACAGCTTTTATTTCAGAACACTGTATTTTCTCCTAATCTGGTCATTATTTGATGTTGCTTCTTTATGCTGCAGGGATGGAAATAAGACTCCTATTGCATGGCAGATTCACCCATTCCCAGTATCTAGCACAAGCATGATTAGCCACTGGGTGTAGGTAACAAGCTCATAGTAAAACCAGGAATGGAGCAAACTGCTATGCAGTGGGAGTCTCACTTCCATCCCGGAGCTGTCTCTGATGTTTTTCGATGTTTTTAAGCTGTTTTCTTGATATGAGACACATGAAGTGTATTGTGAAGGTGTTGAAAAATGCAAGGTGGCGTTATGTACCTTACCTTCCCACTAGTAATTCAGTAACTATTCACCAGGACAGGCTAGCCAATATGCAATCTACACTGCAAGTGTGTTGGGGCAGAATGGCGCAGTGTTCAAGTCCAGGATTAGTGCTGAACAGGGTCTGGGAAAGAGGCAGGGCTGTCTCTTGTGGGAGCAGTCCAGTAAGTGCCGTGTCGGCTGGATTGTTTCAGGGATTTAGCTGGGATCTCCCCTCTGGAAGGTGAGGTGCCTGAGGGCCGGACAAGGGGGTCAAACCCCCCCCATAAGAAAGAAGCCACCCCAAGAAAAAGCAGTGTGAAATCACAGAGAAAGTAAGCGTGCAGCGTGCAGTGCCTCTGCTGTGCTCAGGGTGGGGTTGCACGGGTGTCTTAACAAGGGCTGGGAAGTTTGATCCCTTTCATGTATGAAAACTGCTGAAAGAAAACATTTGAAGTAGTTTTGAACAAAGATAAATATTACATGTTACAAGAAGAGTTTTTATCCATCCCAATATGAGGTCTCCGTGCATGAAAGGGTTAATCATGCACAGTGTTTTAAGATAAATAAGTGCGCTGTAGAAACTGCGACAATTAAGGGTGAAAATCATCTTATTTATGTTTATCTGTGGGAAGACCTTGGTTAGCATTGACATGTAAACGGTGCACAACTACGGCTGTTGAACAAATAATTGCAAATACTGGTTATATACTGTATAGTACGCACTTTACATCTCCCAGAGGGGCTAAACTGCACATTGAACTGATCAACTGATATATATATAATTTATGAGAAGGGTTCTGTTGTTTTGGGAGACTAAACTAGGAATTTAATATTGTATTTTCTTTTTCCACCAGAGGTGAGACTCCCTCGAAGAGAAAAGACTCAATCAAAAAAGATGCACCTCTCGATATTCTGTGAGTGATTCAGGATTTCATTCTCCTGCCTCTGCTGGTCTCTCCCTTTTTTCACCACTGTCCTTAAAATCAGGACTGATGCCTACTGGCCTCCTAATGCTGCTCCGTCACAATTATTTGAGCCTGTGCACTCACAAACAGACGGTCCTCTTAATCGCACAGCACCAGAAGGAGAAGTGAAATGTGTATAAAATGGAGACGTTCTCGGATTAGAGCCAAATGCAATTCGAAACGTCTGTAGGAGACCGGGAGTGTTAACCCAGCCCAGTCCTGGAGTGTGTGATAAAAGCCAAGGCCACCCTGAGTCACACTGCTTATTTACCTCTGTGTCTTTCTAGTGAATTGTCTTTTGTTCTGCCCAGGATTGAGGACGGCAGAGAGGCAGGGGGGCCTGTGGTGGCGATGACCCCGAGGTCCAGGAGGAAATCTGCGCAGGTCTCTTCCGCTCGCATTCGGCAGCAGCTGTAAGTCCTGAGATCCCAAACACCTGTGTAACGCTTAATCGGACCGTAACCCATGAAGTGCCATTGCATTTTTAACATTGGCATTTACCTGTTATTTAAATGTTCTCTTTAAATATGATGTCATGATAACTTACTGTCATTTTGTTAACCGCAAAAGTCTAAAAGCAATGCATCAAATTAAATAAATACATCTTGTGTTCTGATTTTTTTCAAAGGAACCGGTATTTGCTGCTTAATGTGTTAGTCTGCATTTTCAATGCTCGTGTCAGAAGGATGTAAGGGATAAGGATGAATTCAGTGGTGGCTCTTCAGACATGGGGAGTCATTAAAGACTGAGACCCCTGTGATTCGGGGAGCCCTCGTACCCCGACACTGCGTAAACACAATGAAGCTGCAGAAGTCATTTCCTGTCTCTGTATTTTTGTCTTTTTTTTAGAAATTATTTAAACGGGAACCAGAGTACTGACTTTGATGTCGACGATGATGAGGAGGACATATTCCTGCCTACGAAGAAGGACCTGAAGAGCAGCAGTGAGGAGGAGGAGGAGGAGGAGGAAGAGGAGAGCGAGAGCGTCACGGGCAGGAGGGGCAGCCGCAGTGCTGTGCCCCGTACCCCCAGATCCTCTCGCAAGGCCTCGTCCAGAACACCAGCCAAGACCCCCAACAAAACACCACGCAGAACACCCAGCAAAACGGTACTGTCCGTCCTGTTTGTGCATGTCTTACTCTATAAGCAAGGTCCATTGAAGGCCATTTCCTCGTCAGAGAAAAAAGAAACCATCCTTTGTGTGTGTGCGTGTGTGTGTGTGTGCGTGTGTGTGCATGTGCTTGTGTAAATTCAGTGCCATTTTATTTAGTGTTTTAAAGGATATGGAGAAAAGTAGTGAAGTGTGTTTTACCAGAACCACACTTCACTACTGTTGAGTACGACGCTGTGCTTGAAATGTCCTTTTTAAATATACTGTCGTTGCGTTTTATCCACGTTGTGTTTTTATCCATGTGTATTCGATCATGAATTGTATGGGATGCTGCAATAAAGGAGAGAGATGTAATACATAGAACTTACAGCAGCTATGTAAGTGTGTTTGTAATTGCTTAAATAGACTATTGAGCGTATGGTTTCAGCCAGTAAAACAATCCCTCTCCTCTGTGCAGTCTGTTCCCAGGACACCGCGAACCCCACGGCACGCGACTCCCAGCATTCCCAGCAGGACCCAGCCGGCCAGGAAGCCTGGGAATGTGCTGGAAGAAGCGAGAGCGAGGTGAGCGCATCCTATAATATATATGTGCCTTTCAGGGGGTCTGTGGTGTGATCATGACCGTGTGTAGAATGAGTTTCTGCTGCCCACGGTGATGTTCCAGTGGGGAGCTTCAGAGTGTCGTTTCTTCTCAACACCCTGTCTGCCTTCGCTCCTGTTTCAGACTGCACGTCTCCTCCGTGCCGGAGTCCCTGCCCTGCAGAGAGCAGGAGTTCCAGGACATCTTTAACTTTGTGGAGAGCAAAGTCATGGACGGGACTGGAGGGTGCGTGAATCAAACAGATGTCTGCCATTTCATTCTGTCGTGTCAGACGCGCATTACAGAAGCGCAATTGAAATGCTGCAGATTGTAAAGGACCTCCTGCCTGTGTTTTGTGTTCTCAGGTGCATGTATATCTCAGGTGTGCCGGGCACAGGCAAGACAGCCACCGTTCACGAGGTGATCCGCTGCCTCCACCACGCGGCAGAGCAGGACGAGCTCCCCTCCTTCTGCTTCATCGAGATCAACGGCATGAAAATGACAGAGCCGCACCAGGCCTATGTACAGATACTGCAGGTACACTGCTTACCACCGGAGTTTACACTGCCCTGTTCATGAAAATGACAGAGCCGCACCAGGCCTATGTACAGATACTGCAGGTACACTGCTTACCACCGGAGTTTACACTGCCCTGTTCATGAAAATGACAGAGCCGCACCAGGCCTATGTAGAGATACTGCAGGTACACTGCTTACCACCGGAGTTTACACTGCCCTGTTCATGAAAATGACAGAGCCGCACCAGGCCTATGTACAGATACTGCAGGTACACTGCTTACCACCGGAGTTTACACTGCCCTGTTCATGACAATGACAGAGCCGCACCAGGCCTATGTACAGATACTGCAGGTACACTGCTTACCACCGGAGTTTACACTGCCCTGTTCATGACAATGACAGAGCCGCACCAGGCCTATGTACAGATACTGCAGGTACACTGCTTACCACCGGAGTTTACACTGCCCTGTTCATGAAAATGACAGAGCCGCACCAGGCCTATGTACAGATACTGCAGGTACACTGCTTACCACCGGAGTTTACACTGCCCTGTTCATGAAAATGACAGAGCCGCACCAGGCCTATGTAGAGATACTGCAGGTACACTGCTTACCACCGGAGTTTACACTGCCCTGTTCATGACAGTGATAGACCTGCACCAAGTCTGCACACAGATACTGCAGGTACACTGCTTACCACCGGAGTTTACACTGCCCTGTTCAGGGATGGAGATGAGACTCCCATTGTACAGCAGATTGATCCATTCCTGGTTTCGCTAGAAGTTTAATATGATACACCTGAACTTGTTACTGCTACGGTGGTGCTAATCAAGCACATCATAAAACCTGGAATGGGTGAAACTGCTGTGCAATAGGAGTCTTATTGCCATCCCTGCTGTTTACAGAGGTCACAGCATAATGAAATGATAGAAGCCTGTGTGTGACGAGCCTGCTGTGTAACAAGTATGACACATCTGCCTTGGGTTACATCCCTTGTATAACGTGTGCTACCATATGAAACATATCAAATATTCTGCTATATAGAAAACGGTTGCCTGAGTATACTGCACTTCTTGTATATAATGCATATCTAACACACACTGCAATGATGTGTTTTCACAATCAATGTAGTTATTGCAGTTTTGCATTCTGTGAATTGCCTGACTTTGTTGTTTTTATTTATTTCTTTATTTTTTGTCCCCTTTCAGATGTTAACCGGGCAGAAGGCCACTGCAGAGCACGCTGCCGCCCTGCTGGAGAAACGCTTTAGCACCCCCGCCCCTAAGAGAGAGACCACGGTGCTGCTGGTGGACGAGGTAAGAGAAACTCTGGGGGGCTACTGAAGAAGATTCATTGAAAACTATGCCTTATAATAACGTTGTTATTAAGCATGTTAAGTTATAAGAAGTCCATATCGACACACGTATTAGTCGTGTTTGGGTTGTTTGAGTTGAAAATTGAGTTAGTGCTGCTGTAAAAAACTTCACACGACAGAAACAAACAGGGATGGGAGTAACTCCTGTTGCAAAGCAGTTTCACCTATCCCAGGTTACAATACAAGCTTGACTAGACAGTGTAGAGGTAACAAGCTCAGGTGTGTCTTTTGTTAATCGCATAGTAAAACCAGGAGTGGATTAAACTGCTATGCAATGAGGCTCTCATTTCCATCACTGGACTTGTCTGCTGACCTAGGAATAGGAACTAGCAAGCAACAGTTCAGAGCAATTGAGAGATTTATAGATGTGTGCAGTATATTCGAGTATATTAAATGAATCCCCAAATCCTGTAATTAAATCTTGCCAGGTACTGTATATAACACCCCTCTAGGGTCATTTTAATGCAAAACCAGTTTCAGATGATGGGATAATGCAAGCTAAAGTGTGGCAGTGCAGTCTGTCCTGGTCATAGATGAACATGAAGTGTGCTCACGTGCGTGTAGATCTGTGTTGCAATGCTTGTATCGACATGCTTAACATACAAATCTCTGAATACGCCTTGATTGGACTCGTTGGAAGTATTCACCTGTGTCTCCCCCTCGCACAGCTGGACCTGCTGTGGACTCGGAAGCAGAACGTGATGTACAACCTGTTCGACTGGCCGACACGCCGGCAAGCCAAGCTGGTGGTCCTGGCCATCGCCAACACCATGGACCTGCCCGAGAGGATCATGATCAACAGGGTGGCCAGTCGCTTGGTGAGGCAGGAGGATGAGGGAGGAGGTGGTAAACTAGTGAAGGGAGCATTCATTCTGTAAAATAATACTAATAATAGAGTAATAAAACCAATAACCAAGGTGCAGCACTACATGCTTAGTTACTGCACTGCATTGATAGTATACTTTACTGCCTTTCTATGCAAGGCATTGCAGGGCTGGAAGTAAGACTCCCATTGCGTAGCAGTTTGATCCATTCCTGGGCTTGTTACCTTTACACCCGGGGCTAATCAAGCTCCTCTTAAAACCTGGAATGGGTGAAACTGCTAGCTATGCAATCAATCTTTTCCACCCCTGCATTGATTAATTGCTGGCCTATTTTAAATGTGATTGACACAGTTGTGACTTGATCTGGCACCACTCGGAGCTGTGCTTGTGGAAGCTGCAGTAGTTGATTTGAAGTGTCTCCCTGCAGGGTCTCACCAGGATGTCCTTCCAGCCGTACTCTTACAAGCAGCTGCAGCAGATCATCTCCTCACGCCTGAACCGGGTCCGAGCCTTCGAGGACGACGCCCTGCAGCTGGTCTCCAGAAAGGTGTGTGTTTCAGAGCAGCTTTGCTCACCTGTGCAGCGCTGTGGGTTATGAAGTAGCAGAATGAAATGCGCAATTGATAATGTCAGACTAACGTTTATTGCTGTGAGGTACAGGGATGGAAGTGAGACCCATTGCATAGCAATTTGATCCATTCCTGGTTTTACTGTGAATTTAATAAGACGCACATGAGCTTGTTACCAGTACACTGGGTCTAATCAAGCTCATAGTAAAACATGGAATGGGTGAAACTGCTATGCAATAGGAATCTTATTTTCATCCCTGGATTATCTTCAGATAGTCCTCACACACACACTAGGTCTCCTTGTGGGCATTTGACTACATTTAACTAATGTGGAGATTTATTTTACATTTACAAAGGTGTCTCTTGCACATGTATTGCAGTTTTTAGAAAGGAAACTGGTGCTGTTTTAATTTGACCAGCTGCAAGATTAAATGTAAAAGAAATGATAAAGAACGGGTGATGGCAGTCATCTGGAGTAAGCGACCACAAGGGCGATGCATTTGACATTGACCTCCCCCTCCTCAAGACCCCTGTCCCCTGACCCCACGCTGTCCTGTCTCGCAGGTGGCGGCTCTGTCTGGGGATGCACGGCGGTGTCTGGATATCTGCCGCAGAGCCACGGAGATCTGCGAGTTCTCGCGCCAGCGCAGCGGCTCGGGGCTGGTGGCGATGAGCCATGTGATGGAGGCCCTGGATGAGATGTTCTCCTCCCCCTACATCACTGCCATCAGGTGACCCGCGCTGCCTGCTTCATCCACTTGCTGCATATTAATGTTGTTGGAACTCTCTGTTTTTTTTTGGTTGTGTGTGTGTGTGTGTGTCAATTCTACGAGTACCTTTTAAGAGTACCATAAAGCATTAGCACACCAGTGCATGTGTAGGACTGCAGTTAATGGTGCACAAATTACTTTTTAGTACAGCCCCAATGTCCTATATGTTATCTTTGTTGGAAAGTGTTCCAGGTTTGTACAGGAATGGAAATAAGACTCCCACTGTGTAGCAGTTTGATCTGTTCCCGGTTTTGCTATGATATTAATAGATCACTCCTGAGATTCTCATCATTTACCTGCGTCTTGGTTATCTGCATTGTTCTGACTTGCATTGCATTCTCTCTGCCTTCAGGTGTGCCTCCGTTCAGGAGCAGATCTTCCTGAAGGCTGTTATTGCTGAGTTCCGCAGGCTGGGGCTGGAAGAGGCTACCTTCCAACAGGTGAGCGAGTGCGTGTGTGCGTGCAAGCAACGTCGCTTCAAGAATGAAGTCACAACGGTCAGGTAAACAGGTAGAATTGCACATTATTTAGTGTAGGGGTAGTTTCTTGAAGCACGGGGAACAGAGTCAAGCAGCTGTAAGTAGATGCATTTGTTATATTAAAGCATGACGTTTTTGGCTTCTGCCTCTTACAGGAACTGTAGTACAATAAGAAAAGTGAAGCTTGAGGAGATAACATATATGCGTTTATTTTGCTATAAACACTCAGAACGCCTGGTCTGTCTGTGTGTGTAATGTGCAGCCTCACAGTCCCGTTGTATCTGTTCGTTTTTCTGCCCCTCCCGCAGGTGTTCCGGCAGCACCTGGCTCTGTGCCGCGTCGAGGGCCTCTCGCCGGTCTGCATGTCCGAGGGCCTTGCCACCTGCCTCAGGCTGGGAGCGTGCCGGCTGCTGCTGCTGGAGTCCAGCCACCGGGACCTGCACCTGCGCGTGCGGCTCAACGTGAGCCAGGACGACGTGCTGTATGCGCTCAAGGAGGGCTAGAGAGAGGGGAGGGGGGTGGAGTGCCTGGTACTGAGAGGACCAGCACTGGGAGGTTTCAGGACACTGCATAAAGAACCAAGGTTTGACTAGGAATGGATTTTATACCGCTCAACCCTAAAGGTAAAATGAATTTGCGGGACTAATGTTTTGGCGAATGCCTTCAGTAGTGCCGAGCTGAAGAAGTGTGTGGTGTATAGTTAGTATACATTGCAGCTTCAATCAGGGGAGCCCCTGCAGCCCTGGATATGTACGCTGGGACACCACAGCACGTGCCCTGTACTGGAATTGTGGCACCAGTGGAGGCCTTTATCACTGGTAATTGTTTATGGAAAATATAGTTAAAATGAATAGCTTCTGTAAGAAACTTAACTGAAAAAAACCTGACAGTGCAGCAGTGGCTGTGATGGGCTTTGCTTTCCTGTCACCACTTGTTACCTAGGCACTTCTGGCTGCTATGCAATAAGTCTTCTTTCCATCCCTGTGTGTTTCTGTTGTTTCTTTTTAAGTCCCATTTTCAACTCAAACAACTGAAACAGGACTTTTTAATATAGATGTGTGTTTTTCTCAAAATGTGGTCTTAACTAAAAAAAAAATGGACTTGTAATAATTGAATATGTATAATAAAGAAGTTTTGATTAGATATAGTTTCAATTGATCTTCGTATAGTTAATTAGGTGTCTCGATGGAGGGAGGTTCAGGTGCCACTTCATATTTCCAGTGTTTACATTTATCCCAACCAACATTTCATCAACCGCACAGCAGTGTGTAGTTCAGCAGTGTGCGCATGTATTAGAACACCCCATTGCTTCTGTAGTTCAGCAGTGTGCTCATGTATTAGAACACCCCATTGCTTCTGTAGTTCAGCAGTGTGCTCATGTATTAGAACACCCCATTGCTTCTGTAGTTCAGCAGTGTGCTCATGTATTAGAACACCCCATTGCTTCTGTAGTTCAGCAGTGTGCGCATGTATTAGAACACCCCATTGCTTCTGTAGTTCAGCAGTGTGCACATGTGTTAGAACACCCCATTGCTTCTGTAGTTCAGCAGTGTGCGCATGTATTAGAACACCCCATTGCTTCTGTAGTTCAGCAGTGTGTGCATGTATTAGAACACCCCATTGCTTCTGTAGTTCAGCAGTGTGCGCATGTATTAGAACACCCCATTGCTTCTGTTGTTGATTTGTTGTGCATATGAAATCAAACCACTGGAACTGAAAAATCTTTGGTCACAAATTTTTATTTACAATTTGTAAAATTTTAAAACACTTTTTACCCCCTGCCAAAACTTTGGGGGGAACAAAAATATATATTGGATTATAAAATATATACATTGCTACAAAGCTTGCCATGATCCAGTTGTGTACACAGTGACTGAAGGGGATATGGATGTGGAAGAGGATAAGCTCACGATGTACACAGAACTGCGATGCATTTTCACTCAGTGTTTTATAGGAATTTTGTTTCGTCAAAGTTTCAGCAACAAACACATTAGCCCCGCTTGCAGTGACTGGACTGAAGTGGCAAAAAGTGCTGCCGTAATTACAAAAAAAGAAAAACAAATCACTTTAAAAATGAAAATAAACTGCGTTTCCCAAGTTGCAGATCTTGTTATCAAACTTAATAATATACACCTCATGTGGACTGTTCTAAATTGATCTAAACTTGACAGAAAAATACATACACATGAAGAAACAGTATTCTAAAAGTTTTGTTACCCCCTCATTGTTTGTTGTCTCTAATCGCTATGTACAGTTAAGCATTCCCTGAACACCGACATGTGAATATGTTTGCGCTACATTTTGTTCTTTCAACAGTAGAACATTACACTCTGGTGAATAACACATTATTAAAAACAGACTTGAGGGTGCTCTAGAGCAGGGGTTCTCAACCTCTTTTTGAAACTGTACCCCTTCTGTCGGGAGGTTTCAGCTAAAGTACCCTCTACAGTTTTGCTCACTGAATGCTACCACAGTTGCAATAAAATTTTTCACAACAGTCTTGAGCTGACATACTGCTGGTTTAAGACAATACCAAACAGCTGGCTTAATTCTTAAAACTTAATTACAAGTCTTTGGATGCACAGAATTAAAAGACAGTATTTAGGAATCGCTTCGGGAACACTCGGATTCACATTCTATTCGGCAAAGTCATTATACGTAATACAAAAGAGTCTGCACTGTAAATGTTTATCACGTTACCATTTACTTCCCACCTCAGCATAATCGCCAGACGCCTGCTTCACCTATATATCAAATCCACTCAATCGAAATCACGCATGCGTACAGGCGGAAAATGGTACGTGATAGATTTTGTGTATTTGTTTTCATCCGCTAAACAAAGATAAGATAATTATTAGGAGGCTGTGTGATCCAGTGGTTAAGGAAAAGGAGTTGTAACCAGGAGGTCCCCGGTTCAAATCCCACCTCAGCCACTGACTCATTGTGTGACCCTGAGCAAGTCACTTAACCTCCTTGTGCTCCGTCTTTCGGGTGAGACGTAGTTGTAAGTGACTCTGCAGCTGATGCATAGTTCACACACCCTAGTCTCTGTAAGTCGCCTTGGATAATGGTGTCTGCTAAATAAATAATAAATATACAGTGTTTTAGAGAATATGTAACACTGTTAAAAAAATCATTATTTTCTTTTCTTTTACCTTCATTTTTATTTGTGCAGTCCTATGACCCTTAGAAGTACCCCTGGTTGAAAACCCCTGCCCTAGAGCGCCACTAGGACGCAGTAATGTTCAGCTGTACTGTCTGCTCCTAAACCAGTCCTCTGTACAAAGTCCTGTGTATATAGTTTGAGATGTGATGGAGACTCCAGGATTGCTCCGTGTGGGTGGAGGCTCAGGGCACAATTTGTTCTCGAGCCAGACGTGTGTCCACACCTTGTGGTATATAGTGTACTGTACTTTGTTTAATCAGGAATTGAATGACCTATCAGCTTGCATGATAGATAAGAACTGACCCTGACCCCTAGACACTATAAGGGCTGAATTTAGAAACGCTAAAAGAAACAGAAATTCATTCACGAATGTTTCAACTAGAAGAGTATTTTCCGAAGCGTTCATCGTTGAGTTTTTAAGGTTCTTCGAAGGTTTCTAAGGCGGTGCTAGACCATGCCTAGAACAGCTCAGCGATTCACTCGCTCCGCATTAGCTGGGTTAAACTGTCCCCGTTTACGTACAGGTTGGCTTCTCCGCTGAGCTGCCATTCCACCAGGATTTTGGATTTGGAGTCGGCAAGCAGCAGATAAGAATGGTTTGAGATATCTGCGGAGTGAGGTGGGTGCTGATGTAATGACCGGGCCGTCAGGTGGCCGTACCTGGACAAGAGCTGTGGCAGGACGTGACCGCCATGGACCGAGGAATCTGGAAAACAGCATGACTGGCAGCGTAGGCTTACGGGGCGGGAAATATCCATCTCACCTTCCTCCTCGTGCACATACTCGTTCCCTTCGGAACCTTTGACGTCGTGCTCTGGATCCAGGACTACATAACCCTGACTGGCAGTCTCTAAGGGGGGCTTCTCAGAAAGGGACAGGCGGTCATGTCCGAGAGCTGGGGACGGGCTGTCCAGGTCGTCCCCGTGGCTCTTCGTGGAGTTGCTGGTTTCCTTCTCAGACACTATCTCCACCACGGTTGGGAGGACCTCCTCCTCGCAAAGTTTGTCATTAAACGACTGCATTGGCTGGAAAACAAGAAGACTTTTTTTTTCATGTAAAGGTTTGACAATGAGCAGCAATAGTTCTGTATTCAAGCTCCCCTAGCAGGACCAATGTAACCGAGCTTGCTGGTAAGCGAATGCTCCTACCTGGCAATGCTTGTTGATCTCTGTCACTTAGGGTTGGGGTTGGGGTTATGTAACCAAGCTTGCTGGTAGCGAATGCTCCTACCTGGCAATGCTTGTTGATCTCTGTCACTTAGGGTTGGGGTTGGGGTTGGGGTTATGTAACCAAGCTTGCTGGTAGCGAATGCTCCTCCCTGGCAATGCTTGTTGATCTCTGTCACTTAGGGTTGGGGTTGAGGTAGGGTTATGTAACCGAGCTTGCTGGTAAGCGAATGCTCCTACCTGGCAATGCTTGTTGATCTCTGTCACTTAGGGTTGGGGTTGAGGTAGGGTTATGTAACTGAGCTTGCTGGTTGCGAATGCTCCTACCTGGCAATGCTTGTTGATCTCTGTCACTTAGGGTTGGGGTTATGTAACCAAGCTTGCTGGTAGCGAATGCTCCTCCCTGGCAATGCTTGTTGATCTCTGTCACTTAGGGTTGGGGTTATGTAACTGAGCTTGCTGGTTGCGAATGCTCCTACCTGGCAATGCTTGTTGATCTCTGTCACTTAGGGTTGGGGTTATGTAACCAAGCTTGCTGGTAGTGAATGCTCCTCCCTGGCAATGCTTGTTGATCTCTGTCACTTAGGGTCGGGGTTATGTAACCAAGCTTGCTGGTAGTGAATGCTCCTCCCTGGCAATGCTTGTTGATCTCTGTCACTTAGGGTTGGGGTTGAGGTAGGGTAATGTAACTGAACTTGCTGGTAGCGAATGCTCCTACCTGGCAATGCTTGTTGATCTCTGTCAGGAAGTTTTCCAGAACTCTGTCCAGGTCGGGCACGGGCGGCCACAGGTGCTGTTTTATCTTACTGATGAATGAAGAAGTGACACTGTTTAGTGCAAGTCTGGTTTAGTTGAGCAGTCACGTATTTGAAGGGTCGGCCAGTTTCTGGCGTTGGTTAGGTAGAGGATCATACCTGAAAAACTTGGAGAACGTGGCCATTATCACAACCGCTATCAGGATCAACACTATCGGGACCAAGCCAATGAGCAGAAGTCCTAAAACGAGAAAATAATTAGGATTTGCTTTTATTTAGTTGGATCCGCATTTCCTATATTTTTTGCTTTGTTATTGTTTGCTTCATTGGTTAGCGAAGGTTTAGCGATGGGGAATAACACATAACCAAGGTTTTACAAACATCAAAACCAGGATTTTGGTGGCTGCAGAGTTATTGAGAAGCCCTACCGAGCTGCGATGGAACTGCCACAGTGAAAGTGTGGGACCAGTTGCTCCAGGACCCCCTGTATGTGTCTCCATTGGGCTTGGTTTTGATCTGGATGTGGTACTGACTCCCCACCTGCACGTCCAGCAGGGCCCTGGGCTCTGGGCTCTCGAGGATAATGTGCTGCAAACACAAGAGGGGTCAACAGATCAGAATACTGAGATCTAATATCTTTGGAATCCATTGCCTTCCAACATAAGAACGGCCTCTTTGCAAATACTGATAAGTATTTATTTTAAATCTAACCAGGGTTAAGAATCCTGTAAATACTGACAATGACCAGGATGATGTAAATTATTTTCTTTTCCTTGATTGTTTTAAGTGTTTTTGTCCTGTTTGAGTGATTTGAATTGGTTTTATATTCTTTGGGAATACTTTAAGACAAGTGGTTTCTTCTAGAAATGAGTGCTGATTTAAATGTGGCTACATGCAGGTTTCCACAATCGACCCTTCCCCCTCAAGGTATTCACCTTCCATCCACTGTGGTTATCCAGTGAATACCGGATCTGGTAAACCATGTGGTCTGCAAGCTCTGCCACGGCCGGTTCCCACTGAAGTCTCAGCTTGCCGTCGTTCACTTCACCTGCCAAGTGCTTTGGCGGGGCTGTGAGAACTGAAAACAGCACAAAGAGTTTATAAAGAAAACCTCTTTCATGAATTACTGCACCATGTCCTGAACTGTACCATCTCTGAAGTGCACAGGCATAACAAAGGAGATGGCAGAGTACACTGGGGGTTTCCTCTCTCCACCCTGCCACTCACCCATGTGATTCATGCTGATTGGCTCCTTGTAGAAGGTGTGGTTCTGATGCCTTGAGCTGGCATTGACAGTAACGATGATGTCACTGGAGTTCCAGCCCTGGAATGTGCAGGTGTTGGTGACGTCACTGTGGTCACACACTTCCCAGTCACCGTTTCTGATGGGAATCAGGAAAAAAAGGACCCAGTATAAATCAACTGACAACAAGGCAGCAAAGCTGATTGCCTTCATCCCTGAGACCCCACTGTACAGGGTATATAGCAGGACTGGCAGAGATTTCATACTGTCAGGTTATCTCCAGTGTGCACGCGTACCTGGACTGGTAATACAGAGTGTATTGAGTATCCTTCTCCATCTCTTCTGAATTCCAGTTGCAGATAACATACTGGAGATCAGGGGTGAAGCAGTTGAGATGAATTTCATCTATAAAAAGAAGATTACCATTGAGTTACTGAACGTGTCCTGTATTTAGCAAATAGGATATTTAACGAGATCGGGATCCACTTGTTCCATTGTTTGTCTGCAAAGTTTTAATCTCTAGCTTATTGGATTTTAAGAATAACTAACCATTTATCATTTTGGATTAATAATACTAATCTACCGTCTCCCAGTGTTGTATCCCATTTAAGCCTGTCCTGGTATGTGCCGTTTCGTGAGGATTGGGCATCGTATTTTAAATGCAAATACAAGCTCTGGAGAGTCCTTGTCGAAAAAACAAAACAAAAAGCAGGTCCTATACAAAAGCATTAGAAGCCAGGTATGATTATTTCATGATCTTGTGCCTCTTTAGCCTGGTGTGCCTTGTTGCTTGTTCCAGGATTGCTAACAGAACCCACCTGCAGGTCTGGGCACCACAGCGCTGGCAGTCTGGGACCAGGCGCTCCAAAACCCGTCCCGCGAGCTGCCGTCCGGCTTGGCACGAACTGCAATGTTATATTTCTCACCCGGACTCAGCCCATACAGAGTGTGAACCCGTGACTGTGGCTCGCTTACCTTCTAAAGAAAAAGAAACTGTGTCAAGAAATGCAAAACGAATTGGACACCTACTGTAAGAATGACTTTTACCTAACTACCTCTCACTCAAACATTTTGCTGATGTTCCGATAAACAGCTTCTCTTCAAAACAGTTGTCTAATGATGCAAAGTTTCCTTTTAGTGCTGCTGTATGATTTTGTCCTGTGCGACTTGAAACACTAGCAAACTCTCGACTCATTTCAGCATTGAAAACGTTGAGAAAGACTTGTAATCAAAGCGCTTGCTGGATCTGTGTAGTTTATCTTAGCATTTCTAAACGTATGACTCTGTGTTTAAGGTTATGGATGGAAGCTGCAGGTAAGGAATACGATCTCTGTCTCAGGCTCTTACCGCTTGTGCTTTGTCAGAGGAGTATTGTATTTCATACTGCAGATTGCCTGGTCTGGGAGCTGTCCACCTCACTGTAAGCTGCTGTGGTTTACCATTCAGAGAAACGGAGACATCGGTTGGTGGTTCTAGCAGAACTGCAAAAAAATAAGCTGGGATTATCAGATCGCCTGCTTGCAAGAGCCAGCACCAGATAAAGGTTGATACGTAAGTATTGGGATTGTGATGATGCTGACAGACACTATGGGGTTCCATGTCTTATTTAGCAGTTTATTGTGCATGCAGCATGCTTCACTGCGCAACTCGGTCCTTCGACTATTGAACACCACAGTAAACATCCAAGATGAAATGGGAGGGATCAAATATAAACTTTATCACAGAGGTGATCTTCCACATGATAGGCTGAACTGTAACAATAGCAGTCCAGCTTCCCAAATCGGTACCCTTACCAAAGCGAAAGACAAAGAAAAGCCTTCTCATTAGTCTTTCAAAATGTGCAAAATCACTTCTCTGCTCTTATAAAGTGCTGTCGGCTGTAGGAACGCTTTTTTTATTCACATTATAAGCGCTCCAGATAAGGTTTTGAGTCTGGGAGTAACTTACCCTAAAATTTTAACAGTAAAATGTATTTTCAGGAGGTAAAATGCAACATTACCTTAAAGTCATGAGTAATCACGATAAATGCTGTACAATCTTTAATGGTAATGGGGTAGGCATTAAAAAAGAGTCTGCTTGTACTGTACCTTGGTTCTCCACATTCACCACGCGCTCGTAGACAGGCTTGTTTGTCTCGGACTCCGTCACTTTGATGTGTGCTTCTACAAACAGGTAAACATCTTCAGGAGGGAACAAGCAAACGTGAAGCCCCGTGTCTGGGTCCACTCTCTGATGGGTAAGTGTGCATTTCTTTTCCTCTTCTCTGGGAGAAAAAAAGAAGGTATTTCCCTCATTTCAGAAATGTTTGATTGTGTATATGTGCTTGCTTTAGAGATATAACACAAAGCTGCATTGTAATACACTGGTTGCATGTTATACATGGTGGCACCTTATATTCAGACAGTTACGGTACTTTTTTTCACACCATTCAGCTCCAGTACTCACCCCTCATATTCATAATAGAAATCGTATGAAGTGTTATTGCTGCCTTTCCAAAAACAAGTCAGGTCTTTGTCCACTCGGGTGAAGCATTTGGGATCTTTATCATCAGCAAGCAGAGAGATTTCTTTGATTAAAAAAAATAATAATAATTAATTGTAAAAAATTCTTGCAATTTTAAAACCACCTGAAATGCAAAGAAACAGCATTTCAAGCAGGTTGGCGCTAGCGTTTCAGCAACCCAACCGAAGATGTGTATATTTGGTGCAATTACCATTCCTATAATATAGTGTGTGTGTGTGTGTGTGTGTGTGTGTGTGTGTGTATATACATATATATATTCAAAATTGAAGGCATGTGAAAGAAAAGGTTTTTTAAAAGATGTATACAAAAAGTTTAAAAGATTAAAAAAAAATGTAAACAGCTGAATGACTTTTACCCGAAACGTCCTAAAAATAAAATATTTTTTAATCTTTTAAACTTTTTGTGTACATCTTTAAAAAAAAAAAAACTTTTCTCTTATATATATACAGTACTGTGCAAAAGTTTTAGGCAGGTGTGAAAAAATGCTGTAAAGTAAGAATGCTTTCAAAAATAGACATGTTAATAGTTTATATTTATCAATTAAATAAATGCAAAGTGAGTGAACAGAAGAAAAATCTAAATCAAATCCATATTTGGTGTGACCACCCTTTGCCTTCAAAACAGCATCAATTCTTTTAGGTACACTTGCACAAAGTCAGGGATTTTGTAGGCATATAGTCAGGTGTATGATTAAACAATTATACCAAACAGGTGCTAATGATCATCAATTCAATATGTAGGTTGAAACACAATCATTAACTGAAACAGAAACAGCTGTGTAGGAGGAATAAAACTGGGTGAGGAACAGCCAAACTCAGCTAACAAGGTGAGGTTGCTGAAGACAGTTTACTGTCAAAAGTCATACACCATGGCAAGACTGAGCACAGCAACAAGACACAAGGTAGTTATACTGCATCAGCAAGGTCTCTCCCAGGCAGAAATTTCAAGGCAGACAGGGGTTTCCAGATGTGCTGTCCAAGCTCTTTTGAAGAAGCACAAAGAAATGGGCAACGTTGAGGACCGTAGACGCAGTGGTCGGCCAAGGAAACTTACTGCAGCAGATGAAAGACACATCGTGCTTACTTCCCTTCGCAATCGGAAGATGTCCAGCAGTGCCATCAGCTCAGAACTGACAGAAAACAGTGGGACCCTGGTACACCCATCTACTGTCCGGAGAAGTCTGGTCAGAAGTGGCCTTCATACCTCCGACGTGGAAACAAGGCCAAGCGACTCAACTATGCACGAAAACACAGGAACTGGGGTGCAGAAAAATAGCAGCAGGTGCTCTGGACTGATGAGTCAAAATTTGAAATATTTGGCTGTAGCAGAAGGCAGTTTGTTCGCGAAGGGCTGGAGAGCGGTACACGAATGAGTGTCTGCAGGCAACAGTGAAGCATGGTGGAGGTTCCTTGCAAGTTTGGGGCTGCATTTCTGCAAATGGAGTTGGGGATTTGGTCAGAATTAATGGTCTCCTCAATGCTGAGAAGTACAGGCAGATACTTATCCATCATGCAATACCATCAGGGAGGCATCTGATTGGCCCCAAATTTATTCTGCAGCATGACAACGACCCCAAACATACAGCGAAAGTCATTAAGAACTATCTTCAGCGTAAGAACAAGGAGTCCTGGAAGTAATGGTATGGCCCCACAGAGCCCTGATCTCAACATCATCGAGTCTGTCTGGGATTACATGAAGAGAGAGAAGCAACTGAGGCTGCCTAAATCCACAGAAGAACTGTGGTTAGTTCTCCAAGATGTTTGGGCCAACCTACCTGCCGAGTTCCTTCAAAAACTGTGTGCAAGTGTACCTAGAAGAATTGATGCTTGATGCTGTTTTGAAGGCAAAGGGTGGTCACACCAAATATGGATTTGATTTAGATTTTTCTTCTGTTCACTCACTTTGCATTTAGTTAATTGATAAATATAATCTATTAACATGTCTATTTTTGAAAGCATTCTTACTTTACAGCATTTTTCACACCTGCCTAAAACTTTTGCACAGTACTATATATATATATATATATATATATATATATATATATATATATATATATATATATATATATATATATCCCAGCTATCACAGCAGCATTAGGGTGTTCAGTCAGGCGATTGGTGGCTGTATCACGATTAGAGGCCCTCTGTTAACCTAATGCCATGTGTTACCGCTGAATTAACATTGCAATACAATACTATACTATACAATACAATACATTACAATACAGTACAGTGCAATGCAATACTATACAATACATTATAATATAATACAATACATTGCAATACAATACATTGCAATGCAATACAATTCAATTCACATTTCTATAGTGCATTTCATCACAAGGATCTCAAAGCGCTACACACACACACACACACACACACACACGTTTTTACAATTAAACAATTACAATTAAACAATTAAAAACACTAATACAAAATTTTATAAAACAGTAATTAAAAAAAAGATACAAAATTGTGGTTTTCAATTGTAAAATTTGAAAAACTAAAATAAAAAGCTGGTTTGTAAAAAGAGAATATAAAAGAACATTATATTGCTTCCTTAAAATGTAGGGCCCATTTCTAAATGAATTACAAAAATAGAGGTGTGATGTGTATATATATATATTGCTGTGGCTTACTGCAGCGACTTTACATGCATGGATGTTAAAGTTATGTATTTGAGAATATGTTTGTATTATAAGATTGCATGTGTTATTTAAAAATGTAATACAAATATTTATATTAAAAAAAAAATTACAGAATGTGTCCATTTCAGGATTTTTGAGATCTGACAAAGCAGCAAACATTGGAAGAACCTGCTGTAGCATGACAGGTCTCCCGAAAAAGATTATTAGGGAGATCACTAGCAGCCACGAAAAAACCACGTAGACAGAAACGGATGTTTTGCAGCAAACCAAAAATAAAAGGAGTTCATTGTAAGAAATGACTTTGCCATGAATTGAAAAGTAAATGTTAGTATTGTGCAGTTCATGGTAAAAGCTAATTGTACTGAAAAATCAACCAGACCATGTTAAAATCGTAAAGCTTGATAAAAACACAGAAATATAACCATAGGGGGAACTTGCCAGAATCTAATCACAGTAACTGTATTTATCAAAATACAAAATAACAGCAAAATCAGCACAAGCTAAACAATGCTTTATTTTGAACGAAAACTAAAAAAAAATTGAAAATGTAATTTGTAAAAAACTGGGCTAGTTTCTTGTGTTTTGCGCAACAACACAGAAATGAGATTTGTAGTGGAAGCGTTTGTCGTTGAATCAATTACGTTTCTTTTAGCGTTTTCTAAATTTAGCATTATTGAGTATTTAATAGTTTCAGATGAACAACAACACCTAACAAATGATACACACAGTACCCAAAGCCCCCACCTCTCCCATTTCCAAAAATATTCCACCCTTTTCTACCAATGCAAATTGAGGATTCATCCTACCTTCCCTCAGCACTTGGAGGGATCCACAGGGGGATGTCAATAGCAATGCACAGCTGATCCAAGCAGGGAACAGGATCCTGAGTCTCCATGCAAAACGAGGAGCCATTCTTCAACAGGTGCGACTCACCCCATCCAAGCTGCTCTGTGCTGCTCTGTTGTGAGACCCTCTGAAAGTGAATACTACTATCTCACAAGGCTCAGCCTGGCTGATCAGGAAGTGTGTGGCTGGAGGATTGAGCCAGCCTCCCCGGTGAGGGCCCCACAGCTAACCCCTCACCAGCTCACCACACAGACAGCGAGCAGGGTGGCAGGGCACAGCAAAACAGAAAAACAAAGGAATGAAAGTGCACCTGATTTACTGCCAGGTAAACAGACCGGGCGATATGAATGCTTATCTCACAAGTGGCAGGAGCTTTTCTGGTTCTGTTTTTATTTTGTTGCACACAACATAACTACAGTTTAAAATGTTCTTCAATTCTAACATTATTATTATTATTATTATTATTATTATTATTATTATTATTATTATTATTATTCCAGGGATGGCAATAAGACTCCTATTGCATAGAAGAGTTTTAATATGAGCTTGATTAGCCACAGTGTATAGGTAACAAGCCCAGGTGTGTCTTATTAAACCAGAAATGGATCAAACTTCTATGCAATGGGAGTCTTATTTCCATCCCTGTATTAATTGATATAAACGTTGCCGGATCTAAAACTGCCTATAAAATTGCTAAATAGGACCCCAGTCATGTTGCATATTTTACTGACAGAAATGCAGAAATGAAACTCACATGCGTGGTTTGATTTTATTATTATTATTATTATTATTATTATTATTGAACTTGATGTAAAAAGAAGAAACAAAAGTTATATACAAAAACGACATGCTGTGCATGAAACACTTTATTGCTTTAAAGTCGTTGTTTTTTTGAGGGTTTTTTTCAGTTTTGGAGTTTAGTTTTGGTGTAAATTAGACTAGAGTAGACTGGGCACTTGTTTTGTATAGGGAAGAGTTGCGCTTATATGATTGCTTAAAAGTGTGCACTGTAGAAACATGCTGCCCGCTTCAGTAGATTTAGTAAGTTACCATGGTAACCATACCATAGGATGTAGGGATATCAACACAGACCAGATTTATTTAATGAAATCAATGAGTGAAAACAATAGCCAATATTGTAGATTTGGTGAATGCCCACATTTCATACCTGCAAGGGCGTTTTAACATAAAACTAGTTAGATATGTTTCCTTTACCAATTCTGTCACAATGTAAATGTCTTCATTGAAAAGTATTTCTTTTAGAAGGCTACAGTAGTTCCCCACATTACAGGCACTCTTGCGTGGTCATTTTGCAGTCACTATGCTTCCTGTATGCATTTACTGTGGTTTACCATGTTTGTTTTTACCATACGTCTCCGCTTATCTGTATTTTACCATGCTTTCTGCAGGCTATGGTACACCACAGTAAACCTTTATAATCACATGTCTCAAAACAGGGGCATTTACTGGCAGTGGCTGCTGGGGAGGGAGGGGAACACCAGCTGTAAGCAGGGGCCAAACACTTGGGCTGTGAAGCTGAAGGACCCTGAGCCTGCCCTGAGAGTTAGGGCAGAGGCTGTGAAGCTGTAGGACCCTGAGCCTGCTCTGAGAGTTAGGGGAGAGGCTGTGAAGCTGTAGGACCCTGAGCCTGCCCTGAGAGTTAGGGGAGAGGCTGTGAAGCTGTAGGACCTTGAGTCTGCCCTGAGAGTTAGGGGAGAGGCTGTGAAGCTGTAGGACCCTGAGCCTGCCCTGAGAGTTAGGGGAGAGGCTGTGAAGCTGTAGGACCCTGAGCCTGCCCTGAGAGTTAGGGGAGAGGCTGTTGACTGAACCTCACTGCGCTTCTCCATCTGGATTTGCTTCAGAGAGCACCCCAGGACGTGAGGAAACGCTGTGGCAGATCAGCGAGGCACAGCAGGGGAAAGTGTTCACAACTCACAGACCGCAGGCTTCTTAAAGTTTGAAATGTGTTCTTGACACTTGAGCAACCCGGGGGGCTTGTTATGAGAAAACATCCACAGCGAGTTCTCCCCTTAACCTTTTACAGTCTGGATGCATTTCTGTTTATTCAGTGTATATACATGTCACAACTGGGCCACGCACTGCGGATTTACTAAGACACATGGTGGTATGTTAAAGTAAGGCTGTGCCAGTTAATAACCCAAATAATATCTTTAAATGTGATTCGTCTTATCATCACAGGCTTGTTTTACTTGCAAGTCTTTGGTTTTTTAAATGATAAAACATTTATGTGAATGTCGGTGCAAGACGTTTAACATTGTTAGTGAATTGTATCTTGGATACACAGATGCTACAGTTAGATACAGTACAAGGGTTACGTCTGTTACTCTTACACAAGAAAGCCCTGCAGCTGGGTGCCCTACAGTATACCAAGCAGATCATTAAGTGCCTCAACATCATTCACTCCAGTTACACTGGCTGTTCTCTCTAACCATGGAAAGACAGACTGGATCTTGCAGTGTTCCATTCCAGTTAACCTGCACACACACAGACAGACTCCAATCCACAGCAGGTCCAGCCAGATGCAGAAGAGAATACAGACCCCTTTTGTGGTGTCTTATTCCTTTCTTAGTCTGCCTGCATGTTTTGTATCAGGCCTGTCTCTCATGACACTGTCACTTTATTCTGCAGTTGTTCTCTTAGTTTGTATGTTCTTCTAGTTTACAAATGCAGCAGACAGGGGTGTAACAATACAGTCCTGGTGTGATATATATTGCCATGCGTGTCATGTTCCTGGTGGGCTACTTTCTATGTAATAAGATCAAACGATCAGTAATGATGGGATGTGACGGACATGTATTCTTACAATAGCTATAAATCACTTTTCTTTATATCTTCATCAATCAGATACCCTTTGGTGGATTACAAGTATCTTATTGCTTTAAATCATGTATCACGATACACTCCTCTATCCCGATATGTCATGACAGGAAGCATCACGCTCCATCGATTAAGAATGGCTCGCTGCGTCACTAGCAGATAAAGGAAATCCATTTTCTTCTTCAGCACCGTCTCTAACAGTCTTTTCAACACATCATAAAGTTCAGTCTTTTTGAGTCTTTTTTTTTTTTTTTTTTTTTTTGCTGCTGTTCTTCTTAAAGATTCTTATCGCCTCTCGAGGGTCCAGCAGCATGGCAGTGGTCAGCTCCTGGTTTAAATGTGTGGGGTGGTCTGGGTCCAGTGGGACCCAGGTCAGGCCTCCTCCGCGGTGGCATCGATTCCAGCGTAGGTGAAGTTCTCAAACAGAGCCATGTTCACGTAGGCCTGCAGTGTGGGGGGACAGAGAACAGGTATGAGGTATGACAGCACAAGGTACGCCCATCTAAACATGGAGCTCTGCACAACTGCAACTTTTTATGTTTTTCCTATGCTTATAATGTGAATTTACAGTGTGTTGCCTTGTGCTTTTTTTTAAATCAGGCTTTACTGTACTCTGGTGATTATTCATGCTCACCAGTGATTTACTATGCCTTCCCAACTCTTTCACTGACCTTTCCTACAGATTTATGTTTTTACAGTAAGCTAACCGATTTTTAAAAAATTGAAATAAAATGATATATAATAATGTTTTGCTCAAGAGCAAACTTCCCATATAGGGCATATCAATGATATACCAATATTATATCTGTACATCCTGTATGAAATGCTGTACATCTTAAATAATGAATGTATCCGGGTTAGCTTCCTGCCTGCCTGCACAGCCCTGATAGCTTGCCAGCGTTCGTTCTCAAGGGCACCCCATGATACATGGAAACCACAATGGAGGCTCTGTCTGAAAATGCATCTCATTTCACCCAAGGTTCCTGTGATGTTTGTGTTTCAGTGAAATGTGAAACATGTGAAAAGGCACGGCCCATGTTTCGCTCTGAGCTCAAACCCCGTGAGTGTAATACTGCATCTATATGGTCAAATGAATGCAATAGACCTGCGCTACTGCGTTTTGGAAATATATCTGCATACCAATATATATATAAAAAATGTGCAAAATAGTGAAGAATATACAGTAATTGGGATAAAAATTACAATCTACCTATGCATACTGACATCTGCGATATATGTCCTATGTATCTTGCATACCTTTCTAGCCTCCAGCATTCTGTTGAGCTGCACTGAGATCTGAGCGAAGGTGGGCCTCTCGTAGGGGCGGTCTCTCCAGCACTGCCTCATCAGCTCGTATCTGCAGTTACAAATGCATTACCATCATTCCCAGCCAATCACGGTGCTCACAGGTGTATGACAGTGCTTTGCTTGCTGAATACCTAGACGCTCCGCAGCATGGCGACGGCTGCCCACACCAGTGACACGGACACACTTGAAACTGGAACCATGAATAAACAAGCACACAATAGAGATGATCACTGCTGTGCTGTACTTACACCTCATCATCACAGTTCCTTGGCTTCTCCATTCTATAGCTTTGCGGTAATTTCTCATAGAGCTCAGCGCAGGTCATCCCACAGTAGGGAGTGCCACCTGAAGCAGGACAGGACCAAAGGGTTTAAACACTCGCCACCACTACACAGCCAGCCCAATCCCAAATGAGACCTACTCTACAGGACTGCAGACGCAGGCAGCTCCATCCAGGAGGGCTGGTCTAGTCCTGGGTTAACAGCTACAGTGAAATGATCCAAGTGCTTAAGGGGGTCAAGGAATCAGTGAGTTCAATTTCATAATTAGAGAAACGGCTGGACTGGAAAATACATGATTTTGTCTCACACCTCACTCACATCTGTCTCACACCTCACTCACTGGGCTGTGACCCCAGGCATGTGAGTGTGAGTGCCTGTCTCACACCTCACTCACTGGGCTGTGACTCCAGGCATGCGAGTGTGAGTGTCTGTCTCACACCTCACTCACTGGGCTGTGACCCCAGGCATGTGAGTGTGAGTGTCTGTCTCACACCTCACTCACTGGGCTGTGACTCCAGGCATGCGAGTGTGAGTGTCTGTCTCACACCTCACTCACTGGGCTGTGACTCCAGGCATGTGAGTGTGAGTGTCTGTCTCACACCTCACTCACTGGGCTGTGACTCCAGGCATGCGAGTGTCTTATGGGTTCACCGCTGGGGTCTGAAAGGAAGCGAGAAATGTGCTTACCTAGACTTACAATCTCCCACAGCAGCACTCCGAAAGACCACCTGAGAAAGAAAATACAAGTATTTAAAATGAAAGAAAATGCACATACCTTTAATTCAAAATAATAATACATGTATTGTAAAACATTTTCAAAAGTTGTGTTAAAATGTTACATGTGCAGAAGGCTGTTTCCTTAAACGCTTCCCCTTCCATTCTTGACTCAACATGGCAGTATATAGAATTCTAACCCTATTTTACACACATACTGTACCCCACAGAAAAAAAAAACAAATCAATCTCCAGCCTTGATTTTTTGGGTTTCTTTAGCTGTGTTTTTAATCTCCCAGCAGTAACACAGTCACTGCATGTTTATAGAGTTATTATTCATCACTTGATGGCTGTAATAGACACAGAAGATGCCTTAAACGTGCCATCAATCACAAAACAGGTGTTTTCTCTTAACTAATGACTCCAATTATGATATTAACATGTTGTCTGTTTGTTTGCTTGTTTGACAGTAGAGTGTCTAGATCACAAAAGCAGCAGTAAAGACGCTTCACCATGTGGAATAGTCGTATCCGAGCACTGCCAATGTGCTGAGTCCTGATACAGAGTTGTTATTTCTCTAACTTGGCTGGACTCGCTATCCTGACTTGAGTTAAGGACACCAAGCCTTATCTTTTGGGTTTTTTTCCCACTTCCTTTGTTCTGAATTATGTTGCACACACAGTTCACAGCACAGTATAAATAGACTTGTTTCTGACCACCTAGCTGCGGCTGTCTCTCATGCTTGCTTCCTGGTAAATGGTATCTCTCGTGTAGCAGACTTGTATCAGCAGGAGAAGCAGGGAGGCCCACGGCAGATTTAATATTTACATGTTAATGAAGTGTCACGTTTATAAACAATGGAGGTCTCTTTCACTGGCTTTATTTACTTATTTATTTATTGGTACAAAGCATGTTTTCTGGGATAGATCGTGGAAAAAAACAACAGCCTGAAACATACAAAATGGGCATTCAGTACTGGGGTTCAAATCTCCGCTCAGCCACTGACCAGGCTACCAGCCAGGGCCTCTGAGAGTGCCTTGCTGGGTGAGAAGTGCAGTTACTCTGGAAACAAAATTGTGAGAATATATATATATATATATATATATATATATATATATATACACACACTACCCAGCAAGGAAGTATAGGAGGACAGCAGGCAGTATTTCACATCCACTCTACGACAATAAGATCCCAATGTTCAAATAGAAAATATTTGTATCGCCCATCATGCATTGTGCGCCAGCACTGCCTCAGTCGATTGCCGTATCCGCTGGCTCCTAATGGAAAATGCTGTCCTGGCTAGTAATTACAGGAATTATTATTATTGAGAAATACAATTTTTAGTAATGATGCAATGTGAGGGGGCCACATCCCCGTGTAATTAGACCTATGGTATGGCTGCGGAGACCGAGAGGTCTAGTTAAATGAACGAGAGAAAGAAAGATGTAAGCAGTCTAAAACAAAGAATGACCGTTCTATCAAATGGCTAAACGATGATCTCTCATGCTGTATATATCAGCTTGCATCTACCTGCACCACAGACAGAAAGAGCTACTTACACATCACTCTTTGTCGTATAGACGCTGTAGTTTAGAGACTCGATTGCCATCCATCGCACTGGCAGTCTTCCCTGGAAAATAAAGGAGGTGTCACTGGACTTGTTCTTAAAGTTTAAATCCTCCAATAAAATCATTTAAAAAATGATTCACATACTTAGAGGAGCTGCAACTGTTGCCTTGAACAGCCTAGCCAGAGGTTCAATATTGAACCTGAATATAATAATATAATAAAGAGTGCTGTTTTAAACAAGGTTAACACTACTACTACTACTACAGGGTCTTTACGTGTTTTTTGTGTTGACTGTGAATACCATGGCTTCGGATTTATTTCCAAATTCTTAAACTTTAAACTTCTGAGTTTAAAAAAATAAAATCACAAGGATGTGATAACTGACACAGAAAATGATACAAGAGAATTTAAACATGAAGAATAAATGCATTAGGATTTCGCACCCATACTACTTTATATAAATAGCGTGTTCTATATACTGTGTTACCAGGGCACTGATCACACAAGAGTTAATTGCATTGGAGATTGGCAAGACAGGCTGGGATCACTAGCTTACAGACAGACCCGACTTCCTGTGAGTATTTTGAGATCAGGGCTGTAACTCACAACCACAGCAGACAGTGAAAACATGAAGCTGTGGTGAACTGCAGCCCTGACACTCATCAATGTTTACTCTGTTTGAAAGAAAGACCGAAAGAAAAAAGACAAAGAAAGAAAGGAACGATGGAAGGAAAGAAAGAAGAAAAAAGGTTTTGTCTGTAATTCATACACTACAGTATATTAAAAATACTGTGTTTCCATTTAGCATACCCCCTCTAAAGATGTATGCTGTGCTTACAGTACAATTCTGAATGCACGAAAAAATACCCACCATAGTCTTTTTGACATACACTTCTTCTCCCCTGGAAAGTCCAAAATCTGCTATTTTAGCTGTCAGATTTTCCCCGACTAACACGTTTCTTGCGGCCAGATCTCTGTGAATGAACTTTAAAAACAGAAACGAAACTGTTACGGCACGTCGAAGAGAATGCTGGAAACTCAATGGCATTTTACATCCGATCATACAAGCAACGCGACACACGACTATGCAGGTGGAATAAACCCCTTAATGAACGTGTTATCAGACGCCCTGATCCAGGGCGACTTACAATTGCTACAAGATATCACTTTATTTTTAGATACAATTACATTATTTTCTACACATTATTTTTACATACAATTACCCATTTATACAGTTGGGTTTTTACTGGAGCAATCTAGGTAAAGTACCTTGCTCAAGGGTACAGCAGCAGTGTCCTCCACCTGGGATTGAACTCGACCCTCCGGTCAAGAGTCCAGAGCCCTAACCACTACTCCACACTGCTGCCCATGTGTGTTCAGTGTACAGCTAAAATGTGAATTTGTGTAACAATTCTTGTTTAAGAACATGTATATTTTCGTGGTGTTCCAGTCCCTTCAGATTCAGGACTCCGCGGCTGGGGGGTTGCGTGCCCACCTGTTTCTCGCTGAGGTACTGCATTCCCGTGGCCACGTCGGCTGCGAACTGCAGCAGCTGCTGGGAGGTGAGCGTGGAGGCCGTGCCGTGCTCCTTGGCGAACGCCGGGTCAGTCTCCAGCACGCGGCTCTTCCGCAGGAAGTCCAGCAGGTTTCCGAAGGGGGCAAACTCGATGGCAATGTACAGGTAACCTGGAGAGGGACACACTAGTGCTCGGTCACGCTGCCTTCGCCCTTAGAAAGGTTTACTCTGGGAAATCTGCGTGGTATTTTTACAGTTTTCCCATTCTTCTTCCATGCTTATACTATGCCTTTACTGTACTATAGTTTATAATGGTTTGCCATATTTTGTAATATGCTTTACCTTACCTCTCTGGGTTTTACAAAGCGTACCTATGCTTTTGCTATGCTTTCACTGTGCTTTATTACACTTTGTTACGCTTTTAACATGGGTAACTTTTATAAGGGTGCCCATTGGGTTCTGAATTCACATTATTCACATTTTTTTTATTTTTTTTTTAAATGATGACTCGAGGCCAGACTTACTTCTTCTCCAGAGCAAACTTTTTGCAAGTAGGAAAATATAACTATTTCCAATGTAAAAAATGGGCTCTATTCACGAAACTTTAAAAAAGTACAAAAAACAAACAAACAAACAAACAAGCATCAAGCAACATACCTACTAAATCCATGCTGCTCCAGAGTGAGGGAGCAGCAAACACACTGCAGTTTTCAGGTTTTCATCTTCTTGTTGCATACCGCATATATATATATATATATATATATATATATATATATATATATATATATATATATATATATATATATATATATATATATATATACTTTTTAATGACTTGGAAACTAAGACTATTTTAATCTATATAAGGGTATATCTTTTCACAAAGTCACTTAGTACAAAAGGAATTTCAGCAGTTGCTATTTTTGCAAATATACAGACAGACAGACAGACGGCTCACCCCGGTTCTCGCAGGCTCCAATCAGGTTGATGATGTTCGGGTGCTGCCCCAGTTTACACAGGACCTCCAGCTCTCCTGCAAAATCCCTGTGGTCATTCTCCGAGGCAAACTCTAGGGGGAGAGAAAACCAAACAGCTGAGTTTTTTGTGCTTGTGTTACTGATAGGAAAGCTGATTAGGGCTGTGGTTCCAAGAGACTCAGTAATAAGCCCTGCCTTCCGTTAATTACACAGAAAAAAAACATTTGCTAGCTTCCCAGCACTCTGTTATTCCTTATAAAAATGTCCCTCAGTAAAAGCATAGCAAAGTGTAATAAAGCACGAAAGCATGGGAAAACATAGCTAAGCATTGTAAAGAATAGCAAGGTATAATAAAGCATATTAATAAGCATGGCAAACCAAAGTCACCTCTGGTATATGCAGGGTATAACCATGGGAAAAGCATGGGAAAACGGCTCCGAACATGCTGATCACAAAGAGAGAAACTCCAGCCTCCCCTTTCGGGTCGCTCATGCCCCCTGACCTTTTAACATTTTGATGGCGGCGCTGATCTTGTTGCCATCCTTCTTGATCATGGCCTTGATGACTTGTCCAAAGTTGCCCTCCCCGATCACGTCCTCAAACTTGATGTCGTCCCACTCCAGGATGGGGTAGGTCAGGGGCTCGGACTGCGGCTTGGGGCGACGGGTCAGGGTCAGAGTCCCCGAGTTAAACTGCAGGATGGTCTCCTCGCCCTGGGTGGAGACTCACGTATTAGCAAGGGCACCTCTCAACACAGGTCAGATTAGAAATAAATGACACCTCTCAACACAGGTCAGATTAGAAATCAAGGGCACCTCTCAACACAGGTCAGATTAGAAACCAAGGACACCTCTCAACACAGGTCAGATTAGAAACCAAGGACACCTCTCAACACAGGTCAGATTAGAAACCAAGGACACCTCTCAACACAGGTCAGATTAGAAATCAAGGTCAGCTCTTAACACAGGTCAGATTAGAAATCCAGCCCCCATTGGAACCTGTTAGCATCAACTACACTTGTTTAACACATATTCTAGCAGGGCGTTGTTCCTTCAGTTCAGTCTGCAGCGACTCTGCCTGTCTGCAGTGCTGTTAGTAGCTGCTCTCCCCATGCGGGGCGGCTGACCACTGCCACACACTCACGGATCCAGACTGGTAGGTGAAGGTGCGGCGCTGGTGGCAGAGATTCCTGCGGATGCAGAAGAGCGTGAGCAGGGCCAGCACGATGGTCAGGCAGGTGGCCGACACCGAGCCCACGATGGCCAGGATCAGCTGCTGGTCATTGCCCCCGGGCAGCCCCTGCACCTCCTGTGTAGTCGGGGTGAAACTCAGGGGTCCTGGGAGGGGATGGAAAGAGAATTAGAGAAGGGACAATTATTAGAAGAAACTGCACAGTGTAATGGGAACATGAAAAAGAAGGCGTTGTGACAATAAGTACTCAAACAATATCCAGTCCCACTTTGAATAAATCCTTCTCAGGTTATCTATCAGGACTGGCTCCTCTGCTATCTCCTCATTGCCAGGGCCATTCACAAACACAGTAAGTGTGCAATGCACTGAGCCACACCCACCGTCCCCCATCGTCCAGGCAGTGACAGGGCGCCCACTCCCCGGCACCTTGGAGTTGGCTCGGACCCGGAACTGGTAGTGGGTGCTGCCGTTGAGGGCCGTCACGTCCTTGCTGGTCTTGTTGCCGTCGTCGGTGTCGACCCACTGGTGCAGGCTGCCCGTGCCGACCTGCTTGTACTCGATGATGTATTTCACGATGCCCCGTTGGGGTCCACGGGGCTGCCATGTCAGCCGCACCACGCTGATGGACTGAGGGGTGGCCTGGACGCTATGGGGGACGTGGGGCCTGGGGGGGGGACAGCACACACATCAGGGTCTGGAACGGTACTCAAAGCTCAAGACATACTTTCAACTGCAGTGTAAGTAAGAGGTTGAAGAAACTGCAGAAGTGAATGTACACTAGCTGAACTGTGTGTCTATGACTGAGCTGAGCGTTAGAATTAACAGATCACAGTAGTGGGCAGGCTATCACATCAGCTGTGAGATACAGAAATAACTGTATTATAATTGCACTGGCCAATACTGGCTTTAAAAATCCCAGACTGTATTAGTTCAGGACCATATTAGCTTCTGTATGTGAAATATAAAGAGCCCGCTGGCTCACAATCTTGTCACAGTCACATTAGTTCTCTCTTTGGTGCAGTGCTGGCAGTTACCCTGGCTGGTGATGCGCACGGGGTACGGCTCGGACGGCGGCCCCAGGCTCCCGCAGTTGACCATCATCACCTCCACTCGGTAGTCCCGCTTGAACTCCAGGTCTGGGATCTTGGCGGTGCGGATGAGCAGGGAGGGGACGGCCACCTCCTTCAGCAGGACGTTGGAGGAGCTGAAGAGACGCACCACGAAGCCGTTGCCATTGCCGTGTGCCAGGGGGATACCCCAGCTCACCGACAGGGTGTTCCTGCTTTCCACTGAGGTGAACTCGATGAACGGCTGGACCGTGGGTTCTAGGGGGCAATGGGAAACGAGGAACATGTAAACATGGATGTGAAGACACAGGACCTCAAGTGCAAAGCATTAGACTTGGCAGGTGGAGGCACCAAATAATGGGCAACAATATCCCAGGACTACACCAGCATGGGTAGTATGTGTTGCCTACAAGTGTACTCTATATGCACTGTCTGCTTCATATGGATAGACGACCTTCTGTCTGAGATCAGGACAGGATTCGTTCAGGCAGTTACCTGGACAGTCCGTTTCCAGGTTGGCCTCAGGTCCTTCAGACCCCTCCCCCCCCTCTCCAGGACGGGTGAGCTGGACGCGCACCTGGTAGCTGGTGGAGGGCTTGAGGTTCACTAGAGTGGTGGGCTCGTTGTCGACTGCAGGGGGAGAAGAAGAAAGCAATCAAACACACACTGTAGGCTTGAAACCTCAGAAATAGCACCTAGAGTTCAGCTGCCAGTTAAGTATTTGTAGGTTACACAGTTATAGTCTTGATCTAACCTAGGACTCTGTCTTTTATGAATTAGTAGTTTTTGGTTCACATAATTTGTGCTTCAAGGCTCATCGTGGCTTCAACCATCTGCAGGCGATAAATCAGGGGTGGCCAAAGCTGGCCCTTCCAGTCCTGGTCTTCTTACCAACCCTGCTCTAAATTGTTTCATGGAACCAATTAAACCTCCATCCAGACCCTGAAGTAGTTCATTCTCTTAGTTTACCTGTTAAACCTGGATTGGAACAGCCCTTCAGGACCATGATTGGACACACCTGAGCTCAATCTTTCTTTGGTTTCTCTCTTCTATACCTGCAGTTGGAATGAGCACTCCTAGTAGTGGCAGAGACCCCAAAGAAACTCAAAAGTGTGGGGCACTCAGTCACTCAGCCTGCCTGCCATCCTCACCTATGATGGAGGACCACGGGGCCCCGCTGTCCTTGGGTTTGTAGAGGAGCTTAGTGGAGATGATGGGCCCATCTCCTTGGAAGGTCTCTGCAGGCAGGACTACCAGCTGCTTGCTCCTCCTCTCCAGCAGCTTGGGAGGGGTGTTGGGGGAGGGCGGCGCTGTGAGGACAAGCAGAGAGTGTCTCAAACTCAACGCAATCCAGCCTGGAACCTCTTTTAGATGCAATTCAAGGGCAGTCTGGCTCAAGGGTTATTGTTTTTATTTCTATGGCAAAGGCTTTAAAATGGTTTGAATCGTGTTCAATCAAGCAATCCAATTATTTTCCCCATAGCCATCTCAAAGCGAGTTAACCTAGGTGAGATCTCGTCAACAGAAGCTGGAGATAAATTCTGGAGCCTCTGAGTTTTGAAGGTGCAGCTAACTCCTCTGGGGGGAGCAGAAAGATGCACACTGCAGAGAAGGCTGCAACTATGGAATAATGCAGTAACACTGATACTGCACTTCCATCGCGGCGTATTAAAAGTTTATATCGTGATCTCGACTCGATCCTGAGATCGTTTAGAATCTGTATTTTGTCTCCTCTCTTACTCTTCACAGTCAGGTTGAACTTGCGTGAATCCTGCCCCCCGTTGGTGGAGACGCGGCACTCCCACAGCCCCCCGTGCTCCTTCGACAGCCTCTTGATCTCGAACAGCGCAGAGCTCTTGTTGGACTCCATGGTGGTGCTGGTGGCCTGCAGGAAGAAGGACAGCGTTAGCGCTAGGGGTGTCCATCCTGTATTGATGAACTGTGATACTTTCTTTACATAATGTACCCCTCACCCTCACCCTCACCCTCACTCTCACCTTCAGGACAGCACCATCAAGCTTTCTCAGCTCAATGCTGCCGTGCCCTGGCAGAGGGTTCCCCGATGCAGAGCAGGTGATCTTGGGGCTGGAGTTCAAGTTCCACTCCAGGTTATTGGGATTGTCTAAGATCTGGGGGACGCCATCTGGGAAGAAAAAAAAAAAAAACTCATGCTAGTTTTTGAATGACTGGGATTGCAGAAGCAATCATTCATAACATTAGCATGTATTATCAATATGCATTCTGTAGCGTGAATAGAACCTTTTTTTTTACTTCTAGATCTTTGATCAATAAAAGTGAAATCTAAGTGATTATATCAGTATTACGATTAGAATTATGTAGATCAGGAATTTGAATAGGATTCCATTCAGAGCAGTGGCATTGCAGAACTCAGTAGCACTGGGGCAGAGAAGGCTAGCAGTTTCAGCGGACAAACACATTGGAATGGAAAGAGAGAGATGATTTAAAATGCTGCATGCCTGATTGTTCACAGTGCTGCCCACGCCACCCTGTGGGACACTGGCAGCCACTAAATGGGTTGCAGGTCCCTCCATTTCTGCATCCGCACTTCAGCTGACAGCCGGGCCCATAGGACTCTTTATCACAGGCTTCACAGGGGAGAGACAATTAACAGAGTTAACATCCTTTCCAACAGTCAGGTAAAGGAGGGCATTAATAAAACAAACAGCACAGAACAGCACAGCTACCAGGCTCTTAATAGAACTACGGCACAGAGAACTGCTTTCAGAAACGATTTTCAGATTAAGCAATCAGCAATAAATCAGACTTTCCCTTGCCTTGTATTGTGATAAATCCGAAGGTGAATAAAAACCAGAGAAGTACCTACAAGCTGAAACATTCAGCAGGTTTTGCTTGCTTG
Organism: Acipenser oxyrinchus oxyrinchus; assembly: GCA_030684275.1. Lineage (NCBI taxonomy): Eukaryota > Metazoa > Chordata > Actinopteri > Acipenseriformes > Acipenseridae > Acipenser > Acipenser oxyrinchus. The sequence goes on along the minus strand of CM060258.1, from coordinate 1,189,299 downwards.
CTTGCTTGCTTGCTTGCAGGTTAGCAGGTTTGCTTGCATCTCTGTGCACGGAGGCAGAGCTGTGTTTTCTCAGCCTGATCCTCGCTGTCTGGTACTCACCTGTGCTGCACTGCGGCCCGTTCCAGCCGCTGGCACAGCTGCAGCCGTACGGATCCGGGAGGCAGAACGTCAGCCCGCTGCAGTCCATCTCCGCTCGGCACGATTCCTGGCAGTTACGGCCAAACATCCCTGCCCGGCAAGCTGCAGGGAGTAATCAGATAGTAAATACATGTGTACTTACACATAATTACAATGTTATTATGCATAGTTACAATGTACTTAACGTGGAAATTTTATTGCACGATATATGTAAGTACACAATAGTATCAGAAAAGGGTTAGGGTTGGGGTAAGGTTTAGAGTTATGGTTAGGATTATATCATGCAAAAATGTTTTACACATGAAGTACATGGTAACTATGTAACTGGTTGTGTCCCCATGAAGACCCCTAGTCTCTGTCCTCTTACCTGTCTCACAGCGTCTCCCCATGAAGCCGGGTGGACAGATGCAGTCCCCTTCTTTATCATGGCAGACCCCCCCATTCAGGCACTCCTGACAGTCCTGGTCACACTGCGGGCCCCACTTCTTAGCTTGACATGCTGCCAATCAAACAAAAGCACACACCTTTACTGGAACTAAAGACTCAAACACAAGCACACCTTTACTGGAACTAAAGACTCAAACACAAGCACACCTTTACTGGAATTAAAGACTCAAACACAAGCACACCTTTACTGGAACTAAAGACTCAAACACAAGCACACCTTTACTGGAACTAAAGACTCAAACACAAGCACACCTTTACAGGAATTAAAGACTCAAACACAAGCACACTTTTACTGGAATTAAAGACTCAAACACAAACACACCTTTACTGGAATTAAAGACTCAAACACAAGCACACCTTTACTGGAATTAAAGACTCAAACACAAGCACACCTTTACTGGAACTAAAGACTCAAACACAAGCACACCTTTACTGGAACTAAAGACTCAAACACAAGCACACCTTTACAGGAATTAAAGACTCAAACACAAGCACACCTTTACTGGAATTAAAGACTCAAACACAAGCACACCTTTACTGGAACTAAAGACTCAAACACAAGCACACCTTTACAGGAATTAAAGACTCAAACACAAGCACACCTTTACTGGAACTAAAGACTCAAACACAAGCACACCTTTACAGGAATTAAAGACTCAAACACAAGCACACCTTTACTGGAACTAAAGACTCAAACACAAGCACACCTTTACAGGAATTAAAGACTCAAACACAAGCACACTTTTACTGGAATTAAAGACTCAAACACAAACACACCTTTACTGGAATTAAAGACTCAAACACAAGCACACCTTTACTGGAATTAAAGACTCAAACACAAGCACACCTTTACTGGAACTAAAGACTCAAACACAAGCACACCTTTACTGGAACTAAAGCTATGCAGTTCAGCAGCTGTCTGGTAAATGGTATAATTTTATAATGAAGAACACATTTTCTTTTTTCTGTTTTATTAAATTTTGTATTAGACTGTTTTCAATGTAATGGTTTTTGTGATGAATAGTTCTAGAAATGTGCATTGTATTGTATTGTATTGTCTTGAATACTATAATTTATAGTTACTTAATCCTCTTGTGCAAAATTGTTTACTAATAAATGTTTTGCACTTATATTATCTTTTCATATGTGTCGTGTGTGTTGAAATTATATTGTATTTCATGAAATATACCAGTATTTCAAATCATCATGGTAATGCCTTTTCACTAAACCCAAGTTGGGATTTAAAGAGACTTGGTGGTTACCTCTGACTATTAGTCTCAGAAAGACGCTGAAGATGGGACTTTCAGCCAGATAGCAGGCACTATAGACCCCTGTGTTCTCCTCCTTCACTCCCTCCATCGTCAGGACTATGGTGTCGTTAGCGATGTCTCCAGCGTGACTCATGTGGTGGTAGTTACCTGCAACGCAAAGGCAAAATCTGCCGTTCATAAAGCTTGCTTAAGACAGTCCTTATAAGAGTTTAAAGCTCAGAGAGGTATGCTAAAGCATATTAAAAAACACAGCAAACCATGATCATCCATGGGGAAAAAAAATAGGGAAACTGTAGGATTACTGTGGTAAGCTTTTCTGAGAGAGTCTTTAATATACTCACTGAAACTGAAGCTTAAGTCAGCAGAGACAGGAGGAGTCACATGCAGATTGGAAGAGAACAGCAGAAACCTCACAGCTCCAGTTTATAGTGGTGTTTTGAATAACAATGGCATGCATGTAATTGTGCGTGTGCTCGCTAGAGGACATGCATGTAATCGTGCGTGTGCTTGCTAGAGGACACGCACGAGTACAGCATCTACAGCATCTGCATCAGTCACAACATAGCAAACATGGGATATAATCTGAAAAAAAGAATACTAACACTACTAATTATTATTATTATTATTATTATTATTATTATTATTATTATTATTATTATTATGTATTTATTTATTTTTCTTATTTAATTGTTAGGCCCATGAAATTAGTTTTGTGAAAGTGGTTGAAACTCAGTTTTCCTAAGTCCTGATTCTTCAATTCTCCCCCCTCAATGGACAGCAGTGAAGCTCAGTGCTGCAAAGCGAGCTCTCACTGTGTTGACTCACCATTGTACTTCCACATGATGTCTCTTTCCTGGAACTGGAGCACCTTCACAGCCAGCTGCACCGTCTCTCCCTTGTTCGCTGTGACCGAGAGGATCTTTGGCTGAAATTTGGCTGAAAACAAAAGGAAGGATGACCCAGTCCTTGTAGAATAGTGCTGTAGAAAGCAGGGCTGTCTGTTGAACAGCTCCACGGCTGCTAACCAGGTACTGTGTGTCTCACAATGCTTTCAAATTGACTGCTTTCAAGAAGGGATGTGATAACATTGGCTTTGTTTAGTCATTATAACTAAAAGAAGGCTTTACATATTTTTTCTGACCTCTATTACTGGCCTCTTGATCATTGTGAGGAATACCTTACCATACTTTGGGGGTTATGCAGGTGTATTTTATTTCAGTATCCAGCCCATGTATTTGTAAAGCTTGAGCTGCTCTTCCTGGTACACTAACATTTCCTGTGCCTACCAGAATTCTTTTGGAAATTGACCTTAACAACAGGAAGTAATAGGGAACCAGGAAGAAGGACGTTTAGCCTTTCTTTCATCGCTGGTCCCCTGCATGCAGAAAAGGGACATGCAGGGGACCAGCGTCAATGCTGCTGATGCTGATGAGGGTATTTACTGAATGCACTGTACAGCACGTGAAGGGACATGCAGGGGGCCAGGGTCAATGCTGCTGATGCTGATAAGGGTATTTACTGAATGCACTGTACAGCACGTGAAGGGACATGCAGGGGGCCAGGGTCAATGCTGCTGATGCTGATAAGGGTATTTACTGAATGTACTGTACAGCACATGAAGGGACATGCAGGGGGCCAGGGTCAATGCTGCTGATGCTGATGAGGGTATTTACTGAATGCACTGTACAGCACGTGAAGGGACATGCAGGGGGCCAGGGTCAATGCTGCTGATGCTGATAAGGGTATTTACTGAATGTACTGTACAGCACATGAAGGGACATGCAGGGGGCCAGGGTCAATGCTGCTGATGCTGATAAGGGTATTTACTGAATGCACTGTACAGCACGTGAAGGGACATGCAGGGGATCAGCGTCAATGCTGCTGACGCTGATAAGGGTATTTACTGAATGCACTGTACAGCACGTGAAGGGACATGCAGGGGACCAGCGTCAATGCTGCTGATGCTGATAAGGGTATTTACTGAATGCACTGTACAGCACGTGAAGGGACATGCAGGGGGCCAGCGTCAATGCTGCTGATGCTGATGAGGGTATTTACTGAATGCACTGTACAGCACGTGAAGGGACATGCAGGGGGCCAGCGTCAATGCTGCTGACGCTGATGAGGGTATTTACTGAATGCACTGTACAGCACGTGAAGGGACATGCAGGGGGCCAGCGTCAATGCTGCTGACGCTGATGAAGGTATTTACTGAATGCACGGTGCAGCACGTGCTGGGCGCGGTACCTTGTGGGTTGTTGTTGATGAGCACCACCTCCGTCTGCTCAGCTGACCTCTTGGCTTTGCAGTAGAAGACGCCCTGGCTGTCCAGTGGCTTGCTGAAGCCTGTGGCTCTCAGCTCCTCATCCTTCCTCCGAATGAACTGAAACTGGGGCGGATTGGGAACCATGAAGATCTCGTTGTCTTTCCTGATCTGCAGCTCCATCTTGCTGGCTTCCCGCTCCCCCGAGACGCAGGACAGGAAGAAGTTTCGTGTTGAGCTGGCATCAGAGTTAGAGATGAGGGTGATGTCTAAAGCAGCCCCTGCGTGAAAAGAGAAAAGGTTCAGCTAGGGTTACACTGGGGCAGTTTGGGACAGTTCAGAGAACGGGGTTTAGCTAGGGTTACATTGGGACAGTTTGGGACAATTCAGAGAAAGGGTTTAGCTAGGGTTACACTGGGACAGTTTGGGACAATTCAGAGAAAGGGTTTAGCTAGTGTTACACTGGGACAGTTTGGGACAGTTCAGAGAACGGGTTTAGCTAGAGTTACACTGGGACAGTTTGGGACATTTCTGGCTTTTCAACTCGCACCTCAATGCATGCTGGTATGTTTTACCTGTCTCAGGTACCTTTCACACCAGAACTACACTTACCAGAATGCACTGCGATGTGAGTTGAAAAGCCTGATCTGTCCCAAACTGTCCTAGTGTGCATGGAGTCATATGGCAAGCTAAGGTTTAGCATTAGTATTTGGCAAGGCTAGTAGTGATACAGCACTGGTATGAACTCACAAATACCACGCGGATCTGAGCAGCTTGGAATTACGCATTTTGACTGATCAATATGGGCTGTTGTTAGTTATTAGTCAGACAATAACTTAAAAACAGTTTAGCATGTGGTTGAGAAAATGTACGAACTTAACATATACATATTCTTCTGAGCATCTTTACTGTTCCTGTTTCAATAAAATCGCAGTTGTTAAAATAATGATTTAAGTCTGGTCATCTTGAGTCCTGTTCATTTTTTTTTTTTAAATAACTGTATAAATGGGTAATTGTATGTAAAAATAATGTGATATCTTGTAACAATTGTAAGTCGCCCTGGATAAGGGCGTCAGCTAAGAAATAAATAATATAATAATAATAATAATAATAATAATAATAATAATAATAATAATAATAATAATAATAATAATAATAATAATTATTATTATTATTATTTCCAATTAATTACCTTTACAAAATAATCTGTATGGTAATTTTAAATGTATCAAAACATGGTCTACAAGTACAATATACTAGCCATACATAGCCAAATTATCACATTTAAAAAGTATTTCAAACAAGTGATAAATAGGTCAAAACATCACAAAATGAACACAAAAAAAAGACCCGGACCTTACCTGACAACGAGAAAAGACCGATCAATACCCACGCGCTGAGAGTCTTCATTAGCAACAGCAGATCTCAACCGCAACCCAAAGAAACCCAGAACAACACGACCTGGAGGTGTCAAACTTTACACGTGATGAAAAACAAAAGCCAAGTAATATTTTCCAGCGTGAAGGCTCGGTTCTCACGCGTTGTTCTGCATTTAAAATCTGTCATCCAAGATCCCAAAGTTCTTTTTTTTTCTTTCTTTAAAACAATACATACAAATGGGTTGAGTGAGAATGTAATGCGTTTCCTCCAGTCAGCCAGACTTGAACTTGTATTTTTCACTCTGCTTTAAACTTTGCAGAGATTTGAGTTTTTTGGGTGGGAAAGGAAGGAACCGCGTCAGAGAGGGGAGCTTTCTACTGTGAGATAAACTGAGCCGTGAGATCGGCTCCGGTGGTGGTTCTAGCGGGGTTTCCACAAACACACCTGTACTGTACTCCACACCGACATGCAAACTGACAGTGAGTTTAACACATTCAGTACCAAATACATTTGTCTTTGAAAAATTCAGAACACCAGCTGTATTTATGTAATTGTATACATTACATTTAGACTTAACTTTTGCTGTTAACAAAACTGAGTAAGTTATCATAAAATTAAAGAGAACATTGAATTACCACAGGTAGATGCCAGTTTAAAAATGCTCCACATTTTCTTACAAAGTAGCCTGTCCTCAAATGAGGACCATGGCACTGAATGGGTTAAAGTTAGGATACATGCTTGTGGGGTCATTAACCTTCCCCTTTAACACAAGGGATAGGAAAAGCTCTGATGTCACACCACTCATCACAGTACTGTGACAGGGTGGAACGCCTTCACTTGTAAATGGGGTTGATCTTTGTCATGTATTTTGTGTTTAATAAAATGTAAATGTTCATCAGGTTGGTTGAATGTGCGTTCTAAACCCAGGGCATGGTTCAGTTTGTCTTGTGTAAAGTTCTTCATTTTCATGTGAGAATGTGGATAAAATGGAGTAAAATGTGGGCCTTGACTGGTGGGCCAATCAATTATTCAATGTAGTTTAGCTCATTCAGTGTGTATAAAAGACTGCCCCTGGCCTGTCTGCTCAGTGTGTATAAAAGACTGCCCCTGGCCTGTCTGCTCAGTGTGTATAAAAGACTGCCCCTGGCCTGTCTGCTCAGTGTGTATAAAAGACTGCCCCTGGCCTGTCTGCTCAGTGCTGTCGAGGCCGGGGTGGAGGAAGGAGCTCCAGTGGGCTGCTGCCAAACGTAGCCAGGCTAACTATATATTGTTATTATTTGTTTTATTTTTACTAAATAAAAGGCCTCAATATCATTGCTATTTCAATGACTGCCTGATTTCCTCTTTTTTGCGCAATTGCTTTCTTTAGCATAACCCTTAAAGAGTCCAGTATAGTCTATCTTGTGGAGTGCAGTCAGACCTGAAACTGTGTGCTCCACATTCTAGAATTCAATGGTTAGGAGTTCTAGTCGCTCCAACAGCACATCCATGTGAGGAAGCAAACATTGCTGTTACAATTAACATTCATTTTGAGCTACATTTTCCCCAGCGAATCTAGTACAGTGTTAATTAACTTGGAGCAGGGCCATGCAGTCACTTCTAGGTCATTCTGTGGAGGGCTTCCTGACAACTTCCAGTGACTGGATTTGACTGCCGTTGGCATTGTTTGTTTTGGTTTCCTGTTTTCAAACAGCTTTTGTTATATTTAATTATCTAAAAAAAAAAAAAAGAAAAAAAAAAGATTTGACCCAAAAATATACATTTAATATAATTACTTCTGCATTTTTGGTTTTATTTTACAAAAAATGTGGATAGTAATATAAGGCTGCTATAGTAATATAGGGCGGTAAAGTTTCTGCGTTCTCTTCAGAGGAGCCGGCCAGGTTCAGAGAGTGTGAGTACCAACTAATCATTATTATAACAACTAATAACATGAATAAAATCATCTACACAGCGCAAAAACTGTAACCTGGCCAAAACAATAGAAAATGCATTCCAACATTACAGTAACAGCACAGACCACAGCATTATCAGCCATGGCAACACAATGGAGGCATTAGCAGACAGGTCTACTGGCCCTTCTGCTGTCAGATTGTATGAGTGAGTGTATGAAGTTAAAGAACAATGCCCTTGATTGGCCCTGATACAATGTGACCTGACCAGTGGGCAATGGTTGGTACAGCTGGTGTGTCCATTTGAAAGTTTCAGCAGTGCTGATGTGCTGCCGGTACGGATTCTGTTCTGTCCCCGATTGGTGAGATGAGATGAGGTTAAAAACTCTAGACCCATGAATGCAGACAAGTCCAGCATTTTTTTTTCATTGTGGTTTAGACTCTTACTTGCGCTGTGCGAGGTCGCTGGTTTGTGTCCTGCCTCTGCTTTGTTAGATAAAGCTAGTCTCTCCTTGTTTACTATAAAGCCTCCCTCACAGTATCCCAGACCTCTCACCTCTGGCTGGGCCATGAAAACCACAAATAACTGCGGCTCAGAGCGGCCTTTCCTCACGTTTCCTGTGCAAACTGTGAAGAGTCCTCCCCGCCTCAGAGGATCCGCCCTCAGCTTTGATGTCCATCTCCGATAAAAAGACATGAGAGACACACACAATTATTATTGTCCTGAAGGCAGCCCTTCTCCAGAGCCAGAGGGGAAGCACGGGGGTCAGGTTGAAGGAGGAGGAAGCGGGGGGTTGTCTCCGGCTGGGCGAGGGAGTCAAGACTGCTGAAGGGGGGGCGTTATCTTGAAAGGCTTTTGTAAATCCAGCGTTAATATTTAGTCGTGCATTGCGAGAATCGTCTGTGTGTGATCGCTTATTTGAAGATGCGGTGCTTATGCAGGGTTGCCAGGCATATGCTCCATTTCAAAACACACCGAAATTCTTTCTGAGGAAAGGTATTTGCACCCTGTTACTCACTGGATCACGATCTCCTGTTTTGGCCCAGCAAGCAGATCAGTGCTTGATCTCAGTACAGCAGTTTTACACTTTTCATATCTCACAATGCACAGTGCACTTTTCATATCTCACAATGCACTTTTCATATCTCAAAATGCACTTTTCATATCTCACCATATTTCACAATGCACAGTGCACTTTTCATATCTCACAATGCACTTTTCATATCTCATCATATTTCACAATGCACAGTGCACTTTTCATATCTCAAAATGCACTTTTCATATCTCAAAATGCACTTTTCATATCTCACCATATTTCACAATGCACAGTGCACTTTTCATATCTCACAATGCACTTTTCGTATCGTGCACAATGTATTCCATCCTTTTCCAAATGTCTGTTTTCAGGTTTTTGTTCTTCATATTTTGACTGTGTATTTTTGCCTACATCTACCCGTTGCCTAGAGACTGCTATACACAGGATCACACTTTGGGGGAAATCTATGGTATTTAATATCATCCTTGTTATACTCCTGTTAGCGGATTCTTTTCTAAAAAAAAAAAAATTGTAATACAGAAGTTTTAAAAAGTTGCATGAAATAAATAATTAACTTAAATGCAATTAAAAAAAGAAAACATTTTTTCTTTTTTTTTCAATGGTAGTTTAACTTAGAATATAGGTCATAAAGCGAAACACAAAAAAAATACTGTGGGAAAAACTGAGAGAGAAAGTGTGTTGTGAGTTTCCATTTCCAGCTATTGTCAAGGGGGCTGGCAGCTCTCCACACGCGCTGCTCCCTCCTCACCAACAAGGCCAGGACTCAGAGGAGTGCGAGGGGCACCAAGGGGAGTTCTAATGGGCACATTAATGGAGAGACAGCCTGATTCGGAAATGGAGCCAGGATTTCTCCTTACTATTTTGGTGTCACTACGGGAAAAAAAACCTGAATGGGGTAATTTACAGTACAGCACAACTTACTGTATTTCTCAAAATGTTATTTCAATCAATTTAGAGAAACACCCTGTTACTGATGTAACGTTCCTGGCTGTCAGTCCTCAGCCTTTTCACATGGCCGCAGATCCTCTTTTCTAATTGTGCACAGGCAGTACAGTACTGGAATAGCTCCCTGTACATCACTGGACATTAATGAGCAAGAGTGAAGCACGACTGAAAGGAAACACACACACAACTAACTTTGAGAGATGCACCAGAATCTGAAAGCAGAGGATGTATTTAACCCTTAACCTTAAACTAGAGGGACCATATGACTCTGTGCACACTAGGACAGTTTGGGACAGTTCAGGCTTTTCAACTCACACCCGATGCATGCTGGTATGTTTTACCTGTCGCAGGTACCTTTCACAGCAGGACTACACTTACCAGAATGCACTGCAATGTGATTTGAAAAGCCTGAAACCATCAATGCATCAAATACATAAAGAAGGAAATAATAATTGGCTGTGTTAATAAAAGATCATTTTGCATGGCCAAATGTACTGAACCTTTGTTCTAGTGCACTGAATTCAAATATTGTTTTCATTGAATTTTCAGGAATATATACCAATAAAAATCGATAACAGATGAAAAACAAGAACGTGTTTTGAAATATTAAGCGAGGCGTTCTCTATCAAGCTGGGGAGGTGTCCCTGTTTGTTAAGCTGAGGAATTCTTTATCAGCGGCAGGCACAAGGAGAACATGGCTGTGATAAGCAGCTCCGTGTGAGAGGGGCTCTGAGAAGGGCCTGGCCGGGGCGGTGGGGATGGAGGGGCGATGGGGATGCAGGGGCGATGGGGATGCAGGGACGGTGGGGATGCAGGGGCGGTGAGGATGCAGGGGCGGTGAGGATGCAGGGGCGGTGAGGATGCAGGGACGGTGGGGATGCAGGGGCTGTGAGGATGCAGGGGCGGTGAGGATGCAGTGGCGATGGGGATGCAGGGGTGGTGAGGATGCAGGGGCGGTGAGGATGCAGGGGCGGTGGGGATGCAGGGGCGGTGGGGATGCAGGTGCGGTGAGGATGCAGGGGCGGTGGGGATGCAGGGGCGGTGGGGATGCAGGGGCGGAAGGGGATGCAGGTGCGGTGAGGATGCAGGGGCGGTGGGGATGCAGGGTCAGCTCAGCGCAGAGAGATTCCTCAGTGCTGGATTTCCTCTCAGTATCTGTGCATGCTGTCACCCTGCGATTCTGCTCTTACTGTGTCCTGCTCCCAAGGAAGCAGCGAAGTTAAAGACATTGTAAATAACAAAATAGCAGTTCCACAAATATATCCAGCCGTGTGCAGATGTATGAGAACACCCCAGTGCTTCTGAAGTTTTGATTTGTTGTGCATGTGAAACCAAACCACTAAAACTGAGAATCTTGGGAAATTGTCAAAATAGGCAAATTAGTGATTAATTAGTGAATTTAATTAATTACTTTAAAAGGCCACACATGCAATTAATTTAATATAGTAAGAGAAATGAAGCACAGAGCCACACATGGTAAAATGCATGAGACTTTTTAGAAGATGCTTCATTAAAGCACAAAGCGGTCCAGGTTAAGAAATCTCTGTTTGTAAGCCATGCTTTTGGACTGTCCTCCACTTCCTGTGTCATTTCAGACGGGGGGTGAAATTGTCCCCACCCCTTCCCTGGCTTCTTTCCTGTCAATAACCAATCAGCTGCTTCCCCTGTTGACTGACATGCTTTCAGCATGTAACATACTTTGACCCAGAAGACACTGCTGAGGTGAAATGAACAAGGAAGTAAAGAAAAGAAGGTTATAAGAAATAACTTAATCCCACTTACAGTACAAGCCGCTCCAAATTAAACATCTGAGTTGTTTATTTCTGATTTAAGCAGTTCTAATAGCATTTTGGAGTAAGGAGCTTTGAGAATCGTATTTTAATTTCAACTACCGGTATGTATTTTAATAAAATCACTCAGGCTTGTTGTCTTTTTTCATTTAATTACAGTATTCCTCAAATCAAAAAATCCATTGGGCTAGTAAAACAGATCTCTCACAGTCTGATCGAACAGCAAAACTAGTCTATGAAGGAATGAATGAACGGACAAGCA